>JAWWEU010000011.1:6502650-6587591 GCA_035583155.1 Acropternis orthonyx
CAACAGCCCAGTGCACCTGGTGATTACCCAAAGTTCATGTAAGTCTCTGGGAATGAATCTACCAACCCAACTGGCTTAGGTTCAGCCTTTAGGCACGCATGTAGATGGCAAAATTTGAAAACAAAAATTCTCTCTAAAGAAAGGGTGCAAAACTGTGAGAGGGAAGAATGCATTAACATTTCTGAAAAACCATTTCTCCTGCAGCTCCCACTAAAGCCAGGACAGTGAGCGTTGGTTTAGGGAAGCCCCTCCTCGGGGTGGCACTGAAGCGTGTTTGTTCAGTTGCAACTGAGCATGTCCTTAAACATGTCCATTAATTAGGGAGAAAACGCGTAAAGCAGTTTCGATGCTACAATTGCCTTGGGTGTTGTGTGGAGGGGGAATGAAAACTTCAGACAAGTCCACATGCAGCTGAGCTCCATCTTATGATGACTTCTTATCATGGGAAAACCCGGGAGAAAAACATCAATAGCCACTGAGAAAAAGTGCCTTTGATCCTCTGAGAGCCACGGAGCTGTGACCCACTACAGCCAGCAGCCACTGGGACAGCAAACACTGGTATCACCTATGTCACGTTTGGAGAGTTGGAGAGAGATTTACCCATTTGTGGTAATAAATGTAGTGCCGCTGTGTGCCCTTACATCTGACACCAGCTCTGTGGTCAACATCGCAAAAATACAGGATGCAAAAAAGGAAGGCAACTGAATTGTCATTTAGGGATCTCACCCTACCCTCAGCAAACCCTCTAAGAATTACCTTCAGAGTCGTCAAGGTGCTACCTGACCCCTTCATTGAACACCTTGCTCATGGTGCTCTACCCCTGGCCTCCAGGGAAGCCAGGCCCTGTGACCCTGGATCTGCAGGTGTTGCTGGAGCTGCCCCAGGTTCCCAGGGCACAGAGCATCTCAATGATCTACCCATCAAAAAACAAACAAAAAAAACCCAAAAAAAAAAAATTAAAAAAAAAAAAATCAGATTTTGAAAATGAGCCCTGTGGTGTTGTGTTTAACACAGGAACGATATCCAGTGATAGACCACCTGGGAAAAGCAGTGGAGGTGAAGGGAAACTATAGTTCTTCACTTATACGACCTTCTTGCATTTGATTAGCGTGGGGGTAGAGGAAAGCTAAGAAAAACGCTCTCTCTCTCTCTCCCCCACACACTCACCCTGATCACCCCGGCTCGTTATGAACTGCATCCTTGCAAGCGTTGCTTAAGCAAAGCCGTGTTCCCATGGATACGCCGAGGATTTGCTGCCGAGGGCTGCACGCGATGAGAGCGGAGCGGTGAGAGTGACTCAGGTGATGTGATAAACACAGAGCGGAGATCCCTTCCAGACCCGAGGATGCCTGTGTGTGAGCCAACCCCTCCGGTGTACTCGGGGCAGTGAGTTACCTCAGTGGCCGGGCAGGACTCCTGTATTTCAAGGGACCATTTCCATGGTGCAGATAAAGGTGGATCTCCCCCCACACCACCCCAGGCTGCACCTGCAGGTTGCTCTTGCTGTGGCACCAAGCACGCTCTGCTCACTCCTTCCAGGGTGGCTGCAGGCCCGATTTTAAACTGATGCACGGGGAGAGAATGGAGAAAATATTTCCCTAAAAAAACCCAACAAACGAACTACCCCCAAAAAAGCAGCCAGAGCTGACGTTGTGGCACATACTGAGCTCTCCAGAGGGCATAGTAAATTCGATAATGCGGGTAATAGAAGCAGGGCAGGCATCTTGCTGAATGACAAAGAGATACAGTCTGTTATGAAACATGAGCAGGAGTGCAAGGAGAGACCTGAGAAGGATAGTGCTGGTTCATATCACAGCTGCTGGAAGGAGGGAGGAATTTCAGGACCCATGTGAAGGGTGGCTCCTCGCTACAGTGGGGCAGCACACAACACTGCCCACCAAGGAACACCCAGGGAGGGAGCTTCACGGCCCATGAGATTCCCTGCTCCTAGAGCCAGGATGTGTACACATGGAATATATTCTTCATGTTGAAATACTTAAGAAATTATTATTTCCCTATAAAAGAAGTGAGAATAACATGTTTGTATAAAGATAATTTAGAGTTTTGCTTTTTCTGGGTGTCTTTGGCAAGAACAATAATCAGAAACAGGGGTGGAAATAAGGAATTACTTAGTCCATCCTTCTTCCCAAAGCAGACCTAACCCTATGTATATACTTTCTTGTCAAATGTCCCACCATGTTTTTAAAGCTCTCCAATAGTGGGTTCACTTGGTGGTCCACAGAAAACCTGCTCCATTCTATTTGTAAATTCGCCTTTTTTGAAAGCCTTTTGTCCCTGGTCACCAACACAATTACACGCAGAACTCATTCTCCTACTCCTGGAACATTAGAACCTTCGCCAATGTCATCTGGTGGCAGGCAGCGTGGGAAACAGCTCGTGTTGTCTGCATACTAAATCTCATCTCTCAGCCTTTGCTCTTCCTGACAGAAACGCTCCTAAGAGTTTGCTCTGGGAATGACAATTAGTTTGTTGATTAATCATCAATGCTCAATGATACAGTGTCATTCCTGGTGCTTTTCGGTTTGGAGAGAGCTGTCCCCCTCACCAGGAAACGGCTTGGGATGGTGGGACATCAACTCAGCACCTGGAGAACAGCTCTAGACGCAGGCAGGGCTGCAAGGATGGAGTGAGACCATGACCCACCCATGCTGGCTCTCACCAAAAGCAGGGCAGAACCACGAGCTCCGCACGGTGAGCCCCCACACCTCACTTGGCTCTACCCCTGCAATCAATAAAGCACTTTAACATTTCCATGGCAGTACTGTTGGTTTCCACCCCCTTGCAAACGCTGCCTTAGTTAAATACAAGTTGTAAATTTGTTTCATTTTCTCCAGGAGCTCCCACACCATCAAGATCGAATTTAAGGTGTTAATTAAATGGAACATGTAACACTTTACAGTCCAATAGACAACAATTTGGGCTAATGGCAGTGGCTGGAGGTGGGTTACAGCTCTGGGCAGGGAAGGATCCGATTGCCCTCTGTTGGCCTCCCTCTAACCAATATTCCTGTTTTCCTATATATTCTCCCACTCCCTAGATTTCAATAATTGTTTGACTACACCTCACTGACAGCACATATTCAATTTAAAGGCTTTACTTTTCAGCTTATACTTGTATATCTGCAAAAATATTTCTCTGTGTTTATGGTTTCAGCTCCTCAGCCTCCCAGATGTCTTCAAGTTCAACTTTATTTTGCCATCATCTTAATTCAACAGCTGCAGAGGAACACACAGCTACTTCTAGGTTAACTAGTTGATGGGTTTTAGCCAAACATCGTAAAGAGTTCATGGTCAACCGTAAATTCATTTGAGGCAACAGCAAGCAGGTCACAGTCTCTGCACAACAACAAGCAACCTGCAGCAAAATCCAGTTGCAAACACCTCTGAGAAAAACCTTAGAGTGCCCCAAAAGTGCCCCTGCATTGCCCTGGTCTGTGCACCCTATCTGACAATATAAAATTTTATTTTGAAACAAATTTTTGTTCAGAAATTCATTTCTAATAGTGTGCAACAGAGTTTTCCTGATAATTGGATGGCTTCTATATTCTGTAAGTTTGTATTAAAGGTTGAGCTGATCAACTGGACAGTGTAAGATCTCTTACAGGTATGAACTGTCCAAAAGCAGCATCAGATTTTCCAAACTGATTTACCATCGGTCTGAATACTTTTGGTTACAGTTGGAGCTGTACATAAGGAATTTGGGTTTTGATACTGGAAAAGTAGACCTTGTTCATTAATTTGGATAAGATACAGACAGCTGGTGGTGTCTTGTTTTAGCCACCCTTAGAAAAGGTTTCCAGTGTGTGTATTTATATGTTAAAGTTCAAAATGTCTTTCTATGCACATTCTTTGCACCAACCTCTAATTCCCTGCTTATGTCAAAGTCTTTGCAAACAAAACTGATCTGTTACAATCTCCTCAGAACAAAATACAAGATGGGTGCAAACACCAGCAAAGCCATTCTAGGGTTTTATTTACTTATTTACAGATAACTTGGGGAGGGATTTTCCCTGCTTCAGTTACCAGCTGCTTTGCTTTCTCTGCAGCAAACTCATCAATCAGCTTCTGTTTCTGTTGTGGTGGAATGGCAAACCCAGCAGTGAAATGGGGGATAAAGCCAAGTGAATGCATTCTTGTAGTGCAGACTGTTTGCTGCCTGTGCAGTTCAGCCCATATTTCCTCAGTTTTAGCTCAGTTTGTGTGCATAAAACAGCTGCACTGCTCTACTAAAATGAAATTATAAATGTTAAAATCTTTACATCAGTGTCCAGACCCAGAACCTTTTATCCTGGAAACTGCATTATACTCCATCATCACATCATCATACTCCTACAACCACCAGCATCCCACATGGAATAGAACAGGTTAATTTTTCCAAGGCTGAATCATCACAGAATTCATCTATAATAGCCCATGCAGAAGAAAAAGCAAAAGATGCATTTAAATACCCCCCAAAGTAATTTGGTTAGTAAATGAACCACAGTATCTTCTCCCCACTCACTGGTGGTTCACTTGGCATCCATCACTTTTATTTTGTATCAGATACTCATTGTCTGGAGCAGTAACAGATACGTGATCCAAAGAAAGGAGCATCCCATTGAATTGCTGGCACACAGCATAACACTGTCATTATGTGGCATTGTGGTGCAAGCCAAAATACCCATTTTTAATGTGTTCTCTGCAAAGAAATGATGGCACCCACATCTCTGCTACATTATCTCAGCATGTTGTTAAAACCAGTAACACTCTTGGTTTGGTTTCATCCTGAGTGAGCTAACATGGGTTGGTTGTAGTTTTAAACTCCTAATTCCACAAATAGAGATGATGTGGACACCTCTTTCTTTTTACTTTCTTCTTCCCCCCCCACCCACCCCCCCTCCTTTTCTTGCAGAATAACATTTCTAAAGTTGACATCAAGTTTTCAGATTTTTCACAGCACAGAAGCTGTGAGCTCAGTGTTTACTCCTGAAAATGCGTGCTGTAAAGCTGACAGCTTAAGAAGAGGTGAAAATTGGATAAATGACTAGCAGAGAGGGCATAAATGTAACAGAACACCTTCCACTTGCAGCCGTGGGCACCAAATGTACCCAGGGAACTGTTTCCTTTACTGCCATGGACACAGCTCTTTCCTGCGGCCCCACACTGAACTGCATTTCCCTCTCATCTCCTTCTAGCAGCTGTTTCACTCCACTCTGCTCAAGATCACCCTGCGTCTGTTCTCTTTAAGATGAGGCGTTTAGTGCGTTGCACAGCAAGAACATAGCACACCGTAATGGTTAAATATCTACAAATATTTCTACCATATTTTGCTTAGCAAAAAACTCGTAGTTTGCCTGACACTTGCTTCAAAGTACAGCAACCCTATCCCATCACTGTGTCCCTTTTGACACATGTCATCCAGGGAGCCTCAGCAGAGAGAAATTAGTTGTTCAGATTAGATGCTCAGAGAAACCTTCAGCAATCTCAGCTCTCAGAAAGAGCATCTGGCACCAAAACTTCATTCAAAGGGAAATACCTGGCTCAGAAGAAAGGCTGAACTCAGATTCTCACAGTTTACTTCACCCTCCCCACCCAGAAAACCTTTAAATCCAGCGTGACTGTGCCACACCCATCGCTGAGGACTTAAATCCTGCTCATAGGTAGCTCTGGGCAGTTACAGGTGCTCTGCAGAATCACAGGCCCTGCACTTCATTATACACATATACAGAATTTCCTCTTTGTTTAGGTGTTTATGTAACTTATTGATCAGAGTGAAAAGATTCAAGTGATGCTTCTGGGGTAAAACACAGAGACCAGGGTGGATCCCCAGACAAACCACCTCGGGAAGGACAGCACAAGGGGCTGCAACAGAGAAGATGCCTTTTTGGGCTATTTCACTTGGAACACAGTGGGGAGGGTCACCAGGATGAGAACAGTCTTTGTGGTGGAGGTCCCGTGGGGTGCATGGAAAGTGACCCCTATCCCTGTGGTTCTCCTTCAGGACCTCTAGCACTTTCAGATGAAAGGGGGAAAGTCTGCAATATCACAGCTTATTTCTCCACTCTGAGGAGAACACAAGAAAACCAGAGATGACTTAGCAAAAACTGCTCATGCAAATCATCAGTGGGGGCTGCCCTGGCATCCTGCAGCAACCCGGTGTCTCAGCAGGCACTCTGAGTGCTGCAAACCTCTGAGCACCAAAACCAGCCAGTGCTCCAAGGCAATGGATATCAAAAGCTGAGGCTCGGGGTTTTGGCTTTTACTCAGAAACGTCCAAACTGTTTTAGTTCACTGATTACTCCTGGCTTACCTAAAAGGTAGAGTTTAAAGGTTAAGTGAAACACCAAAAAAACAAAGCCAAGATTCTCATTGATTTTTGAACAGGGTGTGGGAGCACTGGTTTGTACTAGCTCTCCAGAAGGGGAATAATTGTAAATAAACAGCCTTCACACCTTCCTCCCACACATTCAAGCAAACACACTCTAAGCTGCTTTCTCACTTCATTCAGCTCCAACAGCTCCCAGTATTAAAGATAATTAACCCTTTATTATTATTGCATGGCATGCTTGCAATTTGCTTTTATATCCTGAGGCTTCTAACTCAGGCCAATTAACCACGTAGGATGGGGAGGGAACCTTGAAAGGAGATGTCTCAGTACAGAATTATACTCGGGCAGCCCTTGCTGTGCAAGCTAAAACTGGGGAACCGATGCTGTCCCTTCCCTTTATGCAGAATCAGTACCCACACAGTGTTCTCCTGCAGCCAAGAGCCACTAGTGAGCAGCTGACCAACCTCCATGGTACCATCATATTTACCCCTACTGATCACAGAACACTTCTGTTGATGTAACGTCCACTTGAACCCTAAAATCCCTGCTCCTGACAATCACTGTTGCCTATTTAGATTGCTTTGGCCCAAAATAAGCCCTATGGCAATGAACCATTTCTGGGAAATAAAGGAGGCATACCTGGTTCCCACTTAAACTCAGCAGAACCTTATCTCTGCATTTAATTTCTCTCTTCATCACTAATATCCTTCAGAGATCTGGGAACATGCAGTCAGTGCAGATTTAGGAATTAACAAAAGGGTTAAAGATATAAATGTCTAACACAGGCTTAGAGATTTTGTGCACAGAACTACTATTTCAGGCTTCCAAAAGAAGATACACATATATATGTTTCTGTATGTACATGTGTATGTATATACATATGTATATATATATATATATATATACACACCCATACCATGGCACCCGGACACTGCTGCACAGCAGAAATAAGTTATTCCAGCCACCTGGGGAAGGCTCCAGTTTTGCAAAAGCAGCAGCAGGTTTGGACCCATGGCAGCTCCTCTGGCTGCAGCTGTGGGCACAAGAGGGGGCTGGGTCAGCCTCCCACAGCCCCCTCCCCTGCCCTGCAAGAGAGCAGAGAACAGCTCCAAACCTCTGGAAAAGTCTCTTCCAAGGTCGTAGGTGCACCCTGAGGCCAGCAACACCCTGGCCATCCAAGCTGGTGCTCCTGGGCAGGACTGACCCAGAAACTGCATCACGGGCTGACAAGCTGTGAATTTCCCTGCACCACACAGCTGTCCTCCTGCAGCAAAGAATTGAAGTTTATTTCTCATGTGGATGTTCTTTCCCCTTGTGCAGCCGCAGCAAGGATGCTGGTTTGGCTGCAGTGCTGTCATGACTGTGTGAGCACGGCTCGGAGCCGAGACGGGGCTGGGGCTCAGAAAGTGCTGAGGCAGGATTTCACCCCCTCACTGCCGTGTGCCACTGGGACCAGCCTCTCCACAGGGCAGGGAAACGCTCGGCTGCTGTTATGAAACAGCGCCCGAGAAGGGGTTTGTTCCACAGTGAAATTATGACAGCCTTGACCTGCTCTGCAGGCATCCCGGCTCTCTGCCAGGCTGGTGAATCAAGGGATGCTGAACTGCCAAGTCCACCAAACATCAAAGGAAATGAAGCTGTTCCCATGGGACTCATTTTGCTCGCTGGCCATAGAAACGTTGCATCAGAGCTTCCCTTTGAAGAACCAGGCAATGAGGTGCAGTGGGATCCCCAGCAGCACCTCGCCTCAGCCAAGCCGCGCTTTATCGCCTCTGCAGTACAAACCAAAGTGTCTCCAAATTATTGTGAAAAATCCCTTGCAAACATAATAGGAATTAATAAAAGAAGAGGTAAAAATAGCTAAGAAATGGGGAAAGGTAGTAAAAGAATTAGGGCCATTTGCAAATGGTTTGTATTTCCAAATAAATTCCTTGCTGGTTGCCAGCTGTCTGAGCCCTGAAACTTGGCACAACTACAACAGACGCTGAATTTGATACAGACATTTGGTTCCCTGTATTAATCATGTAGAGTAGAAATAGAATACATCACTTATGTGTTTGCCTCATCAGCTAAGGCTTTATCCCCATTAGACTTAATGGAAACCTTCCCTTTACTTTCCCTGTGGCCAAGATTTCAGGTCCAGAGCACACTCCAAGACACCACTGGGAGGAAAAATCCCATGCACCTGCATCCTGACAGAGAAATTCCAACACTGCAGATTTATCTCTTGCATAGTCGGGACTCAGTGGGCTGCTCTTTTGTCCTTTACAGAGGACAGAAATCTCAAAAGACTGAAGGAAAAGGACACCAGAATCAGTGAGCTGCTTGTGCTGGAGAGAAGAGCAAAGTACGTGTAGAGAAAGCTGGGGCAATGGGGGATGGCTAGTACACCCTGGGCAGTCAGGATATCCCTCTCTCAGAGAGCTTTTCCTGGACTGGATTATGCCATGTGAAGCAAAATGGACCCACATGACCTTAAAATACATTAAAAGGTCAATGCACATCTTTGTGGTACAGTGACAAAAAGCTTTGGAACACCACCAGCCTGGCCTATGGTACAAAAGCCGGGGGGGGAAGAAGTGACTCACTGCAGTATCTCTCCTTTCTCCTTCAAACACCAAACACCCACACAATTACCCTAAAACCAATAACACAACAGGGGGGTTAGTATAATAATAGATGCCTTATGCCAGTATTGTTCTAGAAATGTCTTTTTTCTTCCTTTCAGCTACTCCCACAGGGCAATAAGCACAATACATGTGCATGCATCTGGTGTGCCATAGACATCACAAAAATGAGTCAGGTCCTCAGCTGGTTTTATTCAGCTTGGCTGTCCTGATGGTTTTAATATTTATTTTTGTATTATTTTTGTTCCTCCTTCCAAATACTCTCCCCTCTCATATTCTGTTTGCAACAATAGCACCATAATATATAATTTTATCATAAGCATCTCTGCAGTCCCTCACAAAAGAAAAATAGATGTGTAGATGTTGCTGACAAAGCAGCTATGTCTGGGTGGCATTTCGTTTAGCAATTCCTGACATCAGATTCCAAATCCTACCTTCACTCTGCTATATAAAAAGAGTTTCTCCTTCAATTCTGGTTATCTAATATGCTAATCTTGAAAGTGTGCATTTGCATATCTTCATGCTGCGAGTGGATTCTCAGGTTATTCATGGCTGATGCATGAACACAAGTCCCTTTCTCTGCACTCACAACTCTGCACATCGCATCATTCTCCCTGCACCACTGATCGTTTTGTCCTGGTAGTGTTACTAGGATTCATTTGCCTGCTGGACAGAAACCATCTTCTAATTTCCAGAAATATGAAGCTTTTCCTTGAACTATTAATTCCATGTATAAAAGAGGGTGTTTTGCTGAAAGTTTTTGTCATTGTTCTGGGGAAGGAAAGTGTGGAAAAGCAGTCATATTTTGTCCTCTGCTGATTTAAAAGGTTTCGTGTTGCATTCCGTACTTGATGGCAGATTTCACCTCCTTTTTCGGACTCAGAGAACTGCACTGCATAAAGCAATGCTGCTGCAAAGCCCTCATGTGATTTCCAAGTCTGCATCAATCTTACCAAACAAAACCATTTGATTCTTGCAAGGTGCTGTATTTGTTCCATTACAAGGCATCCCAACACAAGAATTATCATACCAATCCAGACCAGAGGTCATTCAAGCCCAAACCCAGTGCCTTAACCTGGCCCAGAAGCAAAGAAATGTACAGGAAAGGCTTCTTTGCCTCAATAGACAATAGACTGTCCTCCCTTCCAAAAGTCTGCCATACAAGGACTTTCTGGAGGTTATATGTGAAGTGTCTGGCATCAAAAAAAGCCCTGAACAAGGGATTCTCTCCATCTTCATTCTCTTTCACAGCTTCCCTGCAAAGACCCTGCAAAAGAGTGCCAGAAGAGGGCTGATAAGAGGGAGTCTTGTGACAAAGTTGCCATATAACTTTATGACACAATCTTATGACAGCATCTTCTGGCAAAGTTATGGTAACGACGTTCAGTGTGGCCATTTGTCACCCTCTAGAGGTGGCTGAGCAGTGAAAGGATTGATCCAGCCCAGCTGTCCAGCTGCTCCCACCACCCCTCACTGCTGAGAGAGGGAGGCCCTTGCAGCTCCCAAGGGCAGGACCTGCTCATTCACAGCAAAGGATGCCAGGTTTGGTCTCCTGGTCCTGCCGCCCATGTCATTGCAGGGCATTGTACACAAAGATCTGCCTTCCAGACTCCACACAACAAATACCTGAGACACTTGAAACACGCTATCCTTGAAACTCCCATGAAAGAAACCTGCTTGTAAAACCACTCCTTTATTTAAAGGGTTTATCCATAAAAAAACCCACCGTAGCTCACACCCACCCTTTACCCCCACAATAACTGAACTCCCATTGTAATCATAAAGTTATTTGGTGGTTGCCTGTTAATCTGGAATGACAGATTCGATCTCTGTAAAATACTGGATATTGGAGGAAAAAAGCCAAGTTACAAACTTTTTGCTACGTACCGATCTATCAGCAGTGGGACAAATAGAAAAAGAACTGAGAAATTATCTACGTCGCTCATCTTACATTTAAGTGTATAAAAATAGACCAAAGTCTGTGGGAAAAGATGGAAACAAAATACATTATTATCCATTTCTTACTTGTGCTGAGGTCGTTTCTGAAAGCACACACTAATGCATTAGGATTTCTATGAACACAGAAGGCAAAGACATGTTCGCATCACTGAACTGTGGATCAGCACAGCCTTCCTGCTTCCCATTTATACCATCCTAATATATTTCTCCAACTTCTTGCACTTAATATAAAGAAAGAATCTAGACAAAGCCGAAGATGCTCCTATTCCCTGGCATCTCTAAGTCATAATGCGTCAAACCCCTCTGCCTCTAAGGAAACCCCCAGGTGAAGTGGACAGACTCTGCAGAGTCCTGGTTTTTGCTCCCAGAGGCCGAACCCTCTGTAGTGTTGGTCCATGGCCTGGATCTGCAAAGCCTACACTTCTAGGATCCAACTTATCAGGAAGCAAAGCTCCTACAGAAGCTTTTTTTCTCTGTCAGTACCTCTGTTAGGGAACGAAGTGCTTTACACAATAAAGTTTGTGACCCTGTAAGATGTGTCACCATGAGCTGGGACACATTTCTTCCTTGTCCTATGACCATTCACAGCCAGTGAGGGAAAGGACCAGAGGCTGGCTTGCAGCAGTCATTCTCTTTGCACCACTTGGAAGCCCCATGTGTGTGGGAGGAACACCGAAAAAAAGCAGCTTAGCAAAGGGGCATGAGGAACCAGTGCAGGTGTTTCCAGAGTCGTTTGCACAAGATGACCATTGCATTACACAAGCTGAGCTGAAATACTGGTCAGAGGCCAACCTGTCTGACTCGTTGTCTTTGCTGATGTTTCATCACCACCTTTACTCTGCTGCAGGAGACAGACATGCAAACAGTTAGGACAGCCTTTGGAGTGGAGCAGAATTGCATAACCCCAGCTATCTCACACACATCTGTGCCTGTTTACACAAGAGGGGAGTCTGGTTCTGTAGTTTCGAAAAAGCATCTGATCCTGAAAAGATTACTGGTTTATTCTCATCATTCTGAGATGTCAGGTAAAAATACCCAAACCATTGGAAATCAGTTTAATGACTTCTCTGCAAAACCTACAATTCCTGCAACAACAAAAATTGTAACACGTGACTCCAGATCTCATTTTTCCTGGGTGACCTAATAATAGCAGTTTCACTAAATTCCGCACATTTCCACCTGTGAAGGACCTGGACCACTATTGCCATTTAAATGGGCAGTAAAAGAAACATGCATTTCCAATAAATCTTGTACCTCTATTCCCCTTTACCCCATCAAAACATAGAGAACAAGAAGAAACTCAAACTTTCACGTCTGAGGTGTGAAGGCAAGTATTAAGAATGCACAAAGCGTTTCTTTTCTAATCTCCAAATTAATAAGAGGATAACTCCTGAACACTGGCTGTGTTCCAGTGCACTTTCACTAACCCATTTAAACCCTCAGCCCTCTGAAGTGACAGGATCTTCATGCTCCTTTTAAAGGGATGTTTTGAAGTGTTGAAGTGTGTGTTGTTTCCTCAGCCCTACAGGAATAAGTATAATGTTTCAGTTGCATATGTTCCTTCCCCCTCCACACTGTTGTTTGGGATTTGCTTGTGAAGCCCAGAAACAAGGAGTATGACTTCACTCAAACTCATCTGGAAGGTCTCACCCCATCCAAGCTGTCTGTGCAAAGCCCATTTTGGCTTCAGCAGTACTTTCATAGGAAGTTCTGACAAAAACTGCATCTCTGCTGGGAGCAGCAGACTAGGCTGTGCCAGGCAGTTAAATACTTCCATCATTATGTTGTCTAATGCCTTCTTTAGACAGAGCTTGTCAAACGTTTTTGACATCATGTATTTCTCTCACACTGACAATGCCTTGGATCTTTCGAAGCTTGTCAAACCGCTGAGTTTGGTTTCAGCAGCAAACTGTGCATGAAGGTAATTCCCCATCCAGACAGATCCGCTGCTCACTAAGGCCAACTCTCACCCTTCTACACAGCTGTTCTCTGTTCAGCTTTTCCTAATAGAGGCAACATGTTTTCATGGGTTTTATACTCATAATAATCAAAATACCACAATAAGAATCTCAATTATTAACCCAATGGAAAAATCAGAAAGATACAGCAAAAGTGGCACCTATCCCAGACATTTGTAGGACAAATACTCTACTGAACTGCAGTCCAAGATTTGTTTGGGGTGATTAATGAGATACAATGACAGATGATGACTATCCAAAGAACATCTCCATTCCTCCTACTTACTCTGTGAGTCTAACAGAGCTGACCTTTTCATAATGCCTGGTAATTTTCAAATTACATCTTGAAAACACTGCTAAAATGAGTGTGCTAAATGGCAGTATGGGACCACAGGGGACACACCAAGCAGGGGAAAGGTGTGAGCAAAATGTGACAAATTACTTACTCACAGCTTCACAGACCGAGGTTCTGTCCAGTTTGAGAGTCTGAGTGATATGTGTTTGATGGATTCGGCTTAGCTGTATCAGACAGACTGGCCTATAATCCACTTTATAACTGTCACACATTAGTTGATAATACTTAGGAGAGGATTGGCAGGACAGAATGACATGATAAGAGAATTACCTTCATCACCCACCTTACATGTGCCAAACATTGAACTCCGAGCAGAACTTGTGAGTCAGTGTTCAGGACTTCATCACAACACACTTTGTTCAGTAACAACATCTCAGTTCCACAAATGACTGGGTTTTTTTCTGGCCTGCCTGACATTTAGAAAAGTTTGAAAATAAAAATGTTTAGGGATGAAAAAATGTGATTCACTTTGAGCTTTCTGATAAAAGGAGGGAAGGCGTGAATTTCAAACGCATGAATGTTCACTTCCAATAAAAATTTCAAAACTTGTAGTTTGACAAATATTGAAATGAAACATTTCATTCATTGTCTTTTTTTTTTTTTTTTTTTTTTTAGTGACAAGTTGCTTGGCACCTTTCTTACCGAAATATTATCTGAGACTTATATTAATCTGCAAATATATAGCTTAAGGCAATTTTACATTTTTCATCCAAAATTACCTTGAAATTACAACTGTGTTTCATGTTATTTTACTCCATAGACATTCTATCTTTCCAGGAAGCACACAGGATTATCGATGTTCATTGTAGGCTGGCAAAGATAGGCCAGGGATACAAATAACTTTCTATCAGCTTCTGTAGCCCTCAGATTTACAAGAAGGGAGTTGTAGGTCCCTTCCTTGCATCCCTAGAGGGTAGTTCTTTATATGGGCAACTTCAGTTTGCAGATAGCATTGCCCATGTCCAAGAGGGGCAAGTCTTGAAAAGACACATAGCTGTAGCTAAGATAGCTGTGGTTGAGAGCAACCAGTTCATCAGGTCTGTTTCCTTCCACTTTGCTTTGATGGGTGCCTTCCTGCTCATGTCTGTGCTAAAGAACTTTGTCATCATCTTCTTCACTCTGCCTCTACTCTCTAGGTTACCCTTCACCCACTGCTTGGTCAAAGTAGGACACAAGAGGAAGGCCTTGGCAAAACACAAAACATCACAGGGCAGGGCTCTGCAAAAAGCAAAAAAGTGTTTGCTGGAACTACTGAGGTATTCCTGAATCACAGCCTTAATCCCAGCCAGGCAGCTCATTTCTTCCCCCACCACTCTCTTGGACTGGGCCTATTTAGACTGAGAGTTTGTCAAAGGATTGACTTCGTTCCTGGCTTGGGAGATGTAAATGCCAAGTGGCCTTAATAAAACAGTGCCAGAGCAGTCCACCTCACATCCTCTGTGCACATCTTTGAAGTGCCAAGAACACTTTTTGGTGTCATACAAAAATAATAAAGATAGATGTAGTTAATAAATAGGTAAGTTAATTTTCAGCCCTCTGAGCTCCTCATTTTCTTTCAGCATAAGCCCATTTTTTACAGCTGACTGCTGTGATGTTCCAAGGGATGTGCTGATGTGGCTTGAACCAAGTTAATTTGCTTGCTATTTTTTTTTTCCCCAAGATTGCAGATGTCATCAAAAATAAACAGTACAAAGAGGAGGGAGAAAGAATAGGCAAAGCAGAAACTGATTCAGAAACTAATTAAAGTAAAGCAGAGTTCTCAAAACCTCTAAGTTATTCAGATGTCACAATCCAAGGAAAAGCTGTTCTTTTTCTAAGCATTCTGCTTTTTTACCTTCCTCCTCCCTGCTGAAATAACTAGTCTAATTAAACGTTGAAGATACCTCCAAGTGAATTCAGGTTATCAAAGACAGTGGTTTTGGAGGCATCCAAGGATCTCCAAGTTATAGTAGTTTTGAAGAGTTAAGTACATGTTTTTCGCTAATAGTGGTGGAATTCAGGACTCAGGAACTAAAGGGTGGGGGACCTTGGTACAGCTGCCAAGAGTCCCTGGCCTTGGTCAGAGTTATAACTGGGCACTGTACAATGAAGGGAGCAGCTCCAGCACATCTGGAGGCTTGAGAATAATTTAGGGCTCAAGGAGGTACAGTCCCTTTCTCTCCACTTGCCATGGGCACAGAGGAGAGAGAGGCAATGAATGGCATCTGCTGCCACTCTTTGCTTACTTGTTTACATGAAAGAGCATCAGATAAACGTGCAACCACCACTGCCATCATATTACAATGGAGGTACCAAGCAGAGGGATGCTTGCTCTGCTTCAAACCATGATGTTCAAACTGTTCTCTTGCCTCATTTGCAGCAAACAACACAGGTTCCAAATACATAAAATAATAGAGGATTAGTGAGCTCTTTAGAGTGAATTTTAATCCACCGGGTGTTTCCACCAAGAGCGGAGCTTTCCAAAGCCTTCTCTTCATTTCACATCTCCCCAGGTGCAGCAGGACAGGCCAGCATTTACCCACCATGGCAGGACTCCTTCTGCCAGACCATGGGTAAAACTGAGCTCTGAGCCTTTTACACTCCAAAGTGGGAACAAAGCCTGAAGTTTGAGTGCTGAGAAGAGGACAAAAATCCTCTACCATCCCCTTCTCTCTCTATGTGAATGCTTCAGGAAAATACACAAGGAAATTGCTATTTCAGGCTGGTTGTGGAGATACTCGTGCTGGCTGAACATGCTAGCAATGCATTAAAAGACTGCAGCAGATCATAATTCTCACTTAACCTACTTAATATCCCCAGCAATTACCACTGCTGCTGTTGCATCCCTTCCTTAACCTACAGAAAATACCCAAATCCAGTTACTTTGCTGCTGCAGCTCAGTTTTGGCAGTACCAAGACACAACCTCCAGCGCAGGGCTTCCCCCACCCTAACCACTTCTCAGATCCCTAAATGCTTCTCTTAATTTTTTCTCTGTGGTTACTGTGCAGCCTCATGTAAATCTTCCACAGGTTTTTGCCCCCAAACCCAGCCCCTGCCCACAGGTCTTCAGCTTCACTCGCTCGAGAGCGATTCCGAGGGCAGTCGTGTCTCCTGCAGCTGTTAATCTGTCACTGCTGTGCCATAAGTCAACCAGATATACTGCACCATTACAGAACCTCAACAGAGTGGAAAAAATCATTTGCTTTACTGTCAACATAAAAACTTTTTATCCACATTGACAGTTTTATTTAGAGAAATCTTGGCTATATTTTAATTTGGCTCTAAGGATAGTTCTCAGAAAGCGGTGTCTGTATGTTAAAGTTTACTCCAATAGCGGCTGCTAATTTTATTTTTCCATTTTTTGGTTTTGTTTCACAGGTACTTCTTAGGAAAGGATGTTTCTGGGGTATTTTTGTTGTTGTAAAAAGGCACATATTTCTGACAACCTTGCAAACTGGCTAATTACCAATGGCTGCTAAAACCAGATTCATCCATGTTACCACCAACACTAGAATTTAAAGGCAAATATTTAGATCTTTATCTAGGAGAACACCTACAAATTTTTCTTCACAGAGAGCACGTTGCACATTTTCGTGCAATAGCAACCCGCCTTTGCTCTGTGATTATTTATTTCCTCAAGAAGAAAACAGATGACTTGGAGTGAAGTCAAAATGCAGGTGGCTAGTGAAATACTTTTGTATCTGTAATTTCAGTGAGCAGCCTGGATGCTGAGAAAGGAGAAATCACTGATGGTCTCAGGCCCTGTTTTCTGCAAAATAAGCAGAAGAAATGAAGACCTCATGTCTCCATCCATACTTTTGCTCTCATTCTGTCTTTTACAGTGGTTGGTTAGTCAGATTTTCCTGGTTCAAGCCCACAATGAATTTATTCATGCATGGGGAGAGTACATAAAACAGCAGCTAAGGTTCTCTATTTAGCCAGAACCAATCTGCCTTCCATAAAGTATTTCCTTTGGAAATGTCAAAGCTTCTACAGAGCTCAGCTCTGGGATTTTGTGAGTCGAAGTTCATAAAAATCTATATGGTGGTAGAAATCCTTACTCCTAGAAAATGGCTTGCAATTAGTCAATACTCTGGTTGTCCCTCCTTTCAGCCATAATGGTACCAATGCCCTGGACACAGACAGCGGTTCTGGGGGTAATTCCCACTACACCAAGGTCCATGTAAGACCATCGAGTGTGTAAAACCAAATCCACTACGCTCTTCTCTTAAAAATGGCACAGGATTCTTGGTAGCAATTTGACAAAAAGTATCCACCAGAGACTGTAAAAAAAATAACATTTGTAAAAGATGTTCCAGAGGGATCATGGAGGGTTTGACTAGACCCTGACAGCAAGAATGGGAGTCGGATTGAACTTCTGCAGAATCTGGTTTTGTTTGTTGTATTTTAAATTGTAACAGTATGAAACTGATCTTCCAAAACACTTTCTTTTTTTTCTTTCTAAAAGATAAAACCCCAGAGCACAAATATTTGTGCTGAAAAAAAAGTTCCTCAGATGAATAGCTTTGTACAGACGAGGATAGAATTGCCTGAAATAGCTTTGTTTTGAAACAATACATTGTCTCGCAGGAATTTTAGACATTCTTTAGGAAGGCAGCATTTGGCATTATATTTCATGCCTTTCAAAGTATCTATTTTCATAGTAAATGAAGGAAGGGGATGGGAGAGAGATGGTTTTTACCAAACTGACTTTGCAGTTGTAAGGCTCTCAAGCAGGAAGATGCATAAGAATGGACAGAAGAAAAAATATCCTATTTATCCCAAAAGGCAACAGGAAAAATAAAGAAACACTCTCCCCAGATCATAAGCATCAAGAAATACTTTCTTTGAAGAAGATCTTCTCTTTATAGCTAAAAACTGTTTCAGGCTGACTGATGAATGCTGGAGAATTGCATAGGTAAATTTGGGAGACTACAGCTTACAAGTATCACATCAGGCTAGGTCATTCCACCAGCTCAAATATAGTCTCTGTGTTTTCCTAGAAGTTTATTTTCTGGATCAGGCATGCTTGTTAAGCCTTTTTTTTTTTTTTTTTTTTTTTTAATAATTCAATGCAGTAATGTTTGTATATGAGCCCTATTTACAATGCTTCTGAAATCTGAAGGGTCTGATCTGGTGGTCTGGTTTATATCCATCTGTCTCTAATGTGCAATAGCTTTCCCACAGCCCTGTGGATCCAGTATTGTGGTGTGAAATCATCTGAAAATTCCCCCAGGACTCAGATTTCAGCTCTGGAGCATCAAGTCGCTTAATCTCCTGGTGGTTTCATCAGTTACGGGAAAGCACCACAAAAGAAGAAATAAACCCTATCAGGTACACAGAAACTTTCTCTTTCTGAGCTGCAAGTCACACAGCTTCACCCTCACACACACACACAGAGCGTTATTTCACTTTGTGGTTTGTGCCTGTTCCTACCATCCTGCCAGAGGGCTGGCTCACACCTCAGCCTCCCAGCTTCATTTTCAGTTGTTAGTTAAATCCATCATTCAAATAATTTTTCATTTGCTTATTTCTTCTGAAGAAAGGTCCACGGTGGGCACATTATTACTCACTCTCTATTTCCAGTATAAATTTTAAGTCACCTCTTTGTCCCTTGTGCAGCCCACACACTGACGCAGCATCTTCTCACACTTCTCTCCCACACAGGCAGCTCATGAAATTACACTCCTAAACCATGCAGGGGATGATGGATGGCTGGTATTTGTCTATTCTGTGCAGGACTGGCTTACTCAGAGGCTGGTAATGGGTAAGAGGAGGTTTAGCTGGCCCAAGCACCATTCAAGATGCACTGACTGCCTACATAAAGATCCTTAATTGCTTAAAGATTTGACTTCATAAAAAAAATATTTCCTGACAGGTCTACAGGCAGCCTTGGGCAAGGGGTCAAGGAGCAGAGGCAGCTGATTGCCATGTGGAGCTGAACACTACCAATTCATCAGTTGGGTGATGGAGTTACCCCAGAGGAGCATTGAGCAGGAGGTCTGTGTGCAAAGCGATCAGTAGAAGGTCACTGGAGGAGGCAGCTGCTGGAGGAATTGATGGAGGGATGGAGGAGAGGTTTCACCAAGGAACGGGAAAGGCGGAGCTGAATATGGTATTTGTGCTCTTGTCAGATAATACTACCATGCAAGACTGAAATAACAGCTGTGGAAATCTGTTTTTCCACTTGTCCCCTCGCATCAGTAATTATTTGCAGGAAATCGCTCCACTGCAGACACGCTGGGTAAAATACAGTTGCAACCTGTCTCACTTTCACGTTGGGTTTTTTCTTTTCCTTGCCAAGGTGTGGAACACGAGGCCAATAAATTTTTTTTCAGGAAGAAAAAAATTAGTTGGAGGAGCTACTTCATCATCTCCCTTCTGCTTTTCTCTAACAGTCAGTGTGGCAATATCCGTTTAAGTTTAGAAAGCATATTGTTACAGGATGTGTGGGAACCACAAATACCATTTGAGGCCAAGTTACAGTAAATCCTATTCTTAGTGTCATTAGTGGAAGTGCTTCCTTCTCGTCACAAAAGCAAAGGAAAGGAGGTCCATTAATTTTTCACTCATGGAGCAGTACGAAGGCACTTTAGAAACGGGGAGGAAGGACTCCAGTCAGGTACACGAGTCACTGCAGACCTTGGCACACTGCTGAGCCCAGAGGTTGGGAACCAGTTCTGTCTGTGAACGGTCAATACCCAAGTTCTGCTTGTTGCTTTATAAATACCTTAAATATAAGCTCGATTTGAATCTGTAATTATGTTTGTGCTAGCATGATACTAGTTATTAAGGCCAAATGCTGCAATAAACAGCTAATCATTACTTCTGCTGTTCCTGGCAACTGTCTACATTACAGCAGAATAAACCAGAAGAAACACATTTCCTACTACTTTGAATATAATAAGACATGAGACAGTAAATATTTCACTTGGTCTTAGTGTTTACACTCCCTGGACTTGATATTCCCCTGATTTATGCCAAAGTGAAGTAGGTGCAAATCACCAAAGTCAATGGAGTTAAGATAGGGTAAATCAAGCCCTCTATTACCAAAAATCAATTTTCCATTTGTTTTAATACCATTAATTTAAATGAACTCACTAGATATTCTCATACCTCTGCTATGTGCACAGAATTTATGCCAGGAGGAATCCTTAGGTTAACCTGGGTGCTTATGGTTTCTCAACCCACTCAGATTTGAATGATTAGTTAAAATAAAAGTATTAATAGGATTTATTTTTTGATCTTGTATACTGAAGCCAAGAGAAGGGCATCCAGTTAACTTAAAAACAACGTAGCAGACTTCAGTCAATAAAGCATGTTATCATTCCTCATCTTTTCTTGGGGTCCATTTATATTTCCATTTTTAGCTGCACATCTATTTGTACCAGGGCTGTGAAGGCTGGAAAAAGTGTTAATTAGAAGTCCGGGGCACAGACCCTGCCTCCCTGTTTAGGGGGTTAAGCTCCTCCTGCTCCCTTGGTCTTCCTTGCCAGAGTTTTTGCCTCAAGAAGTCACCAGACAATCAGTTAACTGATTCTTATATAAGATGAAAGGAGGAAAAAAAGCTAGATCTCATTTACTAAAGCTATATCCACTGACAGTGTCGGAGCGTGAAGACACACCTCGCTAATGCCATTGTAATAATGCACATGAAAGCATTACAGGAAGAGGCAGGGCCAAACCACATCCACCTTGAGCTAACAAGTGGGAAGAAACCTCCAGAGTAAAAGGTAATGCTCCAATGAGAAGATCCTTTTTTTAAAAAATCAAGAGGTGCAAGTGGGAAAAAGCACTGAACAGCGTCAGGGTTATAAATCCTTTGTTCAGGGGTGGAGTGGAAGTAAAGTGAGAGCTAAATATGGTTACAAAGCAGTCACTCTAGGTTTGCTGAGGGCAGAGAGAGAAGGGCAGCGGGAAAGGTCATTTTTGCCCTGAGGTCCTGGGCACAGCTGGGATGTGAGGGTCAGCCGTCATGAAACTGAGAGACCTGAGTCACCCTGCTTTTGACCCCTCTGGGAATGTGGAAATTTAGTCCCCAGGCTCATCTCTGACGCATGCTCCCTTGAGCATCAGACCTGAGGGAAGGACTGTTTTGGGAACGTTGCTCCCCTCCTGGCCCCAGGCAACTGTGTTTGTCCAGATGCACTTGGCCCTATAGCTCTGGTGGGGACATCAGCCACAGGATGGCTCACTCCAGGGTACATGTGTATAGGATCTAATGCAGCCTCATCTGGAAAAGAGACAAAATCATACACCCAAACCCTGCAGGAAAACTACATCACCCAACTGAGTGTCTTCAAAAAAGGCCACCCAGTGCTGTGTAAAGGGCACTGACAGATAACATGAAGCCTTATCTTTAATAAATAGGACATCTAGTCCCTGGAAAAGTCCATTCCTTACTCCTTCATAATATTGTTTTGAAGATTGATAGTTATAATGAAAAAAATCTTGACATGTCTGCGTTTTCTTACATACATTAGGTAGATTAGCAGGATGCTTCCAGCAGAAGTGCTGTAAACAGAAGTAAATTATGGTATATGTATCTTGTGAGCTGCTAGTATTAAAAGTCTAAATATTTGATCAGACACATACATCTTCACATTTCTTCTCCTTGGCTGATAAGGCAAACAGTGAGTACCCCAAAAGAACTTAAATTAAAACAAAGGTCACTCTCTTGAGGTAGCTAGAGAAAGGGGGAAGCTCTGAAAGGTCATGAGAACAATCCAAGACCTGAAAGGTCCCTCTTAATAAATGATTATGAATTAAAATTCATATAGTCTTTGTGAGGTACCATCTAAGCAGCCACATAATGAACAAGGGAGAATTTTTTGAGGTATGGACTCAGTTCTTTTGCCTGTGAGAAGAAATAACACTTTGAGCCTGCCCTGAAACACGTCTTGGCTTTCTGCAGGAAATGTTCCCCAGCAAAGTTTTGCCAGTGTTAGGTCATGTCAGTGCATCACTGCAAGGACAAAGATGTGAGAACAGTGAAGGCAGCAGGGCAAGGAGAAGACAGGGAAATGAGTTGGGAGAAACAAGGGAAAAGGGATAAGGAAAGAAAAGTGAATGGGAAGGGGGGGAGTGGAATGAAAAGAAATGCAGGAAAGCTGCTGAGAAAGGGCCAAGAAAATCATCCCCACAGGACAGCACATTCATTTCCATCATTGTTCTGCTCTGAAGTCTTGGTTTCCAGATTCTACATCACTTCTGACTGCCCAGAAACCCAGCCCCGGGAGAAACAATGCAGCTGCCTGGGCCAGTGGCCAGGATGCTGTCTGCCTAAGAACATTTTTATCGAACTTGAGGTTACAATTCTTTGTTTCTGAAAATGTAACATTTGATATAAGCCCAGAGTGCTGACCTATTCCTTTTGAAAACATAGAAGTCGTTTGGGTTTTAGTTCCAGCTTTTGATTAAAAAGCTTTTAAGGGAAAACCTCAGAAAAATTCCTATGAAAATTGCATGCCAAACCCATTTTCTGGCCTTTAATTTCCAATAACCAGGGAGAAAACAACAATAAGAGCAAGGAACAGAGAACACTATAAGTAACTTCAAGGAGATTATTCATTTTCCTTAATAAGGGTCTTTAACAGCGTGACGACTCATGCAATATAGATAAGTGGAAACAAATAAATAAAGAAATTCAATAGAAATAGAAAACGAACGGAAAACTCAGAAGAAAAAGCATTTAATAAAAAACTTGGTGAAGGGGGAGGGAATGAACTGGTTCTCCATGTAGTATTATTGACTGGGGGATTTTTGCCCCTTGTGGGCCATTTCTTTTTATAACGTCTTTCTCTATGACAGAAAAAGTCTTTGAGAGTTGGTAGAGCTCCTTCTTCCTTCAGTGATGGAGCTGGTACAACAGGGAGGTCAGGCTCTTCCCATGTCTCCTTCAAACACATAACTAGAGACCCCTCCATCACTCATCTGTCTGATTTCTTAGAGGCAAAGATCTTGGAAGGGAACTGGCAAAGAGCTGCTGTGGGGACGCAGAATTTGGACTGTCTTCTGCTCTAAATATACTACAGAAATGGAAGAGAGATCACAGTAGCAAATGTCTATGTCAGGGGTTGGTTCTGTTCCACTTTTAAATTTGGATTTTAACTCTTCTCTGTGAGAGACCCCCTGGCATGGACAAGCCTCCGTATTTTTGGATTTCATGGTGCTCTTGGCAGATCTGTGAAGCAGTACTTTTAGACCTGCAGTAAGGGATGGTGTGATTTGTACAGGTAGATCCACTGCACCTTACAGTGTTTCCACCTGTTATCTGCTTTGTACTTAACACCATTATTTTAGAATTTTAAAGAAGATCAGAGCTAGATGATACTCTCAAACTGAACAATGACTTAATTAAAGCACCACCTTTCTTTTGTCTTTCAATCTGAGAAAATGCTCCCACTCTGTCATGCCCATCATTCCAGCATTTGCTGATGCTTTGTTTTAATGATGACAATCTGTTGCAGCTCAGACACAGAACTCACATTTTCCCCCAGACACCCAGTCATTTCTTTCTTTGTGTGTGTGCTTTATTTTTTATGGGGCCAGCTGCTTTGTGATCAGTGAAATGTCAGAAAAATCATCTTACCATAACAAAGCTGAAAATAAAATATTCAAGGAAGCAAACTCCCATGGAAATCTTTAAAGCCCTAACAAGGGAGAATTCTCATCTCTGTGCACATGGGTGACTCACTGAAGTAAATGTGAATTACGTGACTGCATCAAAGATTTCAGTATGAAGAGCACAGATTTTTCTCTCAGCTTTGGCCTTTTGTAATGAACTCACAAGTAAGTTTTGATGAAGATTCTAGATAAACTTGCTCAGTGATATCAGCTATGACCAGAATAATCTGAGGGGGTTACGTGTTTTCCTATCAAGATTAATTGCGTGCTTAACATAACATGTCCTTAAACAGTGTTTATAAATGAGCACTCACATTCAACTGTCCAATTTGCAAATCGAATGAATGATACTTAAAGGTCCATACAGGTGAGTCTTTGCAAATATAGAGGTTAATTGACATAAAACTTGTTACAACTTGCAATATGTTTCTGTAAACATTGTAATTAAGCAGAATGTTGTTTTGCTAATTGTTGGAAAAGAAAGCCCCAAATTACCAGGAGGAAAGAAATTAGAGCAAACAGATCTGCAGGAAAATAACCCTATGAAAAATTCACAAAGATATACTCTTGATGCACCGAATTATCCTCTCGGGTTTCATAACTCTGGGAGTGAGTGCAATTAGTTAACAGTGGTGTTGTTATAAAACTCCATACTGTGGCTGAAGGGTTTTGAAACCACTCCAGAAACCAAAGTCTGACGCTAAACAACTATTGTGTTTGGGTATTAGGCAACAGGAAATCTGCCTGATGATAACTGAGTTATACCAAGCCCTGCAGCAGCCACTGAGACACTATGTCCATTTAATCTGCAGATGGCAAAGTAGATACGCCATTCACAGCTGTATGCACGAGGATATGACATCTTTGTCTATACTAATCTCATGGCTGGCTTCACATGACTCATTCAACCTTTTTTTCTATTACATGAAGGGGAAGTTAACTAGCTAGACCTCTGGTGATTTTTAAATAGGTCCAGCCCTGCTGTGATCTACATTTCAAGCAATAGACTACAGAGCTCCCCTCCCTGTTCCTAAAGCCCTCATGCCATGCAGTTGTGCCACTGTACCCACACAAATCCCCCATTTGTGCCATTACCTCATTTCCAAAGCAGCTTCTTTAAAACACACAGGGGCTGTGATGCCAAGAATATGACAAGTGGGTCAAATGTATTAAAGTCTACATTGAGAGAGACAACATCGGCAGGCTTTGTTATTCCAGTTATCAGTAGGGAGATAGAAGACTTCAATATATGAACAACCTTAATTTAAAAAAGGAAGAATCTGCAGTATCTCTGTTCCACAAAGATAAGCTGACAGCTGAGGCAAAACATGGTTATGCCTAGAGGCAGCAGGAGTATAACAGGCTTCCCAGCTCTCCTCCTCCTCTGTGGCAAGATTAAGAAAAACACCATGGGTTTAGCTCCAAGTGGTTCACAGGAGCTTTGCTGTTCAGAGTAGCTTGATTTTGAGATCTTGTGCTCTGCTTTTCAATCAATATTCAGATAAATACATCTTCAAAGTGGAATATCACCAGGGGAAAAATATCAAGCTTTTCATCATCTTTTTCTGGAAAAAATGTAAAGAACCCTCACAGGTTTGAGGACGTCCACACAATAGTACTATTTTTGGTTACAGTCGCTCCAAGCCTCAGAGGAGATTCTGTTTTGAAGAGACATTCCCCTCAGGAGTCTCTCCTCAGCAAAGTATCTCCTAGAATTAGGCAAGATACTGAAAGTGAGGAAAAGAACAGAGAAGCAGAAAAGCTGTCATGGTCAGCAGTGGACATATAGACCCCTCAGGGCAGGGGTTAGCTGAGGATGCAAAATGATGGGGGAAAAGTAAAATAAAAAAAAGACTTTCTGCAAGCATTTTCATGAGGAAAAATAAACATTTTCATGCTAAATTCCTATTTTGAAGTTCAGAGACTACGTTTTTCCACAACAACCCCATCCAGCTTTATGCAAATGAAAATAATCAAACAAGAGTGGAATATTTTCCCCACAAATTCTTTTCTCATGTGGACAGGAAGCTGCAGTTGCTTGCAGAAAGCTGAAAAATCCAGGCTTCAGCCCTAATGACAAGGTTTTCAATATATTCTTGTTTGCATCTCTCTGCTTCATTAACAGTGTACTGCCTGATGAAAGGTAAGACAAGTTTACTCAGAAAACAAGTTATCAGTATAAAATAACTTGTGGAGCAAACATCTGCCCCAGAGAAGTGAGACCAGATTCTAGTTGAAGGCTTTTAAACCTTCCAGATTAGTACCAAAAGCCATGGGCTTCTGTAAAATACATATCATCTTCACTTTTTCTGTATATTAAAAAAATAAATAAATAAATTCTTAGTAAACTTTAAAGTATTTGAAGATGTCCAGATTCTTTAGGAAGACAAAATTAAGCTTTTCAGAGGCTTTTTGATGATCAATAGCTAGATCAGCACTATGATTGAAGCAAGCTTACTGACTGCGCTTGAGAAGACTTTTAACTTCAAAGACAGATGTGCTTAAGGGACAGCAAAAGAAATTATTTTTTTTAAAAAATTAATCTAAACACAATCAGAAAAACCTTGATGGACACCTGTGTTGATCTGGGAGCTGAATTGCAGCAGCCACATTTGTAAGTTATAACATGTTTAAAACAGAATGGAGTGACTTCTTGCAGAACTGGGAACCGGGAAACTAATGGATATCCTTGGACTTTGCAAAGCACATCCAAAGCTGTGTCATATCTTGGCAGGTCAAAAATGCACATCTTCCCAGCACAGATCCCTCATAGGGAACATATGTGTGTATGTGAACATTTTTCTGTTTTCTTATAAAAGCAGAGCAAATATGCTGTTGAGTATTCCTAAAACTCCCCAGTGACAAGAGCTGCAGTGTTGTCCCTAGGCAACCTGCGGTTACAAACCTCTTTACATCTTCCAAAATCCCAGTGCACTGAACTAAGAGAGCATTTCCATTTTCTTTAACAGATCGATGCTTATGGCACACAGATGGCCAGTGGTGCTTACTGCTTAATCCTACTGTGCCATTACATCTTTGTGTGCATGGGATGTAAAGTAAGATATTGATACCAGGTTTGGAAACCATGAATAGCCAAAGGGCTTAGAGTATGACTACAGAGACCAGAGCAATAAGAAATGACCTTGTTCATTCTGCCGGTTCCTCACAGGAAATACCACAGCATATCTGAATACAGAGAAGGGCATTCACATTTCTGCTGTGCAATTGCAGGGGCAAAGGCATTCCAGTCAAACCTGTAATTTAATGTCTAGCAGGAATTAAATGGATTAAATTCACCGCTTGCAGCTCTGGTTGAAATTATTTCTCATCTTACCATGAGACAAAGCAGCAGTATTGCCACAAGATAACCACAGTTACTCTTGTTTGCAAGGAGCTGCTGGATTGTTACCACACATCCATTCAAAGTTACAGTGCAGTGTTTCTGAAGACTTACTTCAATAAATAACCTGTCATCAGGGAGCCCCTCACCCCACAGGTCACTATCCCTCCAGGGATACTCAGTAAACAGAAGCTGATCCCTCCTTTAGAAACAGAATATTGCTGAAATCTTACAATATTACACTGCGAAAAGCAGAAATGCTTTTAAAATTGCTTTTCATCCTTTTACAATCCTGCTCTTACCTCTTCACTCCGCTGGTAGGAAATGGACATTGGCAGCCACTATCTCTCAACTGCCAAACCTGACAACAGAATTAACAGCTCTGGTAATTAGCAGGAAAAGTCTTTTGCCAGGCACAGGGCTCAGACTTGCAAGGTGATCTAAATAATTTCTTCCCCCCCACATCCCCAGGTCGTGGTAGAGGTAAAATCTCAAAATGGTGAATTGTTTGTGATATGAAGAGAAAAAAGACAGCTGAGCTACAAATTTTAGCTCAGTAGATCGTAGTCAAATACTCTATAAAGACATCTCTTAACCTATACCTCAAAGCTTGTTAAAAACAGAGCAAATATGTTAGAAACCAAACCAATTAGATATACTGCAGACAGTTAACAGGAATAAAAGTGATTAAGTGGCCACTAGTCACACTTCCAAAATCAGAAGAGAATTTAGTACTCATCTGAACTGCTTCAAACACAAAACACTCTCCTGCCAGCAACACAGAAACTAAATGTATTAATCTTGGGCTAAGAGGCTTGCTGACCACTTGTAAAATTACCAACACCTCACATATTCCTTAAGGTGAAAAAGTACAAAGAACTGCCTGAGAAACAGATGTTCATAGTTCCCTGCACTTGGTGCACAGTTTTGGGAAGTAGAGCAACTTCTAAGTGACCCAGAGCCCTGTTTGGATTAACACTACTATGGATACTTGACCAAAACAATCAAAATGCATCATGATCGCTGTTACAGAAACGGTCACACTGCCTTTTCTGAAGGAAAATTACTTTTCTACCAAACTTGAGGTTTCCAAAAAAAATTTTAAAAAAGCAGATTTAACTTGGAAAGCATTCAGTTTCAGATGGCCAATACCTCTTTGGAAAACTGTAAATTTTTTTCAAACCTGTTGGTGATGATTCTTTTTAAAAGAAATACCCAAGTGTTCACTCCTTTTTTTTTTTTTTTTTTTTTCTGCAAGGAGGAACTATAACATCCCAATCAGCTGTTCTCGCTATTCAGAACACATAAATATCAAAGCAAAACAGGAACATGGAAACTGTATGAAAATACTCTCGAGAAATGACAGACTACCTAGTGGCCTAATCTGCAACTCTAACTGCAAGGTACAGTGAAACCCTCTTTCTAAACAGCCAGGAAAAAAAAAAAAAAAGGAAAGATGTGCTGACAAAGCAGAAAGGCCTTGTTCATTTGCAGGCTTGAGGGCTGCACCGTATCAGGAGCAGCCTCGGAAAACCCCTTGGAGGACATGCATGACATGCACAGTGACAGCACCAGGGTTAACATGACACAGCAAAGCAGCACAATGATGAAAACATTATGAAGGGAAAAGCCCCGTCATTTCTTACTTTGGAAAATACTGAAAATCAATATTGGTTCAAATTTTAAACTGATTTTCCTTTGTATATGAAAGCATTATTTTTATGTATATTAACCAAGAGAAAAAATTCTGTGTCTTAGCAGCTACCCTAGAATATAATCAAGCAGTCGCTCTCCCTTTTGTGCTTCTAATCTAAATATACAGAGAAAGCACTGGGGAAAGGGAAGGTTATTATTCCCACCTTAGAGCTGGAGAATTGAGACAGATAAGAACTGAGCAATTTTCCATCCTTAGAAGGGAAGCCTGTGCCAGAAACTGGGACAGAATGCAAATTTCTACAGCTATTCTCAAAACAGGTTTGTTGGCATAACTGTTTTCCAACCGCACACGTTGCCAAAGAATCCTGAGGAACATTTATGGAAAGTGAACCTTAAATACGTGTATTCAGTGAAGAGCCCTTTCGTGTTACATTAGTGGATGGAGAGATAAATTCTGTGTAGCTGACTTCAGAAAATCATAAATAGCAACAAAAGGAAATGGAAGGGAAGAACACATGATCCAAGCAAAGTGAAATGCAGTCACATGGGATACCATAAGCACAAACTGCAGTGCACACATGGAAGAGGATACCAAAACACAGCTGGGTGGTCTGTGAGCAAAATATCCCCTCAAGTCACTGAGCTCAGCAATGTTACTGCAGCCAGCTGAAAGCACTGCAATGCACTGATTAACAAGGTGAGATCTAGACAGAGGGGAAGAAATGACATAGGAACGTGTGGGGAGTTTGCTGATAAAGAATATCTATAAGGAGTTCTAAGCTGGTACAAAGACAAATACAACAAAACCACACATAGGTTGCTGGTACCCCACTGAAATAAATGGGTTTCCACCATCTGGCAGAGGTAGAATTTCAAGACTGGGTGTGAATAAATCTAAATGTACTGGGATTTCACTAAGGAAGACAAAATTGCACGCTGACTGTCCTGCAGACGACAGGAACAATATTGATGTAGTTTGACCTTTCATCAAAACCCTCTCCAGAAAAAAAAGCACATTGTCCTTGATTCCAGACTTGATACAAATCCATCTATTTTCTTAGGAGCAATTGGAACATCTCAAAGGATTGCTCACTCACAATTCTTTAGGTTTATGGGATACTAATAGTGGGTGGATTTGCAATTAGATTTGCAATCTCCTAACATCTTAAACTAAACACTAATATTTATATGCAGCTGCTTCTCTGCTTTTTAGAATCATAGAATGGTTTAGGTTGGAAGGGACCTTAAAGCGCATCTCGTTCCAACCCTCCCTGCTTTGGGCAGGGACACCTCCCACAAGACCAGGTTGCTCAGAGCCCCAGTCAAACAGCCCTTGAATAATTCCAGGAATGGGGCAATCACAGCAACCTGTTCCAGTGCCTTACTGCCCTCACAGTAGAGAATTTCTTCTCATCTCTAATATAAATCTACTCTCTTTTAGCTTAAAGCTATTCCCCCTTGTCCTATCACCACATGCCCTTTTCCAGCCTTCTTTTGAGCCCCTTCAGGTCCATAGCCTTCTTTAGCTGTGCTTTTCCCTGGATGCTTATTATTTTTCATCCCATTAAGCAAAAACTTGAGACGAAGTACAGCATACGTGTGTGTTTGTGCGTTTGCAGTGGCTGACTCAGATCCGAGAATGATGGGTGGCTTTGCTCACTGCTGTGCCCTATCAGATCTTCCTTGCCATGACTTTGCCAGCCTGATAGACTCAGCAGAGTTCCTCTCAGGATTTATCAGCAAAAGCAATGTCAGAATAAGACCTTGTGCACTTCTGCTACAGCCTGTGGCAAAAACATGATTTCCTATTTGGGAGTTACTAATCTATCACACATTAATTAATCGTATAGACTGTAGATAGAGCACCGTTGAACAAACTCAGTACAGAGAAGAATCTGAAGCCAGCCCAATATCCCGAGGGCTTCTCAGAGCTCTGCCCTCCATACTCAGAAATGTCATTTTCTAAAGTAGGTCTTACATCTTTAGAATATGAGCGTGGGGAAGAGCTCTCCTGTGGAATACAGAGACAGTTTCAGGCAAAATACGAGAGTGGATGCTCTAGTTTGATGAGGGTTTCCTCATTATACTCAGTGCATTTCAAATGTGATAGTTGGGCTTTGTAACGATACTGCACATCATCTTTGAGCCTCTGGGGGCTGGATGTAGGATATCAGAAATAAATATACTAGCGGGAAACAATTGCAGCTTAGGAAAAAAAGGGGGAAAAAAGAGTTATAGTTTCCTGATTGATAGCTTCTGTGTGCCACCTACAAAGACTCGTGTCTCTCTGCTCTGGAGTTTCCCAGCCTCTGAGGTACTTCAATTAATTGTCATTTGTATAACCAATGCATCCCTTTCTCAGGGGCAATGAAAGCTCTGACTCAGGAGAAAGTCATCAGATCCTTTTCATCACTCGGGAGCAGGACCAGTGACTAAAAAGCATAATATTTCATTTGGGTTTAGTCTCATCTCTGCAGCATATTGTGACAGGCAGCGCTCTTTGCTGCCTAGTTTTTGTTTGCTGACTTCAGGAGTGTACTTCAAAAGCTCCCTGTCCTCCTAATGAAAGTGCTATGCCTGTCTTTTATCATATTCTTTCTTGTGAGATTTAGCCCATATTCCCAAATGGAAGACGAAGAGTAGGAAAACTTATTCAGCATGACAAAACAGTCATTGTGTTAGAAAAAAGTGTAGTATGTAAGTGAAACCATTAGAGAGAAAAACTCTTAAAGAGAGCAGATCTACAGAGATATGTTTTTCTGCTAATGGAGTGCCCCTGCCCTAAAACAGGGAAAAGAAAAACAGAAGAGACATATAGAAAGGAAAGGTCCATCCCAGTCCAACCTTAAGGAATCCTGTTGAACAGGGTTGGAGGTATGTGGCAGGACATGTGGCTCTTCTGCTACTCATGAATCCTCTGCCCTCGGCTTTAGAAACTTCATGTACCAATTTCACTGAGGTCAAAGAAAGACGGCAGCTAAAACAATCTTTAAAAAGGAAAACAAAATGTTTTGTACAAAATATTTCTGTATTTGTAAGGTGCTTTATTAAAAATATTTTTCCTTGACTGATTCCTGCTCATCCAACAAATTATTTTTGAGGTGTAATAGTGATTTGTAGTTTTATCTTCAGGATATATTTCTGAGCTTGAGAAGGAAAAGTTTTAATAGAAAGACTGTAATCTCAGGATTATTTATGTCTCCCTATGATTAAAAAATTCAGTAATTGTATCTAGCAAGCTCAGTCTAGTCTTAGTGTTCTTCCTGGTGAGACTTACACAATACTCATACCTACCTCCTAGGCTTGATTTCCTTAACAGCACTTTGGACTGGATTTGCATCAGCTAATTAGTCATTCCAGAACAGCACAGCAAGTACCTTTCAATCCTAATCTCTTTTTGTGTAATTTATAGTGGCATTTAGTTAGAACAGAGCATGAATAGCTTTCTATGCAACTTTGAAGAGCTACTCGTGCTCAACGTGGCAGCCTTTGTCTCTTAAAAGCCTGATTTACCTGGGTTCTGAGCTGCAGAGTCCTGGCAGGAGGAGGGTAGACACTTCCTGAGAAAGTATAGTTAGTGACTCATAACTGTATGTCAGATGTGGCCAAAAAAAACAAGTAAAAGAATAAAAAGAAAAGAAAAATGTGGCATCATTTCAGGAGCATCAGTGGTCTATAGTTCTCTGTGAACCTGCCTTATCCTTTTTCCCTTCCTTCTGTCCAGCTGGCAACATAAACTGGTCTCTAGTCTCAAAAAAGCCTCTTATTTATAATCTAGTTGGCCTTAATCTACTAACTCAGGCTCATGCTGAATGATTTGTAAAAAGTACAAAGCAATTTTTAGGCTTCCACAAGGAATCTGAACCATTTTGTTTTAGTTTGTGAATTTACCTGTATCAAGTGCACAGATCTCTGTGGGTTGGAGCAGGTTACAGATTCCTGGTACTCACACACATTTTTTAACCTAAAGTGTCTCCATCTTAAAGAAATTCCTCTCTCTCACTTGTTCATTTTACTACTTGACTTCAATCAAAACTATCTCCACTGAAGTCATTCTACAGATTTCATTTCTCTACTTAAACACACCATCTATCCTCACTTGTACCACCTCCTTCCTCCCACTCATTTAAATGGGCTGTTATAGCAGGGTAGATTAATGTCACCATCATCTCCCTTGATTTAAATGGTGTTTGATTATATCTGTCAGGATATACTTCTCTCCAAGTGTGTGCTCTTGCCTGATGTGTTAATCTGATGGAGTAAATGGGCCTAGAGACATGGCCTAATCATTGCACAACATTAAATAGTTAAGGCAAGGTTCAGGCCTCCAGGTACAGACTTGTTGTATAGACAATCCCCATAGGTGAAGGAAAACATTCCAGGTTTTGATGATATAACAGCCAAAACACAAAAGGAAGTAGCATTCCCCACGCATGAGGTAATCAGCAAAATACCACATTTTCTGTATTTTTCTTTCCCCCTATACCCCCCTTTTTTTTTTTTTTTTCGTTTGAGTCAGTCTTGGAGAAAGCTTCTTTGTCTGCAGCACAGTTTTGGAGCTGGGACACCAGCCATGAGAGCTGCTTTTCCTGGACCCAAGGAGGAAAATTAAATTCTTACCCTACAGCCACTTTCTCCCTTACCAACACACCCTGGGTAAGGAGAGTTGGACAGACCATGTTCACCACCCTCAGCACAGATAGTTTCAAGATGAGATGAAAGAAAAAGATACAGGGGATGGGAAAAGCCCATGGGAGCAAAGCAAAGTCTCGTATGTTATTGAAGGAGACCTGTTCCTTCAGGGTAGCACCTCTTTTTTTTAGGGTGTGGTGTAGACAGTGAAGTGCAGGCTCTTTAAGACCTTAGCAGTCTTTCACCATAGTTGGATTCTGTTCTTATACCACCTTCATCAACAAGACTGTCCAGTCTAAGAGTACATTTCCTGTGGGAGAAGCTCTGAAAAGGTGGTAGAACTCTGTAATTTGCTGAAAACTCCATATAATTGGGAGTTCTTTTTAGTTCCAAAACTTCAAATAGCAGAGGAACAGAACTTGAATACTTTTTAACTTTCTCGTTTAGTTTGGACTTAAAGAATAATGGAAATATCCTTTTTAGATGATTGCTTTCAGATGAAAAAAAATTTATTAAAATATCCAAACTGACTAATGATCTTCTTGAGGTGTTTTTTAACATTTTTCTTCTATCTAGTATTTTAAGTGAAGTTAACCCAAAGACACTTCAGTCTAGTAAAAAAATAATTGAAGTAAGGAAAATTTAGAAAATTCACACAGAAATTTTTCTGGGAACTTGAGTAGGAACACAAAGTCATTAAAAATTGCAAGTTTTAAAGAAAACCTCAAAATCAAGCTAAAGCCAAAACAATAGCCACAGTTTGGATTACTTCTCTTTGAACGAGAGTCTTGTATTTCTTATATCTTTCTCTCTTGTGACACTCTCTGCCTACCAGAGACATCTCCCTACCACAGCTCAGTTAAACACTTCCGTATCTGTGCTGTCCTTCAGGTTATTGCAGTCCTCACTTCATACAAGAATTCCTGGGATCAGTAATATCGGCCTTCACTTTCTGCATCTCCATGCAGGGCCAAATCCATCAGAAAGTGCCCTACTCAAAACTGCTGTAATACTATCAGATTCATGCTTTATCTGGGAAAAGAAAGAAATAACATAGAGAACAGACTTTCCCCCTGCAATGAATACATCAGATAAGGATGAAAATCATCTCTGCCAGAAAAATCTTTCCTCAGCAACCTAGATTTCTGATAGGTCACAAATGAGAAATCAAAGAAATGCTGAATAGATAGATGATGACATGAAGGCTTCCTAATAATGCTAGATGCACTAATCTTTTTCTTAGCTGCAATTTTATGACTAAGCATAGCACGCCTCATGAGTGATAGTAGAAAGGAACCATAAAGCCGACAGCATAATGTATGACTGTGGTCCAAAACACTAGGACATAAATGCATGAGGAGAGAATAAAGTCTAGTCTGGGGAGGAATTGTTCTAGAGCTTTGCAATAAGGGACTTGTTAAACAGTTTTGTGGCATTACACCCAGTATCAGATGTATGTACTATGGAAGTAACCACGATAACAGCTTCACATTTCTCTAGCACCTTCCTTCTAGATGGATCATTATTTATACAGCACTTGGATGCAGGCTAGATGGCTCCTATGGGAATTTACAATGTCATTTTATTCATGATGTTCAGTTACTGCAGTGAAAAGAGCCATTTATATCTAGAGACAGGCAAGTGGTAAAAGTAGCAAACAATGGGGAAGGCAATGCAAGAAAAAAAGGCAAAAAATCAAGATCCCAAAGGTTTTATTCACTGACAAGTTTGGGATGTCTTTCTCCAGCTACAAAGAATGGTTACTTTGTGTTGATGACATATGATGTTATACTTTATATCAGTACAAATCCTTCCTATGCATATTCCCTATGTTCACATTCACTCCTCATATTCATAAACATTGGATTCAGCCTGATCATGGCAGATCAACTTTCACAGTAATGCAGAACTGTGGTTATCTATACACCAAAGCAAAGGATACCAACAACATCAGACCACAGCACACTTCATCCCCAGTCCAATCCTGCCAAACATGACAGTCCAGCAGAAGTGGGACAATGGGTGAGCCAGTTGTGGAGTCCACACTGAGCAAATGCCATCAAGGAGTCAAGATGCACTGACCACAGGAGGGCAGGTAGCCCCAAGTCACAGCCAGACAGTTCTACCGCCTGTCTGTAACCCCCCTAACTGAGCCCAGGCGTTCTCAGAAGCCCATGTGTGAGAAATGTGCACAGATCCCAGGGGAGAGCCCAACAACAAATGCCCTCCTCCACAATCATTCATGAATTATACAAGGGAAGAGAAAGAAGTGATATTACACCTAGCACTACAGTGTTGCTATTCCCAGCCCTTGACCTCTTGTTTTATGTTTCATTACCCACAATATCAAGGCTTCCCAAAACCACCTGCAACAGAGTAAAAATAAAGTGTTTTCTCTTCTCTGTCTCCTGAAATGAGTTATTTTTTTAAACCGAGAAGGGTTATTGATGGTATAAATGTGAATGAAAGAACTACTCCTAATTACGTCCTTTTAAACAAAGGAGGTTTGAGGCAAGCAGGAAAACACATTGGATTAGAAGGGCTAAAAAGAAAGGTTGGAAGGATTCTCCTTTCTACCAAAAGAAGCTAAATGGCAACAGGAATAGTATTGAGAGAAAATCCTCTAGCAACAGGAATAGCAGTGATTCACCACTCACAGAATTAGATCTGACAGTGGTAGGGAAGGGCCCACCCATTCATTTTCTCTTTTTCATTATCATCAATTCATTACAGTAAGGGGATAGTGGTATTTGTGAGGCTGATATACAGCAATGATTTCTGGTTAACAAATCAGACTTAATTACTTTGTTATTCTCACAGAATGCCACCACAAAGTCATTTTATTATCCTACATTATTTTGTATACATCTTGTATCTACCCTTGAACCCTTACTCCTTTCATACACTGGCAGCTAACTAGGCAGGCCCCCATGTAGCCAGTACCACATCATTAATGCACACATATAGTGAGCTGCTCAGAGGCACAGTATTACCCATGAACGTGGCCTGTAGCTATTTTGACAAAATCCACCAAAAAAAAATAAAAATTGTAGTTATTATGCAGATAAAAAAATATTTTTGAACTAGAATGAGACTGTGTGATTCAATCACAAGCCAAAATACTTCCTCCTGAACTATGTTCTAATGCTGTTCTTTACACAAACATTGATTGTGTACACAAGATAATAAATGTTGGGAGAAAGTTTTTAGAATTGTTCATCTAGTATGAAAGGTGGATGTTTCCTAATCAAAATAACTGTGCTTAGAGAAACGAATGAAAGGAAAACAAACCCAGCCATTATCCCCACTTGGCCTCATGAACAAAGTGTTAGCCTGAGCCAAGCACTGGTATCAATTTTCTTTGCTTAATGAAAAGGTTTTCCGAGATGTAGTCCTTTCTGCTTCACTGTGGATTGACAATGCATTCTGACCTAATGGGTGCTGATTACTGTTTCCATTATGCAAGGCTGACAGAAGCAATATTTCTTCAAACCACAACCTGTTGTTGAGCACAGAGCTATTGTAGTGTGACTCTGTGCTACAAAGGCCTTTTCATATCACATGCTCCTCATCTGCTTTGAACCACAAGACATCCTCTCACGTGACAACGGGAAGACCTGTGAGGCTGTCCTGCTGTCACAGCTGGGGTATCATCGCTCAGGAGAAAAAAACAGAACCATCTGGAAGACTTGGTTCAACATGAAAACCAGATGCGACACATACTGCACTTCAATTCTCTAAAGACAAAACTGTACCACAATTGAGAGAGTAACTGAGTGGAAAGCCCTTAGCTCCTCCTGATCACCCAAAGGCTTCAAATGAACAGTGCCAGAACTGGCACAAGAAACCACATCCTTCTTGCAAGAAAAACTTAAACTGTATTCCTGTGTTACTGTATATATCTTGTACCTACCCAACAGCTATTTCCATTTGGAGGACTTGGGAGTTTACCAAAGGAGGGACAGACCCTGGATTGCTCAAGCCAGACCTGGGCTCAGAGTCATTACACACAGCCCTGCCACTGCCTGCTCTCAAAGCTATTTATGTCCTTGGTGTTTTGTTTGTATTTATTGATCACGTGCACCAGCGGTCTTTTCAGCACTTACATTTCACAGCCCAGCAGCAAAGACTAATTCTGCCACAGCACGCTGGATGCTCATTTTGCTGGGTGCACTATGGGCTGCACGTCCCAAAGGGAGCTTCACATGTCCCTCCCCACCACAACGAATCAGCCTGGCCAACACAGGGTGCAGTCCATCTCACAAGACTGTGAAGTGGGAAACCAGCAGGCTGGTGTGCCATAGCAATTGGACACCAGGAGAAGTGGGAACTGTGGAGAATAGCCAGTCTTAAAGTTACAGGCTTGTGGAAAGGCTCTGAAGAAAAATTACAGGTGGAAAGCTCGGTACCAAAAGCAGATGAAAATGTATTCACTGGGAAGCAGAGTGTCCAGCATGTCCCATATTGAGCTGTCACTGTGGGAGCTGCTCCGAGGCTACGCGGTGTTTTACCTCCCTCTTGGTTTCAGTGTCAGTGTGCTGGGCAACCCTTTCAGGAGAGACCCTCCAGAGTGCTTTGCCCATGTGATCAGCATCACTACAGCTTATGGGAACCCTGAATGTCCTCTAAATTGGGTGCATCCTTGCTAAACCAGCTGTGAAACACGCTTGTGCCTGCAGAGCCTCAGGAAAAAATAAAAAAACCCGATCCACCAACATGAAAAGAAGCCTTTTCCAAAGAACATTAAAGGAGAACTGATGAGGTTTTCATATGCTGGGTGGGGAGGCCTAAGTCAGCACGAGGAAGTGGTTGTCTCTACACCACCTCAAACCACTCTCAGCTGTACTGAGCCTTCAAGCAAATCTTCTCTTAGAGGGAACAAACTGATGCTAAAATATCTTCCTCAGGTTTTGGTGCCTGCATTTGCTCCCTATTCAGCTTATATTCCTTCCAGTTACCTGCTATCAGAAAAATATATGGCAGAGCACAACCAGTGCTGGAGGGCATTGCTTGGACTCTGTTCCCATGTGTTGGCCAGCAGAACCCATCAGTTGCAGCTCTCTCCAGCCTCTGCTGACCCTGAAAAGAACAAACCACCCGTGATTGCTTGAAGAATTTCTCCCTACACTTCTGCTGTGGCCAGGGCTTCACCTGCCAAATGGTGTATTGCTGGGTGACTAGGATTTTGTTATGCTGCACCAAGAGCAAAATAATTTATTGCTTTTAAAAGAACAACTAAAAGGATGGGGGAGAAATTAAAAAAAAAAAAAGAAAGAACGAAAACCACACAAACAAACAAACAAAAACCACCCCAACAACAACAAAAAACCAAAAGAAAAAATAACCCTCCAAAAAACCCAACCCCAAGCCAAAAGAAACCCATCCCAAAGACCCAAAACAACAAAAACCCAAACACACTGCTGCATGTGATTATTCTGAAGAAACCTAACTGCTGGCATAGTGCCATCAAAAAGCATAGAAGCTGAAGGACAGAACCACACAAAAAGCCAGACACCAATCAATTGCCAGACAAGAGTCACTCCTTGTGCACTCATGGCTTTGTTTTTCTGGGGACCAAAGGGAATATAAGGTTTTACAGCTCCAGGAACTACGAATTTTCACACCATGTTGATATTGCAGGTGATTCACTTCTGTTAATGAAAATACACTGCTCTTCTAAACTCACCCAACACAAGTGACTTGTGCTCTTTTACACATCTACACAGTGAACAGCCACAGAGAGGGGTGGCCTCTCCACTGGCCATTTCCACTGGGTATCTGCAGCCAGGTGCTGTGATTCCTACCCTGGCACTCAGAGGTCGACCTGTGCTTGTCAGTCAAGTCAGAGCTGGTGGGGGTTGCCTAAATGGCAGCATACCAGTCTACTGAGGGGCCCCTTAATGGCAGTACAACATCTGTGGAAGTTTCCTACTTACACTACAAAAGATAGAAAAGGAAACCTAAGAAGTGACCTCTTTAAAATCAAGCAGAACCACAAGTAAAACCACAACTCTCCCTTGCTCTGTGCCACAGATTTATTCTTGGAGCCACAGACCACAGCACTAAGTTGCTTGACTTCAAAAGCCTGTGTTGGTAAATGAGAGCAGCAGCTCATACTAGTTCTCTTTTGCTATGTAAGATAATCCTGGTATATCTCACACATCCTTGATGCTTCCTGTCACTTGGCTGGCTTTCTGGCATAGGATACTTCTGATTATCTGCTTACCATCTTACCTCACACTCAGGACAAATAGTTTGGGTTGTGAATTATTCAGAGTGCTGTGCATGGTGAATACAAATTTTTTTTGCCATTCTTGAGCTACCGAGATCCTACATCAATCCTGTGTAGGAAACAGCTGTGGACATATGCCTGGTGGATAACTATGCCCTACCATTACTCTGCAAAACTTTACACTCCTTTAAAACTGATTGATTGTGGCCCATGTAATGTGGATGTTTTTGCCAGTGGGAACTGTGCTCACAAAACAATTCCATAAGACACGCAGCCACACTGGTATTTGCATATTTGTATGCTTCATTTACAAGGGTCTGCTGCATGTTGTGGTTTATTTTCCAGGCAGAGCTAAGTCCTATTTTCCTAACTTTTCAATTTGTAGCAACTTCACTCTCCTTCAATTCCCTCCAGGTTGCTGTGAACACTGCTGCTGCGATACTCTTCTATTTACATGAACAAATAACTCCCAGAGCCCCTTGGAAACTGTTACCACAGGTATTCAGGAAATAGCTGGCAAGAAGAGTGTTGCAGTTCATATTCCTCCTGGGGCAAGCATAAGGTTGGCACAGTGCGAAACCAAGCCAAAAAATTCATAAATACAGATGAAAAGAAAATTCAGCATAATCCTTTCCCAAAGCCAATCCTTAGTGAATCTCTGAGATGACGGGCTGAGTACACGCCTGGCTTTCTGCTGACATTACAAGGGCTGATAAGGATTTGGCAAACACGTAGCAGGGAATTAGCTGTGCCTGCAAGACACCTTCAGTTGCATCTCGCATAACCTGAGCAGGAAACTTCACCGCCTGAAAGCAGCACTACAGCTACTATTCAGAAACAGAGCTGGGGATACCCTTGTATCAACGGAGAATATTGGCTCATGGAAACAAAAACACTCTGCAGAAAGATGTTGATTATGGTAACAAGGCAAATCAGGGAAGTGTCTAGAAGAAACACAGCGAGCATCTTGTCTGTGAGATGCCCACAACCCACCTGCCAGGCTGACTGCCCACCAATTTGGGACCCCTACTTTTCAAAATCCCATTTTCTTTCACCTCTTTGCAAATTCAGCTATAGTTCCCAGGTCCTGGACATTGACTGGTCTCTGATTATGCAGAGGAGTTTCCTCAACACTTCACAGCACGGTGGTTTTTGACTTTTTTTTGTTTTTCCTACATGCTGGTTTCAAGCAGGCATTTCAGCTTCCAGACAGGTTTATTTCTAACAATAACAGCAAGAACCTCATTTGCTATAGATGACTGTGTCTCCATACAAAACAAGGATAACACCTGACTGAAGGTGTGCCAGGTTGTGTTTCAGGGAGTAGTGTGATCTGACATCCACCTCAGCTCTAGGCCAGGATTTGGAGATCTTGGGGAAGGAAATACACATTCAAATTTCCTTCAATATAGTGCTTAAGTTTTAACCACAGACTTCTGTGAAAATCCAAGCACTCTCAGGCTGCATGATCTTTTGTCATATATTCTTTTAAATATCTGTTGCTTGAAATTTCCTCTTTTGAGTCTGTGTAGAAACAATCCTAATGAAGCTACCCAAAAAGCAAGTTGGTGCAAACCTATGCAAGACTATCAGCTTCTAAGTGGTCACACTGACTTAAATGGAAAGACTCCAGCTGACTGCATGGGAAGCTGAATCAGGTCAGTAATGAAGGCTGCAAATTCAGGTTTGGTTCAGGCACAGAGAGGTTCAAAGTCTTGTCTAGATCTGTTGAATATATGATATCACCAAGAGTTTTGCACTTTGCAAAAGCAAACGCTACCATAAGAGTCTTGAAAATGAGGACACTGCAAGACTAACCCTTCTTACAGAACCGCTGCTACACTGAGAATTGAAACAAGAAAGGCAAAAAAAAAAGGGGGGGCATTTGGTATAGAGGTGAACACAATCTCAAAATGAGGGGGTTTTTTTCCACCCTTCCTGGATGCTCATCTTTATTTCCTTTCCTTTATGGCAGTGGCTCTTTTCATCAGGAGAAACAGCATGCTCCTCTCTGCTTTCTCAGGTGCTAGCCTTGGTCCAAATTACAATATTAACCACACTTATTATTAGTTACACGTCTATGGCAATGAGCTCCTCTCCTCAACAAAAGGCTTCTGCTCCCCCATTAACAATATTTCATCGCTGTATAGATAGATACAGAATGACAAAGGCATATGAAATAACGAACAATGCAATGAAAGCCCCTTGGATTTTCCTATTCTGCCCATAGTGCAGGACAAGAACGAGAAGACATTTTATGACATTAGAAAGGCTGCAAAGGCTGATACAGATTAAAGGAAAGACTTTTCCCTCTTTGAACATAGTTTATAACCAGTCTGTGAAATTAACTGCTGCCTACTCAGAGCTGGGGAAGGACGAGATCATATTTCTGTGTCCTTTTTTTCATGTGGGATCTCGCAACATTCATCTCCTCAAAGCAGATTTTGAAATAAAGTAGAAAGGGAACATCTTAGTTAAAAGAAAATATAAACCAAGAGGCACTGGTGTGCATAAGGACCTTGTGGGAACTGTTAGTTGTCTGTCTGGATTGGCCTTAATACTGTATTTTAGAGAAGGCGGCTTAGAGAAGATACTTGAAAGCCATTGCTGAGGAGGGAAGGGTGAGATGCAGAGTCAACAAGCTAAAGACCTTCAGAAGCCTAGGTAGACTTCTGGAGTAGGATGGGCAGTTCTGTCTATCCCACAGTGAGAATGATGTTTGAGGCAACGCCTTGCTGAACTGAGGCACATCAGGAACAACAGGCACAGGGGACACTGAGCTGGCACTACCTGCCCTAGCCTGGGGCAAGAGAGGCAGAGAAGTCAGTGTGTTGGAGTCTCTGCCTTCCAGGACACAATAGCCATGCAGCTCTGACCAGAAGCAGCCCAAGCTCCAGGCTGCTCTGCGTGTTTCAGTTTGCCAGACAGACGCATCATTGCAGCCTTTATTACTCAGGAATCTGCACTGTGCTATGTTTCATGGTGCCAAGCACCCTTAATTAAGAAAATTAAAGGTGGTCTAATCCTCTCTCACAGTGAATGTATTAGTAAAGTTATGCTCAGCTCCTTCTGGGTGCTTGCTTCTCTGCCTACAAATCCCCAATGCTAATTTTTGAATTATCCAATGCTACTCCTGATAGCAGTGTTGGTCCCTGTGCTCTTCCTCCACTGGCATGAGCAGCTGTCCTGTCTGATCTGTTTGCAGGAGAGGCAGTGGGACAATACCAAGACCATGCTGGACTTCCCCACCAGCTCCTTTCTGTAAGATGAAAACCACATGGTATTTTACTCAACAATTCAAAAGCTCATTGCAGTAGCTTAATATCCACTGGCAAAATTAAAAGTGATAAGGGATGTTAATCTTCATGCTCCAGGGTATAAACTAATTACCATCTGGAGTCACAGGAGGAAGCTTTCCTCTATATACTGATACAGCCTTTTACTGTTGCCTGGGAAAATGATGAGTTTGGAAGAGGTTGTTCCTCTCTCTGATGCATTGACCTTTGTCAAAGACTGGATTCTCAGCTAGTGGATCAATGGCCTATTTTAGGATGACATTCCTGTGTTGATATATCACCTTCCATTCAAATTCATCCATTTGATTTAACATCCATTAGCAAGGTAATGCCCTAGAGCCTTGTATTTGTCAAACTGTCAAAACCCTTTTTATTCCGGAGATTAGTGCACTCTTACATGCAAAGTGCAAGTGAACAGGTTCATTGCTCCAAAACTGCCTCTGGTCTGAAAGGTTAGTGTTCCCTCCACGCCTTTTGGAGGCAGCAGCAATGGTGACACTAGTACAGACCCAAGCCTTTTATCAATGAGCAGCGTGGCAGGTCTATTTGTTTGAGCCCTTGCTGACACCCACAGTCTCTGTAATTCAGTCTGACAGATTGAGGCCATGTTCCAGATCTCACAAAAGAAGCAGAGGCAGGTATTGATTTTTCTGTTATTGTTGGTGATTTGCTGCTTCATTCCTTTAATAAATGTTAAAAAAAAATAAAATATATATATATATATATAGTAAACAGGAAAGTCATGGCTGCAGGTTGGCAGAGCACACCATGCCGTTCCCCCTGTTCTGCTCGTCTCTCTATCTTTCTGATTCAACAGGCATGCTCCACAGACCTTGAGCAACAACACTGGATAAATATGGAAAAAATAACCATGATGCTGCAAAAAACCCAGAGAGACTTTGGGAGAAACCTGGCTCCAAGCACCTTTCACACTGCAATTTTGAATACTGTTCCTGCATCCCAATTCATAGTAACAGCTGCAGTTATAGCTTCTCCTGTACCAATTCCAGCATGGAGAGAACCTCCACAGTTACATTCACATGGAAACCAGGCCCTTCAGCACACTATGCCCAGACTTAGCTCTCAGGCTGATCCTGACATTAGCTCAGCTGATTAGAGCATGGTGCTACTTAATGCCAAGGTTGTGAGTTCAATCACTGTTTGGGCCACTCAATTGAGAGTTGCACTCAATGATCCTTGCAGGTCCTTTCTAACTCAGAAGATTTCATTTCTGTGAACTCTAACTCACCTCAGGTGTCAAGTCTTTTGTCAGGCCCAGACCCAGTGCAGGTCCTACCACAGATGTGCTGAATGCTGCTGGCCACATCCCCTCACTTCTGCAAGTACCACCTGGACACCTCTGATAGGGTACACACCTGCCCTGTGCTTCTGCTGCATTTGTTTGGCAAACTGTACATGTTGTAGCACCTTAGTCCTGAGGTACAAAGATGCTGAGGTATCAATCTCCCATTGAAACCAACTTAGATCCCTTTCCTAATCTACTCTATTGGTTCCTGTGCTTTTGGGAGCTTTCTAATATCTAAGCATACTAAAGTAAACAAAAGATAAGCCTTTGTGGGTCTGTTGCTTCTATCATGCATCATCCTGAAATGTTCAGGATTTCTCTTTTTACAGCTAATTCAGGACAGAAGATGTGCAGATTCAGGTTTGAACTCCTGGACAGAGTGTGCTTCCCTGTTTAGATATAAGCCATTTGTGGTAATTCTCAGATAGATTCTGAGTTTATCATCAGGGTTTTCAGATTTCTCTTAGGAAATGCTGAACGTTGCTTTGTGTTTCACTCTGTGATAAAAAAAAACCCAAACAAATAAAACAGTAAACAGTAGCAGTCACTCAGGTTTGTGGTTTTTTTGGTTCTTGGGGGAGTGGAGCGGAGAGGTTGGACTGGTCCCACATATCCTCTGCAGAGCAATAGAAACCAAACATTAAGCACTTTAATGGTATGTTGATGCCTCTAATGTAAGTACAAAATATATAAGGGATTTTTTTCAGCAGCCTTTCAGACTTTAGGAGAGATAAAATATCTTGTTACTATGAGCAGAGCCATTTTCACTATCACAGGGCTTTGACAACCAGCTTCCTACGCAGTTTGTCATGCTGAATGTCACTAATACCATCTGAATACTGATACTGTTCATGACTTTTTGTTATGTTGCATGTAATAATTTTATGTATTTAATTTATCAAAGGCATTGATAAATGCATATTCAACTTTGGAGAGGCTACTGAAAAACCCCTGTAATATCACACTGATGTCTGTGCTGTGTTTGGCTTCAAAACTCTTTACATTTTACCCTTTTTATTAGCTCAGTGGCATTGCAGTGATTGTTCTTAAAGATGATTGAAATACATAGTAAAACACAGTAAACTCCTGAGAACACTGACATAAATCTGGAATAACCTTGTTGCTTCTGATGGAGAAACCTGTGCACTATTCAGCTCAGGGATTGTGTCACACCTGCACTTATCAGTAAGGAGAAATACAGCTACTTAGCTTGCTACATGTCCTTACCCTTTCTTCTCTAAAACCTTGGTCTACTTGCCAAAACAAGTCTTTTCCCTTCTCTGTGTGTGATGCCAGTGTTGTGCAATGCCTTCTACTGGCACTGGCCCATGAGGAGCATATTCTGCTTTCCCAGAGGATAGGCCAGCAAATGAGAAACCTGCTCCTTCACGGGTCACTGGTCAGAGAGAGGGGGGAGCAGGTTCACCAAAATCAGCAGAAGTCTTCATTTCTCTTGCTCCTGGCATTGCTGGCTTGCACTTCCAGTTCAGCCTTGCTCCTGTCTGCTGGCTTCAGGAAGAGAATGAGGGCACATCCCTCAATGGCCATTCTCCAGCAGGGACTCGGTAGCATGGGCTACACAAGGCAGCTGCAGGCGGAACAGACATCTGTTCCAGCCAGCAAACACCTGAGCTACCAGTGGGTTTCTTCTTATCACCTATAGCCCTACCTCTTCTACTGCCTTTTTTAGTTTTTACATTATTACTTTTTACATTTTAAAATAAACATGATGCCTTCAAGGAGGGAAATCACTGTTCTTTCTGCTCTGTCTCTCAGGAGTTGGTCTGTGCTCCCAGGCAGGACAGACTTCTCTTTGAAAGACATGAGGTTTACTTCCCACAGTGCCACTGCATTTCTGTTTTACACACCCTGGTCTGGAAGTGATAACAGTGGTGAGGGCACACCACTTTGCACCTAAGGATGCTGAAACATCAGTGAATGCAGCTTACTAGCAATCCTGCAGCCCCACAAAAAGGGAAGGTGTGACTTTTCACTGTTTCCATTAGCACTGTGCCAAGAGGTCACTGTGAAGGTTGAAGGGAGTAGGATCACACCGGGGGCATAAGAACAAGCAGCCAGTCCCAGCACCAATATGCTCAGCCAAATATCAAAGCAGAGCGAGCTGGGAGGAAAAATGAAGGCAGAGAGAGGTGAAGTCATTGACCCAAGGCACAAGGTCAAGGCAAAGCTCTTTGCCAGAGCTGCAAACACAGCTCTCTTGAGTCCATCTGTGGAGCTCTGCCGATAGTCTGAGCAACTTTCCCCTAAGTGACATAAACGCTTATTTTGACAGTATTTGATTGTGTACAACTATAAATTGTGAACTTGCCATGGTAAACTGCTTGGTCCTATTTGAGGTATTACTTCTTCACAATACTCAAGTTATCCAGGAGGAATGCCTTGCAAATGCTATTCTTGCTACACCTCGGGGGCAAGATAAATAATACATAATTGGAATGAGCACCCAGGCACATTAATGAAGAAGGACATGGAACTTCAGCTACCCTATGAACTTTTCTATTTTTCTCACAGAAATTGTTTCCATCGATACTTTGTTTTAAATTAGGCTGAAAGGGAGGAAGGAGGAAAGTTTAATCAGAAGGTAGTCAACAAATTACTCAAGAATAGTGGACAGCATTGCTACTCCTGTTTTCATACAGTATACATCTTTCCTACAGACAAATTGTTCTGGGGCTATTTGAAGAGGTTAGGTGAATAAATAAAAAAATAAAAACAACAAAAATGCACAATGCTTTTTTGTTTAGGGGAAGATGCCTGCGATCTGTAATGTTCATCAATAGCCTGTTTTTATGGTGGATAAAAACCACTGATCCTTCTTTGAGCTACTTCCTGCACCTTGCCTTTATCTTTCCAGTGCTGGCAATATCTTATTTTCCAGAAACAGAATCCAACCAGGGATGAAAGAAAATATTGTTTGTCTTGGTTTAGTATAAATTTGTCAAGCAGAGGAGAGTTTCTTTTCCCAAATTAACTCTTGTGAAGACACAAGAAGAGATGCAGGAAGTCAGAGGGAGATTGGCCGGGTAACACAAAGCAAGCTAATTCTACTTGCACAAGACAGATTTGTCCCTGCCCACAGTGATTGACCCGACAACAGCATCATTTACAGGAGGCCAGCCCAGTGTAGGAGGGATGGCAGCTGCTTGGCAGCTTGGTAAAAGGGATTTTAGGGTAGGTTTTGGCAAACAAGTGCTCTTCAACAACATTCCTGCACTCACAGCTGTGTTGCTGGCAAGCCCAGTGGAAGCCCCCAGTAACTGGGAGGAGTTTGGAGAAGAGGGTGGCAGAAAGATTAGTATCTGAAACAGCCACGTACTTCATTGTACAAGAATATAATGATGACTTTTAATCAACGAATTAGGAGGTTGGTTTGTTTGTTATTAAATAAAAGACTAATTCAAGGTCAATAGTAAATACCTGCAATACTACAAGTGGCAGAGAAAGCTGGCCAGGAATACAAGAAAGCATTAGAACAAGACGAAAATTAAGAAGTGCTTATAAATTGAGTGTTAAAGTCTGGGGAACACTCCAGTCAGTTATAGAAAGACTTAGATCATTTAGAAGCTAATGGCAAAGACAGTTCAAAGCTTACAAACACAGACTAATGAGGTCTTTTAAACATCTAATACTCTCTGTGAATCTTAAAATGCACAGATTAAAAAGGTAAGGAGCTCCAAAGAGACAATCTAAAGTTGTTTTGTTTTTCTGTTCTGGAAATGAAGAGCAAAATGCAGTCTTTCCTGGGAACAAGTGTGTTAAGTAAATGCCCTTACACTGGGGAGAAATTTAGCCAAAACAGTAAAATTGTTTAGTAGGTAGCATAAAATCTAAGGAGAACAGCAAGAATAATTTAGAAGAAAATTACTTGAGATCAACAGAAGTAGGGTTAGTTATGTATTCTTGAAAACTATAATAAACATCTAAATTCCTTTGCAGATATGGCCTTTAGGCAGTTAAGAGTCACGTTTCTTTAAGAAGTCAACATACTTAACATTGGCCTTTCCTAAATCACCCTCTACAGCGAGACTAAGGCTTCTGAGTTGCTTTAGTGCTTTGGAAAATACTGCTTTGTGCCCAAACAAAATCCCATACCAAATCCATACAAATCACACCCTTCAGTTCATCCTGCCAGAACACGCTTCAAATTTAATCATATTCTATATGGACATTCAGAGAGTAACTTTTGAAGCTTACAAGGTCCTACTGCTCATACCAGAGCCAAGCAGATCTACCGTTACCTGTCTGGTGTTTAATTAGGTGTTCTAATCGTCTGCTTGTTTCCGAAAATCATGTTTCTTCCCAAATGAGACAGCTGACATGTAGTTCCCACGGCTCTTACAAGAACATAAAACCCAGTCTCTTTCTCCACAGTGGAGCTATTCAACAAAAGTAAAAAAAAAGGTACCATTTTCACAGGATCTTTCTCGGGGTGAAATCATACTCTGGAGCCAACTCACACCTCTCCAAGCTGACCAGCCTCCTCCTACATTGCATTCAGTGACACCTCTGAACAGTTCCAATGCTTCATTAAAGCACTAAACTGTGAATACCATAGTTCTAGACTCACAGCCCTCACTGGCTTCTTGAGCTGCAGAAGATATAGCAGCTTGATACAACTGAAATAGTGGTTGGTTACCATATATTAAATAACATTGACAAAAACTTTACTGAGCGCCTACAGCACAGTGTACAAATTACTTGGCCAACAAACATCATTAAGCTTTGCTTAATAATCTTGTAGCATTTGCAAACATACTGTACAGTAAGTTCCTTATAAATTTAATAATTTAAGTCTTTTTTTGAGATATGTAGTTCTGAGCTTGTATTTTAGTAAAATATATGAAAAAACCCCAAAGCAAGTAAGTAATTGAAATACCTCAGAAACTTTTTAAAAAAAAAAAAAAAAACAAAAAAAGCAAACAAACAAAAAACCAATCAGATGAGTGGAGGGGGAAAAGAAAGAAAAAAGCCAAGGGGACCTACTTGAACACCCGGGAAAGCAGTGCTGAAAATTGCCTGAGAATGGAGTTTGCAGCCATTTTAAGGGCTAGGCAGTGTCAGGATATCACCTGTAGGTGTTTAGTGACCAGCAGGTTTGTGCTGCCATGTCACCTGCCAATGACACACACGAAACAAAACTCCTATCAGTAGGATACATGGCAATTTCTGGAGGATTTCACACTCCTTTAGATATAGCCTTGCAGGTATTGAAGGGACAAAGGTAAAAACCTGAAGTCAAGAAGATAACTATTTCCCATCAGCTGTCAGCTTGTTTTGATTATGTAGATGATAAAACTTGAAGAAGAATAATTGAGTAAACCACTTTGTATTCAGAACAAATTGGTGAAGAAGGGTTGCAGTAATAAATGTAAGGAATGACTGACCAAGCCATAGTATAATAGATTAAACCCAAGAATTATTAGAAGCACAAAATGTAATTCCTACTGAGGCTTAAAATTTCACTGAAGGAATGAAATAAGTACACACAATAATGTCTTGTTCCAATTTAAAAGTGAGTTATTGGAGAAAAGGTTAAAAGTTAAAGCTATGTATTGAAACAGAGAAAGAATAAGTATATTTTTATAGTTGTGTTCAAGAAGGGACAATTATACTAAAAATACAAGAAGATTAAATAGTCCAAGTATGTAACTGCTGCTGTAACATCACTGTAAGAAATCTCATGGAATTAAACAACTGAAAAATAAATGAGAGAGATGTTGTGTTCCAGGTCTGTTGTATCACATTCTCAGTTACTGAGTTACTGGCCTAAGCACCACTTATTTTATTTTACTCTAACCAGCTTCACTCACCACATACAAGGACAGCTACAACACAGGATGTCCTCAGTGCTCTTTTGCCATTGAAATGCAACCACTTCCCAGAAAGTGTGACAACACAATGCAAAGATCCTATGCTCCAAGTAGCATGCCAGGGAATCAACATCTTTTCTGCAAGGAAAACTCTAGGATAAACTCCTCATTTACATTTTTTAAATGGGAAAAACTGATAATTTTTTCTCTGCCAGGAAACTGAAGCTGTTTTGAAACTTTTCAATATTTAGGTATTACCCAAAACCTTTCAATCAGTTTTGGTCTGACAGACACACAGAAATGAAAATTGAGACAAAGGTATCAAACCAATGGCCCAGACTGCCACAGGTATCAGACTCTCTAACCCAGGATCTGACCTTACAGCCTGAAAAATATTATTTCTTAAGAAACCTTCACACAAAGGAATTTCATTTAGCAGTATCTTGTCCAGGTAACCCACACCTGGCACCCTTACAATACTTCAATTTATAAGCCTTGGAAAGCTGAAGGAATGCCTTTTAGATATCTCTGGACTGGTTTAAGTTTGTGTGAAATCAATAGGCAGCATTCATGTAGCTGGAGGTTGAATTCATGCCAACTCTGACTGAACTGGAAGGTCAAATAAACACAGATATTTCAAGATTAAGGTTTGGGAAAATTAATTGACCTTTCATATGCTTCTCTAAAATTACATCTTTAGTTCTGGGGGCCAATTAAAGGATCAGGAGCTCTGCAGTAACTAAATCACATTGCTGACATGTGAAGTTACTGTCCATAGCTTGAATTTAAGGAATGATGCCATTGATGCCTAAGCACAGACATAAACAGGCTCGGAAGGTTCATGTTTTCCAACCAGTGCTTTTGGAGGAAAAGGAGGAAGGTGCCATGTCCTGCATTGGAGAAATAAGTGACCATCATTGACAAAGCTCTGGCTGCTGCTGCATTTTCATTTGGCATTAGTACATGTATGTGGGGGAGGCAGTCCCTGCCCAGCAGGGTTGGCCAACTAAATAGCAAGGAATGGGGGTGAAAAAGCATAAATATCCTGCACCTCACTCTCAGCCATGGGCCCACACAGAGGTCAAATATATCCGTGGAAGCCATGGCTGGTGTTCTAGTCTCCAATGAGCACCTCCCGCTCAGCACAGAGGGGAAAAGGTGACCTCTCTCTTGAAAGGGAAATCATCCCCAATTACAACAACCTGAAATTCCTCAGTGAAGAGGCACTTTTTGAAGCTGGGCCAGGTACTGAGGACAAAGGAAACTGGTGTACACAGTAACTGTTTCAGAACATTGCTTCAAAGTTTCTCGAAGTGATCCAATTTTCATGCTATTTATCTGTGCAAGAAGGAAAATACAGCTCACCTCAGTAGATTCTAGTGTTGCTGACGGATTAAGACTTAAAGCAAGTCTTGTCATCTTTTATTAGGCATAACATTAGAACACACTGGTAAGGTATAAACTGCATCATTGCTAGGTAACATGAAATGTTTCAATTATTATTATTCCAGTCATCATCATGCTGGAACGTGTAGAGATTTAAAAGGCAAATACCATAATTATACCCACAGAAGGAGCATGTGTAAGGGTGTCCTTGCTGGGTTCATAGGTACACACTCTTGGCAGGTCTGGATTCTATATGATTTTTTTTTAATGGCTGTGCAGCAATAATTCAGGCATTCAGACTTTCATTACATTGTCCTTCTTGCAAATATGCAAACCAATACATTCAAAAATAGGTTGTCTTATCCTGTCTTATTTATTTTAGAAATCCTAACAAGACTAATGACAAACAAGTCCAGGGTGGAGAAGGGAGAAACTCACTTTTCCTATTAGTAATTAAAATTGGTTGCATCCATCTCTGTTAGCACCTTTTCCCCCTACCCCCACCTCTGAAAGGCTGCACCAATTTTGCCTATTTAACAAGTTACAGAAAGTCCTGTGTACCACATCCCACACCAATGACCTGATCCAAAGACCCTCAGGGAAAGTAAGGCTTCCACTGACATCAGCAGCTTTGGATGGGGTTGAAAGGAATTGTTTTGTGGGTTTCATTTTTTCCTCTAAAGAAACAGGCTGATGATCTTGGCACGTTAATAGCACAAAATCCAGTAAGACAGCAAAGGACAGGATTAACTGTACCAGGATAAAGACAGGAGGATGAAGGTAGTCATAGTATGGCATCTCTGGTCTCTTTTCCCCAGCTGGCTGTGCCATGAGCTGCAGACACAGTACCGTGATGGGCTGGAGCAAGTCCCTGCCAGATGCCTCCTTGGCCACCCATTCCCTTCCCTCTAAAGCAGAGCGAGGCAAATGAGTCTGGCCCTCAGACTTTTCCAAGGAATAGTGCCACATACCAGGCTGAAGCAGAAGCACAACTCTGACGGGAACTGCTCCTGCAAATCAAACAAGTCATTCTGGCCATACTTACTACTGCACTTGCTTTTCCCTACTGCCAGTAGATAGTTTCAGTCAATAGAATGCATTTCCCCCCCACTTTAATCCATCACTCCATTGACCTCTGAACAACCCCAAATTGAAAAGATATTGGAACCATTTAACATTTCAAGCAGCACAGCTGCCTAGACCAACTTCTACTGAAGAACCAAGAGGAAAGGAAAGGTTTAAAACACTCCAGCACTTAGCACCAGAGAATATTATAAGATCCTGACACTACAAATCCTGCTCCTGGGCTGTAAACATTAGGTATTTGACGTGTCCATGAGAACCCTAAAAATAAATTAACTTGAATTTTAAAGGCCTTTGTATCCCTGAAGGCCAGCTCACCAGCACCAGTACAGTTTGTTATCTCAGCAGTTCACAAGCAGCAGGAGCTGCGCAGCCTGGAACGGTCACGTAAGTGTCTGTGGCTGTTCTGCTACAAGGGGAGGGGAATCAGGGATAATTACAGGCTGAATGAGTTGCATAATACAGTGTGCATCCTCAGCAGTACATTGTGTCCTGATTACCAGCACAGAAGCCAGAGCTGCACTGATATTATAGTTTTAAATTCAGCTGTCTTTTTTTTTTTTTTTTCCTAGGAGACTGAATGCAAGAGACAGGAACAACCAATTCCAGGGATGAACAAAAATTGGTCAAGGGCTCAGAAAGAATTGTATTGTCTTCTTGGCTGGCAGTCTGACAGCTGCTGATTTCTGTGTAGCTCTGTGTCTAATAAATAGGTGGAAAGGCCTTTGAACAGGCTGTATTCCTCTCCTAAGCTCTTCATTAAAAGGTTTAAATTTGAGGACACCACTCTCCTCCAGTATCCAAGGGGTCAGGAAACCTATTTACAGTGACTGCTGCCCAAGGGATAAATAATGCCAGGTCCTGGCAAAAAGAGAAAGGACAAAAAGAGAGAAACAACTGCTCAGTCTGATGCTCAGAGGCTGCAAAAGGATGGATTTTAAAAGGAATGTAACCTGCCATGTGCTAAAACATCTAAATAGGTTTGGGGTTCCGTTCCAGATCTTCAAAAGGAATGTTTTAAATCGTGTCTTTGCAGGGTTTTGAAACTTATTAGCCTACTCCCTAAATGATTTTTTTATTCTCACCTTCTAAAGAGGCCAGTGCCTTCCTGAACATCCCATGCTCCATCTCTTCTGGAGCTATCCTCATCATCTAGACAGCTTGTCACAGCCATTTTCATTTGGTTTCCCTGTAATTTCTCACTGTACCACACTGCAAATGGATTAAACTAATTTTTCTCCTTATGTTAACCAAAAATTTTTAGTGAAGTCATGGCTTCCTTCAAAGACACTTTTTCTTTTCATATTCTGCTGCACATAAAATGCCCTCTTTCAGATTTCACTAGTTATCACTTCTGATGGGAAAATCCAAGGCATACAAGACGGATGAAGTCGAATTTTCCAAAGCAGACATGAAGATGCCCCATCATTGGTTCTGGCACAGTCATGCAGGTATATCTGTATATTCATATCCAAAAATAGACAAACTAGTGTTCACCTTATATTTATGCTCTTTATAGTCATTCTTCTGAACGTCTATATCATGTATGGTGTTCAGGTTGATGTACACAGAACAGAATTTTAATTTTCATTCTGAATTAATTAAGAATTAATGACTACTTAGAGTGCTAGTCATGTCTTGAAATGCTATTTTTCTCAAAGGAAGGCAGTGGCAGAATAAGTCAACTCTGAGTAGTACAATTAGATGCAGCTTCATGAAAAGCATGAACAGTTCAGCACATTAAAGGATATTATTTTACTGAGCATGTTATATGCAGCAAATGAACCTTTTGTATGTCTGCAAACCATTTAAAATTAATTTATTTTTCATTCAGTCTTACATATTGTATTAGAACTTCAGCTATCCAAGTATCCTTCACTTCTTCAGTCATTAAAATTAACAAACTAGCATAACTCTGAAGTAGGACTGGACCTATAGCTAGAACAGTTTCCAACACAGCACAGCAGAAATGGAATATGGAACCCTGTGGTCATGGTTTCCCCAGTGTATTACCAAATGTTATACCATTCCATCCTCTCCACGGGAACGTAATCAGCAATAAGGAGGCAGTAAGGAATTTTAAAAGAAGCCTGGTTCATCAGCCTTTCTGCTGTACAGAATTCTCTCTGGATGTGTTTCTTGGGTTGGAGAGCATGAAAAGAAACTTTCAGCTAAAGAGATACTTGCACCTGAGAACGAGCCCCTGAGGCAACCCATCTTCCTCAGGTGAGGGTCCTTCACAGGTGAGTATAAAACAAGCTGGGATCCTGAGAACCACAGCATTACTCCTGATGCATCCTCCCCTGAGGATTATTAAGCGCTGACAGTATGCCTGTCACCCAGGGTTAAACACGTCCCACAGAGAGGAATTACACAGGCCCATATGCCACATCGCCAGAGCCAAGCAAGTATTTTTCAGGCAAATATTTTATTCACAAAAAGGGCTTACTTCTCAACTGAAATAATTTGCAAATGAAGATCAAATTCACTCAACTGCCTCAGAGGTTTAGTAAAAGAAGGGAGGCAAGCTTCTTAAAAAAAAAAAAAATCATGCATATTTTAATTAGGTAGTTTGAAACAAAAAGTCTCATCTTTCATTTTGTAAAATTATTTCTTTTGCATTTGGCATAAGAATATATTCCAGTAGAAGATCTCCATAAGCAGAAGTCTTCCCTCCCTACATTTCAGGTCAAAGCTTAATTTCACACAGAATTTGTTTCAGAGGTTTGTGGGGAAAGAAGTCATCTCTATTGAAAAAGGCAGTTGCTGTTATATTTAGAATACCCCAATGTTTTGGGACCTGATCATAATTTAGGTAAGTGTAAAAAAAATATTTGTTCAAATGAAAACTGCAAGGCTAGGCTAATTTTTATGAACTGTGAAACCAAAGTGCTAAACCATGAGCTGTGTGTCTTGGGCAGATGAGAACATGAAGAGAAGAGCAGAAAATGAAAGAAGATCTACAGAGATCCTACAGGAAACAATATCACTGCTTTTCAAAAAACTCCAAAAGTTCCCAAGCCAGCAAGACAATTCCCATCTTAAAAATTAGGAATGTTCTTTCCTGTACTGAGGCTTGAATTTGATAAGTCTAGGGATGGGATTTGGGCTAATTTAAGACAATGGGAATACAGAATGTGTGCCCAGAAAACAAGGGCAGCAAGAGACAATCGCAACAACAGAGTTCAAAACCCTCCAGGAGATGAACAGTCAATGTCAGTCATCAGTGAAACAAAAGAAAAAAGGAGATGAAATGTGAGGGGAAGAAGCATTCTTACAGCTCCAGCTAAATAAAATCTCTAACTCTCCTACAGCGCACTAATGTTTGTTGAGCAACAGAAATACAAAGAAAAATGAGGCAGCAACATTACAGCCACCCACATCTGTCCTCGGGTTATGCTTGTAGGGATAAAAGATGAAGTGGTTTAATACCTTCTAATAAGATTGAGTCATACCACCTCTTCTCGTCTGTGGCCTCCGTATCAGCACAACAGGAACATCCTCACTTCAGCAGGCTCAAGGATACCTCTGCTGTCACAACTTTCCATTGTGTGAGCAGAACACTTGAGGGGCAAATAAAATATTTCCACACCAGACAGGCAATGTATCTGGATTTATAAAAATGATTGTGTGATTGGGGAGCCTGGGAGAGCACAGGACCAAGTCTGCTGAACGAGAGGAGCCTTTCCTACCTTACAAACCCATCATGGTCATGTTGCTGAGGTGCTACCCCACATCCCACCCCATCCCCTATTGTTCCCACTTTAGCTGTGCAACTCTCCTCTCTGATGCCGTGAATCCCAACAGGGAAGGGAGGTTCAGGTTCTGCTCCCAGTGTGGTCACCAGCCAGGACTGGAGCCCTGGCTGCATGCACACTCTGTGACCACAGCCTTGGGCACAAAGTGGGGACACAGACACAAGCAGGCTGCCACAAAAGGAGAGTTCAGAATAGTCACTTCTATTAGCAAGTGGATCCCCCAAACCCGCTAATACCTATTTCACTGTACCATTTCATTCCATGTTAGTCAGGGGGTTGAAGTCAGCACCAAAGGTAGCTGCAGATTGCATTTTAACTCAGCAAGTCCAGAAACACCAAAGATATCACTACTTTCATTCCATCCTGCTATGCTTGGGAATGTAAGTTTTGTCATTCTCTGATACACCATTTTTCTTCAAGATCCCCTGCTCATTAAGTGAAAAGGATGGGAATCATTTGCAGAAAGAGCAATTAGTCAATGCTTTCCTTAGATAGCCTCACTTGGAAAAACCTCTCAGTCTTTTCCCTCCTGTCTCTCTCTCAGCTGAGCTCTGACAATAGCATTGCTTGTTTGCTTGTACACTCAACTAGAATATGGGACATCACACAGCATTTGCATGATTCATGAGGAATACAACACACATCTTCACTTTTATGAGCAGCAGTATATTGTTGTCGTTTTACAGATGCAAAACTGAGATGCAAGGGGATTAAAAGAAAAAAAATTCCCTTTGTTCCTTCACATTTTAAGGATAATTACTTTCCACACACATGAAATTGTGACAGGGCCATGAAAACTGAGCCTTTTGGGGCCTAGTGGCATAAGGCTCAGCATCTGAATGGCCTCCCATACATCAATGGTGCAGTGCAGGAGAGGGGTCAGGCTGAATCCCAGAGGCACAAGAGACCAACCTCAGTGGGACTTAAGTGCACACAGGAGGTCCTGGCAAATTCTCAGTTTGGACACTGGGCAGACTGGGAAAGCATCTCCAGAAGGTACTCCCATGGCCTTCACTCATCGTGAAAGATGTGTATGAATGAGCGGTTTGATGGTCCCAAAGCAGGCAGCCCCTCCTTCCGCTAGGAGGACAGGTCAAGCTGTCCTGTCTCTGTATTCTGTCACATGAATTATTCATGTAAGGCTATCAGGAGGTGTCAGGAGCTACCAAGGAAGCAAATCCAGGCCTTTCCTTACTGGTGATAGTAGTGGAGTGAACGGCTCCCAGATCTTTACTGTTTGAGATCTTGAGTGTATCTTCTAATTTCAGCCCAAATTATTAAAACCTGGTATGACTAAAGGGAGTAAAAACCACAGCCAGCCTCCCCATGATGGAAAGCCAGTAAGCCCTGGAAGATGCATGTTCCAGTTTGCATTCTAAAATAAAGAAGAGTGCAACGTTTGTGTTTAAAAGGGTCCACATTTTTCTCTAAGCAGGCATCTCATTCCAATTCTGACTCCTCAGACCTACTCACTGATAAGTGGCATTGGCAGCTACTCTGAAAATGTATCCAGAAAAAGAGCTAGAAGCAGCAATATAAGCAAGATTTATTGCCAGATTTTGGCATGAACAGTACTTGTCTGTCTTTCTCGTCCATGACAGAGAGGATAATCTTTTGAGAATGGTAGAAGGAAACATATGAAGATGGGAAGGATGCTTTGTAATGTGTTTTCTTTTCCTTCCCCTCCTTGTTCCCTGTTTTTACACAAAAATGATGATATTCACATGTAGAAAACCAGTTCCACAGCTCGCCAGACCCACAAACCCTGGCACGTATCAGCAGAACTCATCTGCTTTCAGCAAGAGAGACACAGCTTCTATCAGCTGAAGCGTCTGAATTGAATGAACATAAACACAAGCTTCTACAGCATGTGAAAAAACATCCTAGCAATAGCAGCAACTATTTGATGAAACTTCACTCAAAGCATCAACATTCCCCAGTGTGAAATAAATTTTAAAAAGGAAGGAAAGGAGCAAATGAGACCAAAAATTTATGAAGTTTAAATGTATCTGCATTCAATTCAGCTGGTTTCAGGAACATGGTTATCAATAGATAAACACTGAAAAATATGTCCATAAAAAGGTATAGTCCCTCTAGATCCATTTAACCTGCAATGTAATGTAGTTTTGACTGGGACAGATGTCCAGGTGATGTCAATTTTGATTACATTCTTTCCTAGAACAGAATCTTACCAATATATGCAAGCGTGTTTTCCCTTCACTTGGGCACCCTCCCCATTTTACAACAGGTTTTACAGAATTAATAATTGAAACTCCTCTTGATATCACATTACTGTGTGAAAACCTTGGCCTTCATACTTCAAGAAAATAAATTTTAGTCATTAAGCTTGGACACAAAAGCATGAGACCATGACCTCTAAGGTACTGAAACAAACAGAGTCCAACTGCACTTAGGGCTTTACATTTACACAACCCTGAAGCCAGTTGCTTGTTTTGTATTTTTCTGCCCAGTCTTGATTTCCTGTTTTCCTTTATGATTTCCATCAGGGCAAATAAAATGCATCCCCAAACCTACATTTTGATAGAACAACTCATTTAAAAAACCAAGATGAGTTTTGATAATGCCTCATGTGTTTTAACTGCAGTGGAAACAACTGTGGCAAACCAGTCTCCAGCCACGGCTGCAACTCAGACATTGAACTGTGGCAAGGCTGACCTGAGACAGACGATAGGAAATAGCAATATGAAAATAGCAATAACATGAACAGTGGTTTGCAGTGCCTGCATTGAGAGAAACGTCAGAAACAAGTCCATTGTATTTTCCGAATTTTTCTAGTTTTAGCTTAAATGTTTTACTATCAAAGAATATTCGCCATCTGTGATGCAAAAATTTTAATCAACTAATGTGCCACTATAAGCTGAGTTTTTGAATAGGGCCTCTTTAATAACTTTCACTGATCAATATATAGATTAACATAACAATCCTTTATTGCTAAATATATTTATATTGATGTCTATAGTAGAGGGCTTTAGGTTTCTAACCCTTTATAATTCAGAAAGCTCCATATTACTTGATTATCTAATTCTGCAAAACAACAAACATGCAGGAAAATTGTCATTAATTTGGAAAGCAATCTGGAATCCAATTTTTAAAGACAATTAGTCTCCCAAAATAAGTCCCACAGCTTCAAATATTTAAGAACTTCAGTCCTGCTTCATTCCTGGAGTAAGCTCATTTGAAATATTTCTTTTAAAGCAATGTATGTTAACATCAACTGCTCTGAAATTAGTTTAAGTTAGATCAGAAATAGACGTATTGCCCATAAAAATCTTATCTACTATAGATCAGTGGTTAGCTCATGTTTACTGGAAAATATTTCTCCCTCCCTCTTTTATCCTGCTCTATTTTTGTATTTTTTTTCCTCCTTCTTTAGAAAACAAACACACCACAGAAGAGACAAGCAAACCTCCCCACCCCCATAATTTTGCATCACTGCAGACTTCATACACCATGACCCAGTTCCCTCAGGCCTTAGATCCAGGAGTAAGACAATTCTTCCAACACAGGTCAAAAATCTACAAAACCCATGCTGTTAGAAAGTACTACAGCAGTGGACTGTTCAGCAGTCATCCAAATGCTAATGAAGAGGAAATATTAAGAGCCAGTTTTAGGATTTCTTCTGAATTTATGGGAGATGCGAATCTGGCCCAGAATGAGCAACAAATCATTTGTTAATTTCCTTTCAAATCAGAATTGTAATATCTCACAGGTTAAATCTGTTCAAATATTATTCATCTTACTTTTAATAAAAAACTACTTTCCATCATCTTACTCCATGCATTTCCAGTTCTGTGTGAGTCTCGACAGCCACTGAAAATTGCTAAGCCTTTCTCCTTCTTTGGATTCAGCAAGCTGAAGACTCCACTGGCTCAGAGCATCCAGCCCCAGATTACCTGTTACCAGCATGGGGCTTGGACTCAAGTTTCATCTCCCTTCCCTGAGCAGTGGTGATGTGGATATGTGCATTACTTTAACTGCTTCTTAGCAGTCTTGTACTGGTGATTATTTTTTCAGATACACAATACCTGGAAATATGCTGGGTTTTCCTGATAATACATTAAAATAAATTTGCCTGTAAAAGTAGCACTGAAGTTTCCATTCCAAACTGATAGCAATCACATAATCTAGGCCAGAGTTTACATCTGGGGTAGACCAGCCGAGTGCTATTTAAATCTAAAAATATATGACAATTTATATCAGTTGAGAATCAGACCAGCTGTTTCTAATGGGGTTTCATTTAAAGCAATTAGAAAACGTAAAGTTGGAAATCCTATCATCTCGTTAGTTTTCCAAGGGCTATTATTTAGTCTGTATTGCTTCTAGAGGAGTGGGGATCTTCTCCAATTACTCATTCCTAATTCATATGCCAGCCTCTCCAAGCTTCTCCCTCCGCGACTTCCAGGACACAAAGAGAAGCTGCTGCATCACCTAGTGGCTAAAGCAAAACCTTCAGAGGAGCAAGGACACTCCTGAGAACGGGTTTTTTTTCTCCCAGGGCTTTCATCTGTCACTTTTATAATGCACGGACTTAACTGTATGTAATGTGTAGAAATATTTTTTATGTGTGTGCGTATTTTATTTAGACAGCTACTATTTTAATATCTAAATATATGAAAATAGCTCCTCAATGTGGACTACTTTCTCTTCCAAGGTGGAAAGCAGAAGAGTTACCGTGCAGAATAGGAGAAAGGCAGGTTCTTCAACAGTTAAAGACTTCACCTCCTAACCCCAGGCATGGCTTAAGCCACAAGCCCAACCCAAGTACTACTCAGTCTCCCATGTTATTCACCTAATTCACAAAACCTGTGTGACTTCACTACATATGAATTACCCTGAAACCACATGAACCTGAGTAAGAGGCACTACAGAAGAAGGGGGGGGGGGGGGTTGTGCAGTGAGCGGCAGGTGGTTCAACATCATTTTGAACGTGCTTAAAGGACAGACTTTTCCCCACTATCACAGTGGATCTGAACAGGTCCTTACAACACCAATAGAAGGAGAACTTGTCATACCTTAACTCTGAGTAAAACTATTAAATAAAATGTTGAATTCCGTATTTATCATTATTAGATCTGACTGGGAGATTTTTTCCTCGAAGTGATTTGCAACAAGAGGGCAAAAAGACCCAAACCAAACAAAACAAAAACAAAATATCCCCAAGCAAACAAACAAACAAAACCCCACAAAAACACCATTCCCCAAGCTACCAAAAAAACCAACAAAAGGAGGTTTTTCCACAGTGGAATTTGCCTCAGGAAGTACTTTCTGGTTTCTTCTCCATGTTTAGTACTTTGTGGAAGCTGTGAAAAAGAGCGTAGCATGTGATACACCACTCTGCAAAACTATCCTGCACTTGGACAGAGGCAAGAGACACCTGAACTATGTTTTCCATAACATGTTCCCAAGGCCTATAACATTACACTGGTTCTAAACAAAAGGTTAAATATTTCTATACTACAGTGCTCTTCGGAGCTCCCTGTTCATAAATATTGCAATATTTATTTCCATTCAGGACAGATACATGTCAGAATATAAGAATTTTCTATGGGTAATGATTTCCAGTGTTGGCATAGCTCAAATAATATTTATCTTTTACAGCACAGGTTTTACCCCAGAGTATTTTACATTTCAGTACTCTCAGGATGACAGGACAAGCACTAGAATTTTTCAATTATACTCTTTTGGTATCTTTATTTTAATAGCAACCCACAGCACTGTTACTAAATACAAACTGAGGAACACACCTCCTATGTAAAAAGTTACAAGTTACCCAGCACAGGTAGTCAGGTTGGTTTCTTGTCACTACTTTTCTCTCTCAGAGTGGCAGGGAAAAGCAAAGAAAAACTCTAGGAACTCTGAATCTTAGAGGAAAATTAAATCCTTCCTTACAGGCCACTGCATAAAATCCTCTGAGTACCAAAAATGCTGCCAAGAAAAGTTTTATATACACACATGCAGGTTGTTAATGCTTGTGGTATTTTCCAACCTGACACCTGGAGCTTCATGACACATGTCAGACTTTCACAGCCTCCCAGGAAAGCTGCCTACACAGTGAAGTCTTTGTCAGACTCTTCCTCTGATTCATGTTCTCTACGACATGTGCTTATATCACTGTTACTCTGGTTAATAACCTGACCCTGAAAACTGGAAATATACCACAAATCACCACCATGGAAGAGCTTACGTCTCAGCTTCCTGACTGGATTCAAAGTTCAAATGATAAACTCATCAGTGGGTGTACTGCTTTCTGGTTTGTGGAAAATCTGTTACTGGTAGAGAACTATTAATCTTCCAAAAAGAACTGCAATGACTTACTTCAGATGATAACTTTGTGTTGGGGAAAGCAAGAAAAATGGTATGGCAATCATTGCTGACCCCTGACATTAAAATGCCGTTTAGCAACTTGTCAAACCAGGGATTCAAACCCAATGGGCAGCTCACCAACAAGATCAAAGACAGTAGGAGCTTTGCCTGAGTAAGTATTAATAAGTGCCCAAATAAGGCACTTATCCAGAATGCAAATATTTCTTCCTTATTCAGCATGTGGAATTCCCATTGATGTAAATGAAAGTACCATGTGTGCAGACAATGCAAACGATATCTACAGCATGGATCAAGGGAAAGAATTTTGCCTGCAGTGTTATGAAATCTTAATCATTCATGCAGCTCAAGAACCTCAGGCTGTGGAAAGAAAAAAAAAAAAAAATGCTGCACATATTCCATGTGAGAATCACACCATCCACCATCTCAAAACCTTCTGAACTGGAATAGGGTTGATTTTCAATTGCCAGAATGAAGAAGTGAAGAAACTTCATGGGGTTTGCACAGAAACAGAGAACGAGGTTTATCAAATAAAATAAGCTAATTCTTATACTTATGTAAAAGCATCAGGATATCTTTAAATGACCTTAACTTAGCTTTATATCTCAGAAATGCAGTGTTTCTAGTGCTAATGTACTGGCAAACTGACTTTAGCACCACATTTATAATGCTTTGAACAAGAATACAGTACCTGCCTCTGTGTCAACCATTCTAGAGGACAGAAGAACATTATTTTAGTTCACTGTCCTGATATGGAAATCAGAACACTTGCTCCCCTGTGGCCAGGTTTCAGAATTAGACTTTATTTACAAGTAAATCAAGGCTCAGACTGACTGAAACATCGTTCAGAGACAATGATTTTGCCTGCAGACTTAACGGATCTGGACAAATGACAAACTGACTGAAATACATCTGTAACTAAATGGCTGAGATATGAATCATTATCATTCATAGAGGTCAGACTACCCAGGCTCCAGCAATGTTCTTCTGACTGTTAATATTCTTGAGAGTGTGTGCAAATGCCCCAAGTTGCATGTTGTTTCCTAGTTGTCATTCACCATTTGCTACTCCCTGTCAAAATGTTTCAGTCATTAAACCAGAGAGCAGAAAATATACCACATGCCCAACCACACATTGTGAATAATAAAAATAGGCAATTTGTGAACAAACCCAGAACCAGAATAGAATTCATGCAAACAACTTAGCAGACATCTGAATAACAGGTCTCTTTCCAGAGAACAGCGCTGATTTGCAGGTTCCTTCTTAATTAAAAAGAAAACTGTTAAATCCATCAGGCTTTGTGTTTTGAAAAGTGGTATTACTGTAGTCCTAATATTTAATCTATATTTCTGCTTTCAAAGTGGCTATCAGGAGATTACTTCAATTTACCTTTTCTGTTCTAACAAAAATAAATTTTTTTAGGACTTCAAGTTGAAAATGCTTATCAGGAACATAGAACAAAATACATTGCAACAGAATACTGATTATCTCAGAACTATGAATCCTAGGTCCAGGAAATGCAAAGAAAAAGTTAAATATTATAAGAAATCCACGTATGTAAAGATAAGGAAGAGTTCAATCAGTTCAGCTTTGATTCTGCCCACTATAGTTTTCAAAAAACATCCCGAGAAAAACTAAGTGTTCAAAAAGCACCAAGCAAAGTGGTTTGGAAGTTTGATCTCTCTTGGAAAGCCTGTGCAGAGCTTTCTTTTCTCTTACTGAACTAGCATGCAACCATTTTGTAGCAAAGACACACATTCCATCCAGAACCATCCGGTTCTGATTTCTCATATATAGTCACACAACAAAGCTGAAAACTTATATAAGCATTCATGCCACCAAGTCTGAATATTTGCAGCAAGCCAGCCCAAAAGTAAAGTAGATGCCTCCAAGCACTTGTAAGTGGGATTGTTTTGGTGTTCTCAGCCGCACAGCTGGCACACAAATGGAGTAGATAACCACAATGCCTGGGGTCTGCTCATTACTCAGTTTTCCTGTTTGTTTAGAGAGTGATATTCTCATGGCATCTCTTTGGACTAACATCAGTGCATCCTATGGCGAAACACAGCATCAGACCTTTATGGTGTGCAACACTACAACATAAATCTATGGTGCCCACATCTGTTCCCATTACAGAGCACCCCCTCCCCAACACAGGAGTTTTACAACTGATCAGATTACACTTTGTGTTCTGCTCATGGTGCTCATTCTAAGCAGAATTTGTTTCTACTCAGAAGCTGAGCAGGAGGCCTGTGTGCTATTTAAGCCACAATTAAGCCCTCAGAAATAGGTCTTAAGTGATGCATAGGCTGCTGTCAGCTCTCTAAATTTCACCCTATGTAATTTCTTCCATCACCCACTCACATTATGTTATTGTCTATGGCTTCAGAAAATTACTACTAGTGCATTCATAACTTTCATTCAACAGAGAGCCTCAATGATTGTTTTCTTTAACGCCCTCTGAGCTTCCCATATTGGCTGTTGTGCATTTACAAATACATTTCCCCAGTATGAAATTTCTCTTCCATCTTCTATGGGAAGGAGTACGACTCAGAGTTCACCCTGGCACATCTCATCGGGGAAAAAGCATTGGATATGCATCATTTCCATTCCTAACACTATACTGACCTCTAGAGTAAGAAGTGCTGCACACCTGATAAATTGGCTGAGTAACTCAGAGAAGCGGAAAGATGTGGTCTGCCAGAAGCTGTCTGCTCTCAGGAAAGATCCCAGGAGCAAGACACCAGGACAGCACAGAGCCCCCGAGGCTGAGACGGATCTGGGTCAGCTGATAACTTGGAATAAGGGTCTGGCTATGCCATAACCCTCATGAACAATGCTACGAGTCTCACAACACTCCATGCAGCATTTTATGTTTTGATTCACATCCTGAGGACTAGAAAAGTTTGGGCTCCTATAGAATGGCAATCATTCATGCAGCATCAGCTCTTTACTCTTATTTTCACTTTTGAAATAATAGTATTTTAAGATCTGAAGACATTCTGAGCTATATATCCTCTACAGAAAGCAATATAAAGTATGTTCACAGTTTTCTCTAATGATATCAATTTCCTTTGTTTTCTCTTTCCCTTTTTCTGAGCACTTAACTAAAATAATGATTACAATACTTTCCAAGTATGAGTGCACATTTCTTCAGGAAAACCTTTCAAAAGGACATTCCAAAAAGACTCAGCTTGAAGGTGGGCTTTACTTATCATCCAGATTTTTCCAAGAAATCTCTATGGCTTCTTACTGGAGAAGTACTAAAATACACTCACTCTCAGAATGAGAACAGAAAACAGCTTCTTTACACCATATTGACTGGACTGTCTCTTAGGTACAGTCAAGAAATAAAAATGCCTCAGAACGCATTGCTAAGGTTAGGAGATTCCATTCAGAGATACATTGCTCCCATTCAGGCTCCGGACAGCCCACTGTACAGAGCATATGGGCAACCCCTGCCAGTTTCGAGAACTGGATCAGCTCCTAAGTTACTCTGTCAGCCAAATGCACAAAAAAATCATTTTATATGCCAAGTACAAAGTTCCCTGGCCTTTTGAAGCTGTCTCACAATTAGAGACATTTGGGGGCAATGGATTAATTTGCACAGTCACTGCCCTCAACAATTTATGGTAGTTCTTCATATCCAACAACAATGTTTTTTCCTTCTTTTTGGTGTAAGTCAGCTATTTCTGCTCATTCCCTCAGGTGAAGTCAGACCAATCTGTAACAAACAGGTCTGGTCACAGGCAAGACCTGTGAACTTCTGCTGACTGGAAGGCAGTAAGACACTTCTTTGATCTTCTGCCTTACTGCAACACAGCTCACAGTAAATTTAAAACAGCACTGGTAAAAGTTTTTCTATTTAAAAGAAAAGGGTTCTCTGAGAATTACTTTCATACTTAAAAAGGCCTTCCAAGACATATGTGACATTACAAAAAGCTTTTCTATGATTTTTAAAAATAGCAACTTCCAATGAGACGTTAAATTAAAAGAAAACCTCGTGCTAAAGATTTCAAAAGTTACACAACTTGTGCTGATTTTCTGCATTAATTCCCTTCAGGATCAAAAGCAGCATGTACTTTTCCACAAAGCCATGAAAAGCTCAATTGTGAGTAAATACAGGTCAGCATTAAGGTATTTCGAGCAGTCAGGAGCTGAGCACGAACAGCAAGTGAAATGGCAGGGGCCACAAGCAAGTCGATATTAAAGCACAGGGTGCAGGGTTAGAGCATAAAAGAATACAACAGGTTTCTGTAAAAATGAGTTTTTTTTTTTTCAGACTAAGTTGTACACCAACTACCTGGATGGAAGTACGTGGCAGCCTCCAAGAAAAAGTCAAGGAAAGTGCTCACCTACCTCTTGCTGAGACCGTTCTGCACTGGGAGAGTGGACAAATGGAGCACAAATTGCAGTCACTCACAAAGGAGGCAAACACGCAGATACTCATCCCCTCTGCAGCACAGCTAGAAGCTCAACTCTCTGTAGGGGAAGAAGAGAGCAATAAGAGGAATCAATCCCCCTGATTAACACATTCTCCTTAGTACCCACCACATGCCCAGGAAGACCCTTTCAGAGCTGTGTATCATCATCCCCTTGAAGATCTCATTGGGCAGTAACCCACAGCAATTGAGCTGCAGGTGTTTTAGGTTAATCCTAAACACCTTGCAGGGCAAGTTAATGAATCCTCAGCCCTGCAGCTATCAGGCACTTCCAGCTGATGGACCTTAAACTGCATCTTCTTTTATTAAGGGGACGACAATGATGTCCGAAGCAGCTCTTTAACTTTTCTTTGAACCCACTTTTGGCCTTGCTCTCAGCACTGCGTAAACCTCCCAGCAGTTCTAAGATGTCGCTGCGCTTGTGTGCTGAAGTTTCCCATTCCCAGGCCTTAGCACATAACCAGAATGATGACTGACCATGGATAAGACAATTGGCTAGTTATGAGGTGTGTGGAGCGTGGAGTCACTGTCAGCACGTGAATTCAAAGAGAACTTCAGCAGTATCGAGGGCTGGAGGCCTGACATTGTATGCCTTTGGAGTTAAAAACATGCACACACACAAGGGTCTGATGCAAACAAAATATCCAGAGAAAGTCTGCAGCTGGGTCAGTGTGTGGAGATGGGTTGCACAGTCTGTTGAACATTGCTATGATCACGTATCAGTGATGGAGTGGCTGCAACCTGACCTAGAAGGAAGCCACCAAAGCCTGCATTTTATTTATGTGTTTTACATGTTACCTCCTAAAATAAAATCAATATGTGTCAGACTGGTGATGTTTAAATGGATAATTCCCTTGCAAGTAAAGTGATGCTTCCCTTACCTGAATGATAAACAATTCTGGGAACACAAACTAGGAAAAGACCTTGGAGAGCCGATGAGAAGTGCTCAAGAGACTTGAGGTTATCGGAGGAGAAGACAGCAAAATCAAACACAAAAAAACTGCTCAAGGTCAAAAACCAATGTGCATTGTCAAGATGTGCTGCTTTGTTTTTCAGTCCCAGAATTAAGAGAAATGGAAGACCAGATTCATTGTGTGCATCCTTCGGGGCAGGACTGGGAGGGTGACAAGAAGGTAAGTAACCAAAAATCAGCAATCCAGAAGACAGTAAGAAAAGCAGAAGGGAGTGTGAGAGGACAAGGCACACCAAGAAGGGGAGCCCAGCTCTTCCAGCAGCTGAGCTGTGTCTGCAAAATGAGCCAGACTGGGGTTGTTTCATCAGGAGCTGGAGAAACCCTCTGCATGAGACAAACACACAGGTCATGTGTTGATCTTTATTCTTATCGTGATGTGACGTGCAAGGATGCAGTTATCTGTCTCAAGAGCACCTAAGCTGATCAGCAGTCATTGCCAGCAAAGTTCTTCCTCTAAAGAGGAAGCTTAAAGGCTATTTAATAATTGGTACTGTGCTGGACTTTCCTTCTAACTACCATGCTGTTACTAGTTTTTTATTTGTTTTTATTTTACATCTCTGAATGTGTTTCAGTGCAATCTGTTACTGACCCAGAAAGAAAAAGAATTAACCCTGTTGTTATTATTCATTATCAGATCTTTTCCACGTTTAGTAAATGCTTGGCTCTTGAATGAGGAGCAGAGTGCAATGACTGAAATCCTGTGGGCCAAGTTGGGGGAAACTGACAGTAAACCCTTAAAAATATAGTTAGAAAAAATAAATATAGATGCTGATGCATTGGATGTTGTGCTTTGTATTCATTTGTAAGAGCCTCAAAGTGAGCTTGGTTTGTACCTGTGCTCTACCATGCTGCTCTCTATTGAAGAAGTTGCATGTTAAAAAGCAGGGGTATTCCTCTCCATGCAGTGGCACGCACACACCTGGCTGCCAAGCTGTGTGGTTAGCTCAGGTTATGAATATACAAGACAATGCAGCAAGTGACAGCACTGGGAACATAGGGGTGGGGCAGGACAAACCCATTTTGTGAGCAGGAATGTCCCAACTTGGACTGGACAAAGGCATTATTTGACAAATTTAGTTCTTCATTTTGTTTTTGTTTGTTTGGTTGGTTGGTTTGGTTTTGGGGTTTTTTTTGGTTTTTTTTGTAAAATTAGGCCAACATTTCCACTGGGGACAGAGAACTACTGGGCAGTGTATTTGTATGAGGCCACACTCTCAATGCCACCAGAAAATGTAGGATACTGTGCTATGGTAGGGACTACTGGTGCCACGGACCTGTTGAGGGTACCTAGGAGACCCCTTCACCCTTGCAAGCAAAAGCATCCACATCTAGGAGAAGTTAAAATGCTTTTGACATCCAGGGCAGTCACAAACTTGTTGCCTTGGCTACACACCAGTTTCTGTTCAAGAATGGGTAACAGTCATTTTACGATGTCATTTCCCAAACACTTTCAATCAGTTTACACAGGTCACCAGAAGACAAAGTCAAACTTTCTTCCAAAAACTCACACTCCCTGTGCTGTCGGCGCCTTTCTGCAGCAACACAAGTATCTGTCTGGCCAAGATATTCCTTTGTAGTGTTAGTTTTAATCTAGATCAGTTTCTTGGCCTCCTTCTCTGAAAGAGCAAGTGAGTTCTTGTGAAGGACCGTGTAGGATGAGACAAGAATGGGCAGGCAGCAGCACCAGCTTCCAGAAACAGTGACAGCTTTTCATCACTTCAGACGTTTATGAAATTATGGCACAAATTGCATGATACCATTCTTGGATGACTGAATAACTGGAACTTCCTAAATAAGGATTACAAGTGATAAATAATTAACGAAATAGCAGATAATACATGACAGGGAGTTAATATGTTTTCTGGGAGCAAACATCAAATTATTCAATTCCTCTAAAAGACAGTAATTTGTTAAACATGCACATGAGCAAGAGTAGTCTGGTGTGAACATCTGGGATGAGTCAATAATTAAGAACATGAATATGGTCAAAATGCACAGTCATTGGGAATGGAAGTCATGTCATTTGGACATGAGCAATGCTTTTGTGGCATTCAAACAGTTCTCTGAAGATTTTATGAAGTTCTAAACCTTTGTAGTGTCAGGCTTATTTCTGACATTTCGAAGACAGGTATCTTGAAGAGTCTAAGAGAGCCACGGGAGGGCAAAGAAAGCAAGAAGTGAAGAGGTGAAAACAGAAAACATCATGGAAGGGCCACTTCTTTCCAGCTTAAAAGAATCTATTGGGGTGAAAATGGCAATTTTCTCACTGCACTCTGAGGCCTTTCTGCCTGAGGTGTGAGCTCTGAATCCGAGATTTTCCTCACACAATTCTCTGCAAAGTCACACAGAGCTTAAGGTGACAGCCGTGGGTGGAAATTTCCAGGAATGCTTTGAAACGTTACTGTTTACTCCTTAGTCTCTGAACAGAGAGCCTGTGAGTCAAACTTCCACAGAGACATGCCTTGAAACAGCTTTGAAACTCATGCTTACTGCCCTCCCCTGACTTCTACTAGAACCTGAACTTTATTTGTAAGTGAAACTAGTTTGGGCCAGCTTCAAGGCCCACCAGATGAAAATTGTCTCTCTCTTCACTACATCAGCTCAGGGTTTAGCCTCGAGGGCAGATATTCAAAAGAATTCAGGGAAAATTTCAAGTGCCTGTTCAGGGCTGTTACCAGAAATGCTCAACTACCTGATGAGGGGCAACTGGCACCGAGGCTCAGACTGACCCTGAAGGTTAACTTAGAATCTGGTCACTTATTTGTGTGGTTATATAGAAATGAGCTTCTCTGCAAATCTTGCCTAGGGCAAGCAGTGTTATGTGCAGCCTCAGAGAACAGGATTGCCCAGATTTGTCTGGGTTCCAAAGGCATTACTCATGCAAAATTCAAAGAAATGAAAAATAGACAAAAGGTAAAATAAAATGAAGATACAACAATATTCTTACTATATTAAAACCTGATTCAAACTGTTAACACGCCCATCATAGTTACTGATTGTCAAACAGCATCAAGTCAATATATAGGCAGAACTGTGTGTGTGATGTAAATATGAAAGGGTATCCCAGACAACTGCAGCATTCCCCATAGCAACATCATGTGAACTCTTCAGAAAATGTAAATAAAAACACAAAGTCATGTCATTGTGCACAAAAAAATCCTGCAGAGTGGATGCCCTACAGATACAAACTCTGTAATAATCTGTCCTCCTGGAAGCCTAGATGATTTTTTTCCCACAGCTTTTTGTGTGCGTCTGAAAGGAGTTTCCTTCATTTAACGGCTCATGTTCTGTTCTGGGGCTTGTTAGTGCAAAGCAGACAAGTCTAATTTTGCTAATCCATGCTGTGAAGAGAGTCAAACAGCATTTCCTACACTTGCTGCCAGTATGAAACAAAATCACACTTCTATCAGGTTCTTAATACTATCTCACAAGATAAACTTCTGCTGCTAATAATACCTGACGCTTCTATGTATGAATGCACCAAAAATACTTCAGAACAAATTGATCTCTGGTGTAACTGTATTGAATTTACTGGAATTAAACTAGTATTAATCTGGCATGTTAGAGAGTCAAAGCAATAAGTCAGAGAGCCTCTTCTTCCTGCAGGTTCACCTAACAATCAAGGTTAATGGTGCCAAGCAGAGCTCCTGCCACTTCCCTACAGCCACCAAAGGCTTGAATTGGGATTATACAGCACCGATAGGGAGCTCTTGTAAGGTTCCTGTTTTCCCTTTCTTCTCTTCCATCAGCAGAAACCTGGGCAAGGAAGAACAGCTCAAGTCAGAGTAGTTCTCCGATTCCTCATGAGAGTCTGTGCCAACCTCTAGAAGGTCAATGGAAACACCTCAAAATCACCATTACAATACCCTGCAATTCTGCAGAGGAAATTGGGAAGAAAGTAAATCCCAGGGGGACTCTCAATACCAAAGTTATTTTGCAAAAATTGGGCCTTTCTAATTGCTTTAAGTTACGAAATGGAGCAGACTATCTTTTCTTGCCTTCTAATCCTTTGGAAAAAAGTAATTGCCAAAATAATTACATTTTTTCCTAGGTGGAAATCTAATACAATTTTTTCAAATCTATTTTTGAGTTTTTTACTAGTTTCTGGAAGGAAAAAAAAAAAAAGGCATTGCCATTTTTCAGCCCTCCCTTTTTCTGAATTAATAATACATTTCTCTTCACTTTGGAGACACTTACAAAAGAGAAGAGAAAAAAAAACTGTTCAAGAAGTGTAAGCTTTTGTATCCACCAATAGTGTCAAGCCTACAAGATCCATAATCTGATCAATGCCCATATAATATCCAGCCTTGTTGACAGTTGCTCTGGAAAATCCCAGGACTGGACTCAGCAAAGCACTCTAGAACCTGCTTCAACCTTGGGATCAATAACACCAGCAACTAACCTTGGCAAGGGCAGCAAAACACCTTGGAGAGTTCAATGACCCTACTTAAACACAGCTCAAATCCAAGGCAGGGAGGGTTGGGGAGAATCCTGACTTAGGGAATACAGTCAGAATTTTTTCAAAGCATGAAATTTGTATTGAATTGCACATCTTTATTTGCACATTGTGTTCATAGCAGGAAGGCTCCCTGCAACCACAGAGTTCAGGCAGCAGGTTAAATAGATGCAGATCAGTAAAAGTGTACCCATCCAATGTGAAGGTCTTCTGATTGCAATGGCACCTCAGAGGCTGGATGAGAGGCTGAGTGAGGCTTCACACTTATGGAGCATTTGGACATCAGAGAGCAGCAGAAGCCCTTTGTTCTCTCTCATAAGCACAAACTCCTCTGTACCTCAGGATTTTCGCACTGCACTGTTATTTACCAGCCAGGCTGGGATAACTGGGTGGGGATTGTACTTTTCTCTTGCCTTAATTATTAATATACAAGCTCCTCCTGCCTCCAATAGACAAAATGTTCTCCAGCATGCCAAGTGAGCCTCTGCCCAGTTTAATACCAAACAAGCGGGACAGAAAAGTCTCAGAAAAGCTCTGAAGTTAGGAGGGATATTTTGCAAATATGAACTTTACTCATCCTATTACTGACCAAGGACATAAAAAAAGGATTAAATTTCTCTCCATATCCTGGAACTTCTCTTGCCTGGCAGTAACTTTGACCTCTGCACAACAGGTCTTCATGTGGCAATAAGAGCAGAAAGACCACATCTATCTACTGAGGTGTGCATCTGTCTGAGGTATCGCAGGGTATTGGGGGAATACACTTGGTTTGCAATTTACAGCATCACCTCACAAGGGTTCATGCAGCATTTCATCCTAAATGGCCCGTTCAGAGAAGACAAACCAAAGAAGTGCTTCCTTTCTGGCAAAGTGTTTTACAGCACAGTGTGAGTTCAACAGATTGGAAATTATGACAGCCTATAATGATGTTCAAGGCTGCTCTGACACACAAACAAAGGTTCTGTTTTATAATATCTCCTGACTGCAAGGACAGCAATTTACAGAACATTCCTGCAGCTTCTGCAGACAGCTCCGTGACTTGAAGAAAATATATTTACAGCACGTAAGGGAGAGAGAAAGGCCCACGGTCCTGGAGTCTGTGTTTTGTCACTCATAACACAGCAAAGGTATGAACTATAGCCAGGAGAGCCTGAGCTCATACAGCCAGCGATCGCTGGGGGGTTGATGCTTGGCAAGCAGCAACACGCAGCTGAGCCTGGCCTCCACTGGCCACAATGGGAAACTGCCTCTTTGGGGAAACCCTGGGCTTAAGCACTGGTTTATGTGATTTTATCCAAGAACAAAGCTATCAGACCTGCATATTATAGATAAATATATATAAAAAAGGGTAGGTGAAACAAGTTTATTTATGATGCATTTTCCGTGAAAACATAAACAAAGTGACATCAACATAACAGACCCCCTAGGACCTACAGGAATGGGTTGTACACACACCTGAAACAAGAGAAAGGCATAGGAGAGGCTGCAGATACATGTGGGGGGGGGTGGCCATTAGTGACCATATGTCTGAAATTCAGAGTGGACAACAATATGTGGCACATATTATCCGAGTTGTCCATCTTTGGGCTGCTTTCTACATTGTCTGAACCTCTTGAGAAAAAGTGCAGCAGCCCACCAGTGGCAAACACATCCACTGGGGCCCTGTGGACACAGACACTCAGAGCAAGAAAAGCACTTTACAGGATTAAACTCTCCTCTGGCTGTTTAGGTCTGTCTGCACTGATAACCTTCATGTGCTCAGACATGCACGAGGCAATATTTGCTCATTTACTGTTATATTTATTTGGCAATAAGTGGCATGAATATGACCACTATCAATGAATAATACTTCAATAAAAAGGCTCTCTACTAAAGCAATGGCTCTGGAAACAGATACTGCACTGTGTATAATGACAAGAAAATATCTATTGTTGAAATAACCTTTCTCAAAAGAACACTGCAGGCCCAGGTGTCCTCTGTAGATGTTAAAGGAAATCCCTCATCATGGCTAACCCAAAGAAATAAGTACAGAGAGAGGATTAATATTTTGATAAGTTCCCATGTCTTAGACATACCTTGTGGTAGCTATGTCTTCTCAATGCTTTAGTTGTATTAAAATGTTTATGGCATTTGCATGAGCCACGTGGAAACCCCTCAGTGCCATTTTCAGTCCCACAAAAGGACAATTCTGGAAGTTATCCAACCTAAGCCATTGAAACTGCCGTTCCCCAGTGATCAAGGTTGCAGAAACTTGGAGAACAAACTGCATTCATGTACCCTACTCACATTAGGCCTGTGGCTGCCCTCCATGCCCACCTCTCACATATGTGCATTGCACAGATTTTCTAGTCCACAGATGGAGGCTTTACACGGAAAACACTTCCTTGGAGCAAACAAGTAGAACCAGTGGGAACAAGGCTTAGATGCAGCAGGTTCATAGGAGATCATCCCTGAAAACTAAATGCCAGAGATGGAAAATGCACTGGGACAGCAAAGTGAAATCGAGAGCAGAACCACAAATCTTTAAACATTCAGAACAGCAATACTGCATGGGAGAAAAGCACAAAAGGAGTGTCAGATTCAAGGTGAGGTTAGAAACAATCAGCTTTAAGGTAATAAGGAGATCGGACACAGATAGCACAGGGGAAAAAACAGGAAAAGGCTACAAAGAAAAATCCATTACAGAAGATGTGACTAGCCCCTGGTGTGCTGCAGATCCTCATTCCCAAGAGAGATTGCCAACAGAAGGCACATGCAATGGGAGTGCCTTTGGCAAGGGCTACCAGGAGGCCCACAGGAGAGCCCAGCAGAGAAATTAGCTCCCAGCAGCTGGGCTATGGACAAGAACATTTCCACGCAAGTGAAGGACACAAACTGAGGTCACACTGAGTATAGGGCCCCAGGTGGAACACACATGAATTTTTCAAGGGATTAATGAGTCTTTTGTTTCCTGTCCAAACTGTTACGCTGGCAGCACTCACCTACCCCGTTGCATCTATGCTGAAAATCTAAAGGAATTGGGCAACAACCTATAGTAAGTTCAAAGGGATTTGGGTCAGGTTTGCTCAAGTGTTTGTATGCTGGTAGCAAGAAGAGAATCTAAAAATGTGTCCTGTTTCACTGGGCAGGTAAATATCAAGTTTGTTTGCTTGTTCTCATATTGTAGTTGGTGTTGAGTATCATGTTTTCCCATTGTTTACTCATTCACATCACACACAGCTTGGGTTACAGAATTCAGTTTCCTCCCTATTAAAATGCAGCCCTTCTAGGCTGGAAATTGCAAGGAGAGGACTTGTACAGCAACACTGATCAGAAGTTTGCAAAACAAGGTGTAAAAGTTACCTGGGTAGGCATTATCCAAGCCAGTGTTGCACAAACAAGGTGAGTCTAAGCCATCAGGATACTGGATTTACATTTCACCTCAGCAGCACACACAAGCTCACCACCAGCACTCACACACTCATGCTCTGGGCTGCCCTTGCTGTAATTTGGGACAACAGACACTATGCCATATTGCTGCCCTTCCACTCCTACACTGCCAGTCTTTCCTTCACCTGCTACCAAATAAAATAAGCCAACAAAAACAGGTGAGAGCAGAAATTCCAGGACTGCCCAAGGACTGAGCCATACTAGGGAGGCTGTGCTGAGAAGTGCATCCCCCCCAGTCCCAGGCATTGCCCATGAGAAAGGCTGAGACATTTTGCCTCAGGCCCAGTTAAGTATGATGCCTAGACAGATAGGACTGGGAAGGAATCAGCAAGAATCCTAGTTCAGTTATCCACATTTGAGAGCCAAATCCCATGGTGAATTTATATCACCACAGGGAATTCAAGTGAAGTACTGATTGGGTTTGGATATATGCCTTCCCCTTTCATTTCCAATGTACCTGTAATCCAACAGCGTGTGCACTTAAGCGTGCTTTTTATCCAGAGGAAATGAGACTGCGTCTTATGCCCATTAAACATTGCTCACAGCCTCCCAGAATTCAGCCGCATGAGAAATCATCCAATATCTTGGAATAGCCTCTGGGCCAGGGTCACTGCTTTAATCTCAGCTGTTCTAAATATTATTTCTATGAGATACATAATTTCTTTTCTGCACCTAATCCTTTTTTCACCAAGAGTTTGCTTGACTGTCTTTGCTCGTCTTACAGAAACAAACTGCATTTTTAGAGTTCTGATTCCGGTTCCTTTTGTAACCAGAGATGCTCAGGAAATGTAGCAGAACCATGTTATTTATTGAACACATGCATTTTATATATGTTTCTTTTCCAGATTAAGTAAAGGTGGCCCATCCAGCAGAGTCAGGACTGCTGATTTTTGTCTTAATTGGTAGTTTTGATGACACCTCATGTCCCCAAGCCCATTCACTACAGAATTTTTAGGTACCTCACATTTACACTTCCAAAGACGGATGGGCAACAAAGCCTCCAGAGAACTGTTCTGAGAGCAAAATCTCCTGTTAGGATTTTGCAGCTTCTTGTAAATCTACATTCAATTACCCTCACTATTTGTTTACATCTATTAAAGCTAAACAGATGGAGCTGCCCTGAAAGTTATCCCTGCAGGTAAGGTCTTCCAAGGTGTTCACTGTTTTCATAGCTCCCCCTTCCCAAATTTTCAACAGGCCTTTGGAGCTACTGCCAGTAGGACTTGACACCAAAGGCACGAGATACAGGCTTGCAGTATTACTGCAGAGGTAATACCACCTCCTCTGTCCTGTGCAGCAGTCCTACCTGGAATTAGGGCGTTACATCAGCCCTTTTCATTTTCCACTTTCCACATCCATATTTTTAATACTGCTGTCTCAGCTAGACTCCCTTGTTGACAAATCTTCGAACAGGAATGAAAAAGAAGAAGGGCAAGATCACTTATTAACATGCAAAAGCCTTTAATGAGGATACAGACAAAATAAAATGTATTGGAAGGGGAAAGTAAATTAAAACTGACACCAACAGATGTTTATGAACAATAGATAGAAAAGAGATTGTAAAGGTTTACTTTGCCTCACAGAAAATCAGCAAGAGATGCACCAAAGAAATTAAATGGCAATAACCAGCAGAAGACATGATAGGAAATATTTTTTCCCAGAACACATAATTAATTTGTGATGCATCTGCTATGAATTACTATGAGGTCAAATTAGCAGAACTCAAAAACATTCAGCTGTTTCTGTCAATAAAAATATCCACATACTTGTAACCATGAATAAAATGTAAGAGGAACTTTCTGTAAGTGTTGAATCACCCAACTCCTATCAAGAAATACGTATCATCCTCTGAAAGCACAGGTAGTCAAGCACCACAAAACTAAACTGTGCAAGGGATTTTCTTGAAGAAAAAGTAGAATGGAGGGCGTTCTGAGTCTCTCTTTAAAAAACAAAAAATAATAATAAAAAAAGATACAAAAACAGGTGGGGGAAAAGGTAAATGGTCATATTTCAAAAGTAAAAGGTCAAGGGCAATCCCCAGCAGTAATACAAAAAGGTCATTGTTCATACCAAAAGGTCACAAAGTCATGAAAAACGTCTAAGGTAACCTGAAAAGCTCAAGGGTCACCTTGAAAAGTAAAAGGCCACATTAAAACTTCACATCAAAAGGCTGAAGGTCAAATGTCAATGATTGTCTCACTAAATGTCTTCTGAGAAGGTCAAAGGTCATTGAAAAATGAAATGCCACCCCAAAAGGAAAACGCAACAAAAGATCAGAGGTAACAAAAAGGTCAAACATCATCTCAGAATGTCAAAGGTAAAATGCCAACAAGATTTCAGAAGTCACACCAAAAAGTCAAAGGTCATGCAAAAAGATCATAACAAAAGGTACAAAGGTCCTCCCAAAAGGTCGAATGTGAAATATCATCCAAGGTCAATGGTCAAACCAAAAAGTCAAGGTCCACCCAAAAAGGTCAAATGTCATCCCAGAGGGTGAAAGTTCACTGAATGGTGAAAAGTTGCCCTAAAAGTAAAATGTTACTGAAAGGTCAAAAGTTGCCGAAAGATCAATGGTCTATTTGCTCTCTGCCTTCTTAGAGACCTGGGACAGGGAGTTAAATGGGCAGAGAAATTCCCCTCTGCTTGGGGAGTGACAAACGCTAAATGTGTAATCTGCTCAAGTATTAATAGAATGAATGTACAGAATGATGCGGAGGGGAGAACAGGACAATTTCCCTGTTTTGGGTTGTGAATAAACCCTGTCCTTGTTGCACGTACAGCAGGGTTTGATAATCCTGTACTCCTGGCAGTGCTGCATTAAAAATGAGGAAGAAAATATTCTGTTTCAAGAATCACAAAGGTCCTTTGAAAACCAGTAGCTTAAATATAATTGTGCTGGAATTATTCCACTGATTTTCCTTTATAAGGTGACCAGCTCTGCAAACAGTGAGAAAGTACAAACCCAAACAAATTCATTGCTGGCAATTACTCCAAACACCCCTACCAACCAAGCTCATTAAAATCAACCGGGAGGCAGGTGAATTATGTTCTACCATTAACCTGGCTCAATTATTCAGATTCAGTGTGTCAAGCATTTAACCAGTTACAAAGGCAACAACACTGGATCCTTTGAAAATGATAAAGGAGGGGAAAAGTATCCTGTTCTGTTGCTCCATGTTGTGCCAGAGCCAAAGGAGCACTCATAAAGGAATAATTCAAAAACGCTCTTTAAAAACAAAAATGGGTCACTCCTATGTTCTTTTAAAGGTCTAAAATCAGCTCTCACCCTTTGTACAGTGTTTTAAGACCTCAGTCTTTAAACCTTGGACAGATTCTGCTCTAGGGTTTGCACAGAGCCCCACTGCATTGGAGAGGAGAGGTGCATCTGACTTTGCCTTCTAACCTGGGGGGTTACTCCTGCCCAGGGATCAGTTCTCAGTTTGAAGGATATGGGTAAGGCAGGACTGGGGACACTTCTGCCTCTCCTGGGCTTGTGTCCCAAGGCCAGCCCTCACTGAAGGACCACTGTTTGGCAGGCTGGATGGAAAGGCTTTCATGTTTGCTGCTGGCTGAGAGAAGCACACATTGGAAACCTCCTTCAGAAAACAAGACTTAGAGATGCTGACTGCAGTTTTCAAGGAGCATGAAGGATAAAGGCACACCTGCTCCACTGGATCTAAAGGGATTTGGGAACCAAGCGCCTTCAGATCTCTTTTAATATCCCAAGTGGGAACAAGAGAACTCCTTTCTCCCATGAGCTATCACCTTCATATATGATCTGTGTGTCTCCTTACATAACTCATAACTTTTAAAAAGCTCATCAGCATGTGGAGATGGAAAACTGCAAAGCCAGATGTCACAGGGTTACAGGGGTGAGCAGGGGTGGGGGTTAATATTACATTTACCAGGACGATTGTAAGCCTTGCTGCCTCCAGCAGTTCTTTCACACCTCTGCTACTGGATGCAGCATTTCCTGGCTGTGGGCTCCAGGCAGATTTCATTTACCCTGGTGAATGGAATGACCTTAATTTCTCCCAGCCTTCCTGAAGTAGTTCCAGGTTTATTCTGAGGCAAGAGAAGAACCTGATCATGACTTTTGAAAAACAAAAGAATTTGCTACACCCTGGGAATTTTCAAACGTGATATATCCATCCGTTTTCCTTTCTGACTAACATTTGGCAAAATGTGACTGTCAAAACCTTTTAATTCAGACCACATTGTTTGTTATTTGTTCCAAGCCGCATATTAAGTGTCAGTGACAAAAGTTTCCATGCTGCCTCTGTGGGCTCACACACATAGCTACCTTCTGATCCACGCTGAGGATCAGCCCTGGCACTTGGAGAAACTTAAATCCACTGAGGAAAGGGTATGAAAACATAGCTGGTCCCAGCAGCTTCTGCTGCTGCAGTAAATCCCTTTGCCTCTCCACACATCTCTCTACCCTTAAAGTCTTTAGAAGTGAAATCATGTGTTCTCCTTCTCATTGCAGATCTTTTTTGGCACTAAAATTCCCTCTGAGGCAAGGACAGTTAGGCATATTTTCTCTGTCTGCCCATCAATCTCTTAAAAAATTAAGTTATTAATCATCTAAATATTCACCTCTTGTGAACTGAAGCTTTCTGGCCAGAAAATCCCATAGGTGGTTATTTTGAATAGGACTCTGCTTTCACTGAAGACTTTTGAATTAAAAAAAAAAAAAAAAATCTGAAATATGGACAAATGCACCTTGTGATTAATTACTGCCTAGCACCGTATTTTTAAAGCAGTCAGCTGATCTCCTTCTTTATATTTAACTCATTTGCTTACTTGGTAAAAAAACCCCAAACCTCCCCCCAAATCCCACATTCATCACATAGTTTATCTGAGGTCTCCATGACAGCTAAGCATTGCATGCAAGAAGGAAGAGAAGTTTTCAGTAAAATTGTTTTGCAACAGATGTAACAATGGAAAAAGTTAGTAACTGGGAGTGTTCTCCTCTTCCGAGTCTCGCTGCTGCTATTAGTGCTGGTCTTTAGGGTGTAGCTTTCCTCTTGGGCTTCTGTGTTTGCTTTACGTATTGCTTTCCTCTTCCTTCTGGTCAGGAGCCTTTTTACGATCTGGCAAAATAATACTGAGCAGCAGCACCGAATTCGCAGGACAAAATGAGCCTTTGCCTTAAATATCCCAGAGACAAATGGAGGTAAGTAGAAACGAAACAAAGGGATTGAGCTGTCTGGGCTGGGGAATTGCTGTCAGTTCACTGATAGGATGTTACTGGCAACTGGTACGTTGGATTTGTTTTGTGCCTCTTTCCCCCTGTTTGATTGCAATGTTGAGAATTTAAGTGAAGTCTGGCATGGAAATGTACTGGAGTTGTGATTGCATCCAGGCCTTTGGTAGGGATTACAGAGTTGGGTGGGACAGAAACCCTTTGAGCAGAGTTTTCTGGGCCTTCATGGCAGACCTTAAACACATTTTCCCTCTTCCTTTTCCCTCATCTCGCAAAGTGTGTCTGTGTTTCTGATTCACTGTGCACACTGTATCTACTCAGAGCATTTACCCTGCTCCAATTATCTCCCTGTACTTCATATATAATACAGAGCTTGTATTTGCTCAGCTGTATTGAATCCTGTTATAAAAGCAGGGTGCAGAGGGCAGGCTTTGGATGCACAGTGAATCTCTGTAACTAATAAAATATAGCACCTGCTCTGCTGGAAGTATCAATGTGAAGACAGAGTTGACAGGGTAAGTGATCCCAATTCATAATCCTATAATGCGGATACAAATTTAGTGGTACTGGCATAAAAGGGATGCTCAGAGCTAAGCTGGACTTTGAGATAAACTGAAAATGGTCTCTTTAAAGGAAAATTACTCATTACAGGATTTGATGGCATGCAGATCTTTTACTCACAGGGTGTCATAGCTGGAAGTTAGGTGGATGAAAACAGTCTTGTTTATTGTGTTGTAGAATAGCAATGAATATTTCAGTTTAGAGAAGGGAGTGCCTGTCCAAACGAGACTTCACATGTGAGTCAAGAATAGGCAAAAAGAGACTAAATATTCTTGACTCTGCTTCATTCTGTTTTCTAAGTTATCTTTTAAGAATCTTCAAATTTACTGAGATTAAGGTTTTTTTCTGTACTGTTTAATGAGTCTTTCTAATATCAAACTCTAGGGTTACATTAGTTTTACATGCACACCTATAGTGCGTTTTTGGTTTCCAACTACATTATCATGGGGTTTGGAGCCACGTTTCCAGGCTCAACTGCCAAAAAAGAAAACATTGCTATTTACTGTTTGTTGATAATTCAATCTTATGTCTATTTATGAGTTTTCTAGGAAAATATTGATAGTAAACAATGGCAGATGAGAGATCACAAAGTGAAACAGAATGAACATTTTCCCAAAATATTTTGGAGAATCAACAAACTTTTTAGATTAGTTTCATCTTCTGTTCACACAGACCAGGCACTATACTCCCCCATGTTGTGAAGTACCAGAAAACAGAGTTGTCTTTGGGTGCATGAAGAATATGTAATTTCTGAGAGGGCCCTAATGCAGGGTTAGAGAGGCACAACCTTGAACTGGGCATATATGAATTAACTTTCTGTTGGTCACATTCGCTCTGGCTTCTCCCTCCTGTGTGACCTCCTGTCTCATGTAGACCCAAAGTTTCTTGGGGAAGAAACCTTCCCTGACTGGGTGTTCATACAGTGCTTGCAAGGGTCTTGCTTTTATTTACATAGCAGCATAGTATAGATACCAAATTAAATAAATGCTCTGGCTTTATTCATCCCCTTCCATAGCAAAAAGCTCAATAAAGATGATGGAAGATTTTACATGTCAGTACCAGACCTCAAAGTATGACTGTTCATTGGTTTCATGGAAACACTGAGTTTAGCTGCCTGTACGTTGGCAAACCCCTGCCCAGGGAGCTGAGTCACTCTATGCAAAGCAGCAGCTATGGCTGCTTTAAACATTTAATGTTTCAAACTACAACCTTCCTCTTCCACCAAGGCCTCCAGGACTCTTCTTGCTGCCCAAGGCTGCTTTTCATACACTGCACTGAGACAAAAACAGAGGCAGTCACACTTCCAAGCTACCAGATTGGTAACAAGGGAAGAGAGGGAAAGTCCTGTGTCAGGAACAAACCAGGAAGACAGACTCGGGTTATGGTTATAGGCTTGAACCACTGACACAAAGAAACAAAAAATAACCCGTATATTTTCACAGCCTGGTTTTAAACTCCCTTATACCAGTATTTCTACTGGCTTTTCAGTTTCTTTCTGTACAGCTTGAAATGCTCTCCACAGCCTGTGTAAAATCTGAAGGGGCAGGTTTTGGACACATGGAAATAAACTGGTGCAGTCATCAATGACACCTTGAGGTACTCGAGGTGAAGTAGGCACAGTCACCCCTTCTCCCCTGGGCTCTCAGCTAGGGCACACACCTTGGATTTCTGCTGTGAGCAGATCATACTCAAAAGTTCCTCTAATACCGACTCATTTTAGCTGCCTATTCTCATAGTTATTCTAGACTATGTTGATAGATATTCTACTCTAAAATAATGATTTTAAAAAGGCAGGATCATGCTAACTGTAGAATGCAGATACTAAGAAAAATAGCATGTGAAGAAGACTACACAAAACAATATCCACCTATAAAACAAAAATGTGCTGGGAGTCAGTGGAGAGTAAAGAGAAAGGAACACTAGAGCAGCCAACTAGAAAAAAAAGGCCAGCATGCTATTTGATAGTCACAGGAAGATCAAAAATTAAATGAAACTACTTTGAAATCTCTCAGTTGGAATACACTGCAGAAGAGCCAGCTCGGCCCAAAGAAAGCTGTCAGAATGGCATATTGAAGTCAGCAGGCAAATTTGAACAGGAGACTTCTTATAGACAGGGAAAAACTATTCCTATAAGTAATACCTGAAATGTCAGAAAGTAAAATGCTTTTAAAAGAAAAATATTGGAACAGTCAAAAACTGAATTCAAAGATCATCCATCCAGTGTTCTACTACCTGCTGCTGGAGATTTGACAGCCATTTAAATTATTTCTCAAGCTCATTTATTAAAAATTAAAAAACAAATAAAAAAGGCATGCTTTCCCATCCCCTCATTTAGAGAAAAATCATCACATCTTTTTATGTTAAGAGTTAGTTGATGAATGTCATGTCATGTATCACTGCCTCTGCATCTGACAGGAATCAAAGCAGACACTTTGAAAGGCAAGTGCCTTTGAACTGGTAATTATGCTTAACAAAGAAAGTGTTTCACTTGTTACTTCTTAATGAAATTTTTACTTTTTCCTAAAAGGTTTTTCTCCTACCTTATTTCTGGACAGCATGAAGCTATGTTGAAACCAATAGTAATCTAATTTTTTCTGATTCTACTGTGACATTTAAAAAAGTGAGGGAAATGTCCAGTGTTTCTTGTATAGCCAAAGCTTCTGGTGATTTGTTGGCACATACTGGCAAAGGTAACCCTCTGAGAGATATGTTCCTTTTTTGGATACATGCTATTAAAAAGCATCTGTGAAAGTTCTAAGTGTAAGAATAGTATTTTAGTTCAATTTCTCTACCCCCAAGGATTTCTCCTCCTAATTTCTTCTTCCTTAACTCTCAATTTGGGGCCTTATTCTGAGAGGAATTTAAAATACCCAGACAACAGCTTCACTCAACCAAATCTACTCGAACATTTACAAACAGGATTAAGTCACAGGGAGAAAAAGATCACAAGTGGTAGGCCAGCAATTTGGCAAAGTCTCTAATTCCACTACATTCAAGTATTTTGCAAAAAGTTCAAAAAAAGGAAAAAAAACCCAAACAAACAAAGACAAATCAGCAAAGCCTAATAAATACTCAGAGTGCAGTACAACTCCTTCAAATCTTTTGACTTACATCTTTCTCTAACCTTAAAGCTTCTTAAGTGATGCCAAAAATTCCCGGGTTAGGAAGCAGGTGATA
>JAWWEU010000011.1:6587637-6632157 GCA_035583155.1 Acropternis orthonyx
CTGCTCTGCTGGGAAGAGGGAGCTTTGATCTGCCAGAGAAGCAAGTGTTTTGTATGGTCTTTCAAATTAGGAAGCTTCAATCTACAAAAATATTGGAATATGAGGCTATGAAGAAAGTACAGCTAATGTAGAGAACTGCTGGTCAGTCAGGAATTGATGGTAAAACCTGCAGCGCCTGATACAGATAAACAAGTTTTATGCTGTTACTCTCCATCACTGGAGTAATGGATTTCCCCAGTGTTAACAGAAGCAGAATTATTTTTTAAAATTTTAATATTCTCTGATTTATATTCCATGAACTGAAGAAAGAAATTCAAGCTTTATGCCAGCTCCTCAGACTGTATAAGAGTGTAAGCTCAGGAGGGTTAGTTCTCATTTTCCTTAAAACTACTTTGAAAAAGCTTTACACATACAGGCTGAATAAAAATGACAGTCGGACCTGTTAACTAGTTTACAATTGCTCCTTTCCCTTGCCAGTTTGTCTCACATATTTCTGTGAAGTATGCAATTTTGGAAAAATGCTTAAAACATATAAACAGTACAATTCAGTATTACCCAAAAGGCAATTGCTCTTCATCAGTAAATAAGAGGGCATTCAGAGGCACTGTCACACAGCAGAGCCTGGGATTAGCTCTGAATTGCCTCTTCTGTGAAAACTTCCTCCTGCTGTTTACTCTCATCCATTTACAAACATTTTTCCTTTCCATCCTCTTGCAGTCCCTACAAGATTGGTTAGGATTTCAGCCAATTTGACTGGGATTAAGATGTGGACATTAGTTATTGAAAGAATTTTAAAGCCACAATGTGCTGATGGTATCCTTACAAGTTTCTGTTACCCTGGCACTGAGTGGTGTGAATTTCATGAGGGTGCCACTTTGATAGCAGGTAGAACACGGAGCTGCAGGAAGCAATTTGGTATCATTCCCAGCTGGTCCTGGGGAGAAGTCACTGGACCTGAAGTGTGGAAGAGGCTCACCAAGGAACATTTGGCAAGCTTCTCCCAGTGGCTGTGGCACTGAGCCTTGGGGGGGGTCCCTTTTGTGGGGCACTTTTTCCCCTTCCATAAAAATATGCTCAAGGATGAAAAGCAAAAGGGAAAGAAGCAAATGAACCAAACACGGAGTTTAGTCCATTTTAACCTTATGCCTTGGGAAGACAAAGAAAGAGCTGAGTAGCCTCAATGAAAACACTAATAGGGCACTACACGAGAGCTGCTCAGTGTGTGCTTAATCCCATTCATTACAATTAAGATATTAAAGACTACTGCATAAATGCATTAGACCAGAGATTCCATCTAGCCAAAATTCATCTATGTACATTACCAATAACAACCTTACAGACAAATGTTGGCATGTATTTTCCGTTTTCCAGCCCTGAGATTTGCATGTCCCAAAGAGATCAGACTCTTTCTTTGAAGGATTTGTAAACCACACGGTGCATGTGTTGCACATCAGATTAACACAGAAAGAAGCTGCTCGCTAAAGAGCTGTATTTTTCATTAAGCACATCTTTTACTTTATACCTAGTGGTGAGTAATTCTGGAATCTCTAGCACTGATGATTTTGGAAAACAGGTTAAACAAACCAGAGAGAAATGCTGCAACTAAAGCTGAACCTGCCATGGGGCAGTAAACTGACCAAGTGAGCTTTAAGGGGCCTCCCAGTCTCTCTTTTCTGTGATTTATCTAATTTAAAGCTTATGGTCAACAAATAAGACAAGTGATGTGGGATGGCTTGGATGAGGCCAGTTTGGAGTGTTTTGCTTGCGTTTCATAGCAGTCATCCAGCTCTGGAGCTAACAGCATCCATGCACAGCCAGTTGTTGTCTGTATTTTCAGACAACTGAAAAATTAAAATCTTTCCCAGCAAAAATCTTTCCCCTTGTGCAAGCAAACACTAGCCATTTCCCAGCTTTTTAGAAAATAACCAGTTACCTACTTAGTCTGCAATACTGTTTGAGTGACACATATTCCTCCATTGCATTAGTGTTCTTATTAAAATATGAACTTTTAAGTGAGGGAGTGGACTTCATCTGTATGTTTGGGGGAGAAATTATAAAAAACTAGAATAAAAAAACGTTAGTTCCTGACCTTATCCCCCAGCTGAGCCCTGAGAACCTCGGTCTCTTATGAGAGGCTGATATCAGTGTGTTCAATCTTGAGCCAGGTTAATGCAGTTAACTGAATTTCTGACTGTATCCTGGCTCTGGCTGTCTGCAGACTAATGAGCTCACTGGTTTCAGGTGTGGAAATGATGCAGCACTTTTCTATGTGTTACTGGTAGCGCTGGGAAAAGCAGCAAAGGGCTGGAGAGGTAACACCATCCGTTTTGCTCTCACCTGCACTGGGTGGAATCAGTCACAGCAGCAGGTCCCACCCACTGACTTCAGCGAGAGTTTCCCTGAATCCTGTCTGTTGCAGGTGCATTTACTGCGTTCAGGAGTTTTGGTAAGAGACTGAAAGTCCTGGATTTAGAGCTGTCTATCACAAAGTAAATAGCCCTGAAAACATGTGTGTATTTGAGCAACAAGAGCCAAGTCCTCATCTGGCAAGGGAACGTTCATCTCCCTGCAGCAGTGTTTCTCCAATTTACAGTCTCAATTGTACACAGGGGAAACTTGAGATTTATCTGAGTCAGAATACACCTGCATTTTAGTTCTTTCACTGCTGAAAAATATGTACAGTTGCTCCCATTATTTCAGAAGCATTTGTTTGTTGGAGTTCATTTTTTAGCATCACCCCTGGTCTCCTTTTAATTATTTTTTAAAGGCTCTTATTTTTGGAGCTTAGGAGTCATAATGAATAAAAATCTGTTAATGCAGTTCAGATCCACATGTTTAGTCATGGGTTCCTCTTGAGTATGTGCAGGAGTCAAATCATGTCCTTGTAAGGGGATTGGCAGTAGTTTTGGAAATATCTGTTCTCTTTCCCAGTTTGCAATCATGAGCTGTACTTCCAGCTCAATTTTTTATAAAAGCAAATAAACATTATATCTCCAGGAATCAGATGCTATCTCAGTAACCATCCCTGTATCTGTGGACAGCTGCATAGGATGGGAGTGGAGGCTCTGAGATATATGGTCTGAGTTTTACACTGTTAAAATTCATGGCACTATCAGGAGATCCTTTTCTCTCTCTCTCTCTCTCTCATCTTTTACTCAATCCCAAACAAACAAGTGGTTCCCACAGTTCTCTGTCATCCATCACGTACCTGCTCTTTTATCATATCAGTGCAGCATTTTCAGAATCAATGCTTACATTTTGTCAGTTATTATTTAACACTTTTTCAGTGCTCTAAATCTCTTGATCTGGAGGATGCCCAAGCCGATGAGCTGTTGAGAACCAAACCATTTCAGGCACTGATGGCTCAGCCATGACACACATCACCTTCCCTGGAGCCCTTGTTGCCAGCCCCAGCCTGTGGCTGATTCCCCCAACACACTCTCAGCTCTATCACTGAGCTCCTGCTCACTTTGAAGAGCTCACTTTGCCTCTTGGAGTATATTTCTGCCTCACCTTTTACCTCCTTTTACCTATGTGAAGTACACGCTTTTGCCACACAACCGTGTGGGTTGTGCTACCCCAAGGAATCAGTTAGGGACTGTTTCATGTTGTCGTGGGCGAAAACATGAGCTTCACACTCTTATCAGCACACCAGACAGACACATATCTGTGTTTTTCTCCCCTGTGAACCTTATTACAGGTTTTGTTAAGCCATGAGCACAACAGCAACCTTGTGCAGTACAACCCAGTATATCCCAGTACAGCCACTGATCCCAATCTAAAGGCAAAGCAATGCTCAGGCAGGACAGGCTTTCAGGTTTTGATGGCTGCTTGTGTTTCTAGGTTTCAGTAAGGAAAAGGTGTTGAAAAAAACATTTGAAACAATTTATAATCGACTTTTGTGGATTCAGATAGGTCAGATAAACATCTGAGTGAATTTGTTGAGGAAAACAAACTGCCATTCTGAACAGCTGGTGGTTTAGCCATCCCCAGAGCAAAGTCCATCAAACCCAGAGATGTGGCAACCTGCCAGGCAGCTGCATGTGTGTCATTTTGATGGTCACACAGCAATGCCCTCGAGGCAGGAGGGGATTAATGATAACTCTCTGAAACCCCAAGTGTCTCATTTTTGAGCTTCCCATGGCAGTATATTTCTTCTTCCATTTTCGCTTTGTTCTTAAAGCTTCACTCTTCATTTAAACCCTCTAAGGAACTCCTTGCAAGATAGATGAACATTACCCTTCCAGGAGAAACAGAATCTCTGTCAGAAAAGTAAATACCGAAATCTGTTTAGTAATGCCCCTCATGTGCACATCTCTCTCTCATCTTCTCTAAATATTGGTTCAGAAACCAGCTTTCATTTATAGCAATTTCTTTGCCATAATCCAGATAGTACGGATTATTTCTGTAGTGATGTTCTAATGCTAATTTGCAAGAGTGGAAGGAAATTTGCTATCCTAACAAATTACTTTTGTCCTTGGATGAAACAGACAGCAAAGACAGTGCCGCTGGCTAAGTAGAAACATGAGACAGATATCCATAATGTTCTATATGTGAAGTCTACTGTTGGGGATTTTAGTAACATTCAATTTAACTCCTACAAAATTACAACTAAAGCTTTATACTCATTTCCAAGCCAAAACATACTTTGAAATAGCCTGATGAGGTATTTTCAAAGACATCAAAGATTACCTGTTCATAATGACCAGGGAGATATGGATCCAAAAAATGGTGTCTGGGTACTTATATAAATGGCTCTTCTCAGAGCTGCCCATCACAGCTAACTTTGTCCAATACACATGAAGTTTATACAATCTGAAACACCCTTCACTTAATCTGAATCTGTCCATGAAAATGAATGGAATGAGGCCTAAATCCAAGTCCAGCAGTCTAATGTAAGACCTGAAAGCTACCGTGTGAGATACAAGATTTGGTGGACACTGTCCTTGACTACAGTTAAACATACTTATGACTCAGTGTGCAAACCCATGTGCTGATGATAATGCACACAATATTTCTACATCGCCGTCCTTCTTCTCTAAAGGAGGGGTCTAGGGCTAAAACTGTGGGTGTAAAAGATTTACTTGCATTCATCAGGCTTGGTACGAGTACAGGGCACAGTCATCATGGATCGCATTCCTTCCCTGTGGTTTATCCCTATTCAATCCAGCCCTAACAGGTGCCTACGAAGATGACAAACACTATCCCACTTAAAAGCACATTCCAAACCAGCCAGTAATACACTGCCTTACACTAGGTCATGAATCTAGAGGTGCTTAGTCAGAACTGTATCAATCCTCCGTGACTGCCAGAAGGAAGGTGAAATTAGGAAAAAACTCCCACGGAACAGGATAGAGTTTAAGAATAGAGTTTGTCTTCAGACCACGGTGTGACAACAGTGCCATTCAGCCAGCCTGAACAAAGACTAATCAGTGGGGGCACTGGGTGCAGGACCAGGGGCATGGAGACAGGACAGCTGGATCGCTCAGCTCTGCCAGAGCTTGATATACACAACTTGGCTTGTCAGGACCAAATAAGCTCTCCTCTGCCTGTAAACCCCAGAGCCCAGCAAGCAGGTCTGGGCCAAAGTGAGGAAGTAGCATCTGCCAATGTATTTGCAAGAACTGTTGAGAGTTCTGTACAAACATTATTCGTGGGGGACAAAAAGCGATTAGCATCTAACAACTGGCTCTTGGTAGAGTCACCTTCAGACTAGTCAGGCACAGTCCTACTTAATCTGCCTGCGTTTCCAGAGCACTGATCACTATGTATCTTTGCATCATGGCCATCCATCACACCACCAGTTTCTCATCTAAATACTGCCAGCAGCACTGTGAGCAGCCCAGCGCTGACACTCCCTCCTTCTCCCTCTGCATCTTATTATTGAAGTTGCTGCTGGCAAAGAAAAGGAAAGTGGCTGTGTCCACAGTGATATTAGCAGAAGTGTCAGCTTAATCAATGTTGATCCTTTCCCCCTCAGCCCCGCTTCTTGTTTATGAGGCAGCAAAAGATCCATATAGATTCCACAGAAATTCACCACTGTGCCCAGCCATCCTGCTCATTTTCCGTTGAAACCTTTAGCATCCTGACTGTTTCAGGATCCATAATCCTCCCTCTCTGTCTTATGTCTTCCACATTTAGTGTGTGGTTTCTTGCACACCCTCATCTCTCTCTCACCATGCCTCTACCACTTGTCAGCTCACTGCAGTTCTCAGTATCTCTCAATATCACTCTCCCCTGTTGTCATCTGACATTCCCTACAGTTGTCTGGACGGGGAAGTCCTGAGTGCAGCTGATCTGCCTCACTGTCCTTCAGGCATGGGACCTGAAGAGGAAATGCAGACCAGCTGCTTTGTCTCCTGGTCTCTCGTCCATCCAGCACATCTGAACCACAGCCAAGGCACAGCATGTGTCAGGGACAGGAGGGATCATTCTCAGGGGCTCAGCACACTCAAAGGCTCTCTTTCCTGCAGTTTTTCCCATCACAATGTAGACGTGGCCTCACAGTACAGATGTGCTCTTTGTACTGATAATAGTAGAGTTGTTACTTATAAACTTTCTCTCTTCCACGGTGTCTCCATCACTTCTCTGACACTACCTTCTTTGCAAAACAGTCAAGGAAAATTTAAGTACCATGTTATTGAACAAGGATTTCCATAAGACTTTGAGGGTCAGAGAAAGAAATATTTGTTTCTTTCCTTCCATGACAAAATAGTCCCCTCCAAGCAGCACTGCAGTACTAGCAGGTTACGTTTCAGGAGGAGTAATTCCATCTGGTCGCTATTCCCACCAGCACAGCTGTGGAGAGCTGGTTGTTTAGCATCTCTAGATCTCACAGTGATATGAACCTAATCAACTCTCTGTCTCAGCTTTCAAATCTCATTGAAAACCATAGCTTGTCTCCCTCGTCAGTACTGTTTAATTTTCCTCTTCCACTGAGCTGTTATTTAATGCACTGGCAGTAGCTGGCACTGACGGGCAACACAGTTCATAGGACTGACCTGGGGCCACAGCCCAGAGCTGTAGGACTCTGATCTGAACAGTCCTACAAGCTTGGACAAAGCACTGTGCCACTGTTTCCTCATCTTTGACATAAGATAATGTTTCTGCTGCCAAGGAAGGCTGGAATAATTATCCTTCAGAAATATTCAATGCTAAACACTTCTACCAGTCTTTTTATCATATCTATAGAGTAATGGCTTGCAGGAATAAGAGACTAGAGAATAGCCCTCAGTTACAGGGTTGGGCTGGAGTGCAGGAGATCTGACCTCTGTTCCTGGCTCTTAGAAGAGACCCTAGGCAAGGTTCGGGCTTCAAACCTCCCCTTTTAGAATGGGAAATACAACCTTTCCCTCTACAGAGGCTAAATCATTCCTATTTGTGAGTTTGCAAAGAGAAGTTACTGCTACTTTTTAAGTGAATTGCTGTTCATACAGTTCTAATACAGATTCAATTTATAAACAAAGGACAAGAAGCAATAACTGCCATTAGGAGAAGCTTTGTAACACTCAGCCAGTGTCTGTTTTCTTGTATTTAATGAAATCTTGCACACCAGAATTAATTCAATGAGGGAAATGTCTCTCACAGTCAATCATGACATTGAGCAAGACAGCTATTACTTGTGTCCCTTTCACTAAAAATAAAGAGATCATCATCAGACCTAATATCTACTAAAAAACCAAGCCAAACTGCTCACAGTCTGGAAAACCAACTGATGTGCTTTGGGGATTTCCCTGTTAGTGTGGTTTTCAGACAAGCATTCTCTAACACAGTTCAAAGAGTTAAAATCATGCCATGCCTGGTCTCCCACAGACATTTTGAAGGAGGATGCAGAAGCCCAACAGGTATGATTAATGCCAAGTGATGTGTGCAGGCAGAGCTCGTTCCGCTGCCCCCACTGCCCAGCCCACCTGCTGCCCACCAGCTGCTCCAGCGTGCCTGTGAAACTCCACTCCAAATGCTCTTGCTCTGCTTCTTTCAGTGTTTTCCCAGGAAACACTCAAACAACTCATCTGCTCTTTAAGCAATTAATGGACTCCACAAAGCATCTGGTGAGCAGAGCTCTGCAGGGCCCCTAATTTGCAGCAGCTCACACACCCTGTGGCACACATTACACTCTGCCCTTATGGCCAGTAGTGGACCAACGGGTGCAAATCAAATGCAGTGGAGTTACACTGACACACACCAGCTGGCTTATTGCCCTTATCAATTTTCATAGGTCTTGATCTCATACACACTCATATTGATTTATTAACATCAGTGAAGTTACTCTCAGAACCAGCCTCTCTGCAGACCAGTGCCCAGGCCTACACAGAACATGCTTCTTGCAATTACACAACTTCCTCTGCCGAGAATACCTTCATGCAGCTCTCTTCATCCTCCCTCTAGACCAAAATTTTAAACTTAGATTACAGAAAGGTTTTTGGTTTTTTTTCCCAATAGGTTAAGAAAAGCAGCAGTAGCAAAGATGCTCATTTGAGGATACCAGTTTGATACTGGAAAGGAAAACTTTAGTCAACACAGAATGTGTCTTGGAGACTTAGTAGGACAAGAAGATGGGATTAATCCAGCTCTCTTCTCCCAGAAAATGTCAACTAGTCACAGAACTCAGTTTTTTTCAGTCAGTGAAGCTATTCAGGGATTGAGAACCAAAATTTTATCAGTTTTATCCTTTTGAATGTTAGAAACAGAGATAAATCCTTCCCTGCAGTATGCTGCTCTCAGGAGCAAGAAGGAGGGATCCCGATGGTGCTGCTCAAGTAGGAGACCAAGTAACAGTCTCTGGCACATTCCTGATCTTTCCAAAGCATTCCATCTGCACAGTCTTATTCATGAGTATTAATGATAAATTTGTTTGCTGACATGCTTTAATTACTGTGCTAGTCCTGCTTGGCTCCACATGCCACTTCCTGCTGGAATATCAGGTTCTGATTAGGAAATTAGGAGTTTGCTGATCTGCATGATGTTGCTGCTCATCACATGAGAGTAAAGCAAATTGCACCTTCTCCTTCAGAAACGGTGCTCTGACCCCACCACCTTCACCCTGCGGCCAATAGCCCTTGGGGGAGGTGGCAAGAAGCTGCCAAAAGCACCCAGGGAGACTGATTAATGATTCAGCAGTGGCCACAGGAATCGGAAAGGTTCCCTGCTTATTTGGGCTTGATGACCAGCACATTAGGAAGCAGTAAGTGAAAATACAACAACCATTATGAGCACTGACACCTAAAGGCACTGCCTTCCAGCTTGCCAAGAGCGGGGAGCGCTGTGATGAATTAGCTTGCTGGCTTGATGATGGTAGGACACAGTGTAAATACTAAGCTGCATGAAAGCTTTTGTACGAAGCTAACAACAACTTGTGTAGCTTGAAGGTAATGGGAGAGGAAGAAAGGAAAAACAGGGGGAAAGGAAGCAGCTGGTTATAAGGAAAGCACAAAAAATGAGGTGTCCTGTGACAGGGCAGCAGGGAGGGACTTGTCTCACTTATGAAAATGACTTCCATTCTCCTTTCTCTCTGCATATGTCTCTATTGCCTGTTTGTCCATTTTATGCCAGGACTGTCTTCTAGTACATACTTACACATTTGTCAAAGGTCCTGTGCAAAGGGAATATGAACATAAATGCCAGTGTAACACCATTAGTGACACTGGCCACCAGCAGCAGAGGGAGAACCTTGGCTGACAAGGAAAGCTGCTAAGATGTGGCCTTGTCTTAGAGGATTGTTTCTGTTGTTCTGTCTGTGCTAGGATTAGGCTTATCTTAAGATCAATAGAAGGGTTGGAAAAGCACACAAAAACCTGGTCTGCTGTAATGTGTATCAACTTACAGACATATTGTCCATCTGTCCTGTGGAGAGTTCTTCCATCAGCTCTGCTTTTGCCATAGTCCTCACTGCAGGAACTGTGCAACTCAGGAATGGTTCAGCCCTCAGGATAAGAGGATGAGCCCACCATTGGCTCAAGGAGTAACAGGCAAGGTGAGGTCTCCATGTGTTCATCAACTTTTCTAGTACAAGGACTGAGTTTCTCATTTCCCTCTCTCATTTCCCCCAGGAGAGTAGCAGCACTGTTTGTACCGCAGGTGTCATACAGCCATCTCATCCCCTTGTCAAAGGTTTGACACCTCTTTCCTTAGGCAGAAACTAATTCCAATCTTAAACTGGTAACGTGCTCCAGCCCGCTGTGAAGGGTTGGACTGACCTGACTCTCCTCAGATCTCCTTATCCTCCCCGAATTCCACTTCTTTACTCAGACTTTCCCCTCCTAAACCCAGAGTGAAAATGAGTGTCTCTCCAAGGCAGACACCAAAGGCAGACTGAGCTTCATATCTATATTAATAAGGAAATTAAGACTAATTGAAGGAAGTGTGGTTACCGCCATATATAGCATTATACCAAATTGCTACACTATTTCTAGCATCCATATTTTCTCATGGATCCTGAAATGCCAAAGCCAGTTCGGATCCATACCAATGGCTAATGGCTGCAGAGGACAAATTTGTTTCTTAGCTTATACATCTGCTAAAGTCAGACAGACAAATGACAAAATATGAACACAAAAGTAGTTTTGAGAGGAAGAGAGGAAAATATCAGGGATAAAGAACTGCTTAATCTTTCAGAAAAAAAGAGTCTGGAAAAACAGCTGGAAGAAGCAGCCAGCTGAACTCCAGTGAGCAGCAAGGGGAACTTCTAATGACTAACCATGTCATCATGGATGGCAAGTCCTCCCTTCCTTGACCAGATCAGGATCAGATGACATGCTGGACTTCCAGAGAAGTTTTAACTGTTTATATCAAGATCTACAGACACATACAAGAAAGTCTTATTTGAAAAAAGCTCTACCCTATAGAGGGAGGGATTATTCAATGATAAGGTGGTGATTGCTTCCATGCAGAGATGCCTTCCATGGGGCAGAGCTGTTTACATGGCTTTTCTAGGGTAATTTGCCCCTGAAGATCCCAGGGCTGCCTTGGAGCAATGGCAATATGTGGAAGAGCAGAGCAGGCGGAGGAGCTGTGGAGGCAGCAAAGGCTCTGGGGGAAACAAGCAGAGAGGGGTATGGGCAAGCTGAGGGTGCAGGTATTGCCAACAGAGAGCCTCTGGTTTAAGAGAAAGGGGCATAACTACGTACAAACTGGCTGCCCTCTCCCCTTCGCTACCTGCTGGGAAGGTGATCGATCTAAAGGATGCCCCCAGAAATCTGCTCTGGTGGGCCCCTTCCATCTCACAGAGCTGGTGTGTCTGATGGAAGGGAGGGACAGTCCTGAGATGCAGGAAGGTTGGGTCCATTCTGGTTTCATCCCCAAATCCTCTGAGACACTGGGAAAATGGCACTCTCTACCAAAGCCCCGCACTTTCGTGGGCGCTCCCTGGGACCCGACAGCACGTCTCCTCAGCCCCCTGTGCCCCGTCCCTGCAGACTCCTCGGGGCAAGGCTGTGCCTGGCATCCGCCGCCTCTAGGTGCTGCTCTACTACCAGCTATGGATTTCCCGGCAAGAAAAACGGGAAAGGGATGGCAGCGACTTGCTTATGTTGCAGAAGGAAACTGCAGTAGTTCTGGATCACCAGAAAGTGCCTTTTTTAAAAAATCATCGTGTTCATTCTTGTGTAAACCAGCACACCAGACACAGCTATCCATCCACATCTCCTGCAGGGATTGCGGCAGAGGGAATAAGCCTGAGCATTGCCTTCTGCATCACGTTTTGACTGAGCGACAGCTGTAGTTTAGCCTTTCACGCAAAGGAAAAAGAAGAGGTTAAACTGAGCTAGTGGCATTGTCGGGATAGGAGTTAACCCTGCCAGGTCAAGAGCAAGGACACAAGTGATTTGTCACAGAGAGCAATAATACACAGGGGGCTGATGCTGGAAGGTGAGGCTTAAAGCTTCAGGCATTAGCAAATTAGCATTTTGCCTAATTAGCTATTGATCACTATCACAAAGTATGTCATGACCACCATAAGCTTACCACAATGTGATGGAAAACTAGAACATGTACCAGAAAGCGTATTAATTCCTTCTCCTCCAGGAACTTTACTCAGACATTTAGCCAATCTGAGAGCCTTGTCCTGCTGTTTCCTAAATGAGTGACAAATACTCCCTTGTTTCCCAAGGGCAACGTTGTTATTTTCCCCTTCACTGCCATAATACGATTTTCACCTTGCATTAAGGTAAGGTGGTGTTCCTCCTTCTCTGATGCCCCAAGGAACACAAATTTAAGGTGGTTAATACCCAGCTGATCCCATACCAGCTTGACAACTGAGGAAGGTAATTTTGTCTCACTGCCAATACAGAGATGCTGTATTAACCATGTCTTCCTGTGTATATCCCCTGCTATGCAAGACCTAGCATGAATTCTTTGTGGTCAGATGAACCCTTAACACTGTCCCACAAATATGCTGTGAGCATCGGACCTGCCTGTCCTTGGGTAATAACTATCAAAGTTCGCGTTGCATCCCTGATGGCACATGTATACTTATATAAGGGGCTTATTACTATACATACTGCAGGGAGAAAAAAAAAGATTGTATATCTTAGAAGTTTACCCTAGTTCAGCTGATCTGCCAGACCTCTCTGAAAGCACCCACAGGAAACTGCATTTCCTTTGAAATATTAATCTCAGCTTAGGGCAAGGATGGTGCATGATCAGGCACAAGCCTTGGAGAACAGCTCTTTAATTTTTCCATCTGAGAACTCTCCCCTCAACAAATGCATTTAACACATATATGTGATCTCTGGTGGCTGTTGCACACTGAAATGTGAGGGTTATGTGATGCTACTCACGGATTGGGAAGGTCTCAGGTGTGCTGGGTGAATTACTTGGGTGGTGGAGAGCAGCGGTAGGGTGGAGAGATGGGAGAAACTAGAAGGTGCTGGAGCATCATCTGACATATGATCCTAGAAGATACAGGAGGCATGTACCTCAGGGAAGGAAAAGCCTTTTTAAACTTGGGATGTTTAGTTATTGCCGCTTCCCCTTACAGAAAATAATCCTTGGCAGGAACCACACAGATGCTTCTCAGCTGCAGCAGGGTCCAGGCAATCCAGCAGGAATATCAAACTGTGGATAAGAGGTCCTGGGCAAATACAGACAACAGCAGTGCTTGGGGATAAACCTACAAAGGAACTGGTCCAACCCACTGCTCTTCCATGTCAAGCCGTGTCCCAAATGAGAAAGAGTGCTTGAGAAACAGCAGGGAGCAGAGATACTTTACAGCCTATACCACAGCCTGTGCCATGTACCTGACAAATCTGTGGACAGCTTCTCTGCACCTGCTGGAGAACTGAGATCCCCTATTTCTCATTGTTCTATAACATGATAACATTTGCTCCAAGTCACTTATGGAGTTTTGATGAAAGCTGAGCACTGGGAGCAGGTACCTGCATTCTCTCTCGAGGCCTGGGCTTGGACACTGCTTGGGAGCTGGCACTGCTGCACACAGATCCCTGACTGCTCCCACGACCTGCACAGGACTGTCACAGCAGACTGAGCCTTCAGTGTTGAGCAGCTACCACATAAAAGTGCATTTTGCAACACTTTCCCTCCAGTCTAATTTGGAGCCATGCTGTTAGCCTGCCTTTGCCAGCCCCCTCATTCCTATGCTGTTTCATATAGCCTATGGCAAACTTCCCATTTGTGAGAACACAGCCTCCAGGCAGAACTGCCAGCAAAGTGCAGCTTCCCGGTGCTGAGGAGGGAAAGGCATCTGGGGAATCCTGACCTGATGCCAAAGGTCTTAATGTCTGCAGAGACATAAGCCCCTACAAAATCCTGCTATCCCTAGACGGGCATCACTTCACTGACTGATCCAGCTGCCATCTCTGCCCCGGCACAAGGCAGGTCCTGGTGAATAGATGGACAAGCTTTCCAAATAGTATGTTCCATAGAATCAGTTTTGACTTACTTATCAGCCAAATCCTCACACTTCCCCCTGTGTGCACATGCACATACCACAGCTTCTTTGAACAGGGAACTGAAATGCTATTTCTAATTTTTATGGTGTTTGTTGATGTTGCTGCAGGCGTTTGGGTTTTGAGCGAAGAGGAGAGAAGGCAGTTTATGCTTTTCAATACTGTAGAGTAGGTGTGTCTGTGGGCATATTCTGCATCTAAGGCAGCATTACTGATAACTGGGGTTTTTCTTGCTGGAAAAGAATGGGTACCAAACCCTGTCTCCTTCAGCTTTACAGGCATTATCTCTTGCCCTGCCTTGCAGTACGTCCTCTAATTAGCTTTTACATTAAAGCTCAAGAGTCCATTTTCTGTGTCAGATGATGCCTCAGCAAATTTTGGCTAAGGATTGAGGCTTAGTATCTGTGGAATTAAGCTAGAATTTATAGCAGAAACACAGGTTTTATTTTTCACTGAATTATATCTTAGCAAATGTCAGCGGGTGTGATAATTACTTGCTGGATGAAATATACTTTTTTAATCATATCATTTGTTTAAAAAAACCCTGTTTCTGGTACTTTCTTCAAGGGTTGATTTATTAGTGACACCTTGCAAGCGGAGAAACTAGGACTCTTCCCTTCCAGCCTTTAACAGGGATGAAGTGCTATGTTTGGGGTTACTAACTCAGACTCACTGTAAGCTTCCCTAAAATACAGATGCAATTATCTGCTTTTATTGCAGCAGATGCTCTTGTAAGACCTCCTGTGACTCTGTGTTACTTGGGGCCAAAGATTGCCGTGAGCTACTCAGTGCTATCAAAGGCAAGGGCTGTTGAGCAAGCCCAGGCTGTCCTGCACCGAGTGTCGGTGGCATCCCACCACCTCACACTGATGGCAGAGAACTGACCTGGTGGGAATCCAGCAAAGCAGAACCTGCTCATAGCTGAGTGCAGCTTCACTATAGCTGGAAAACACTTCTAGTCAGAAGAAGAGTCAACTGCTAAAAGTGGATTCAGGTCACCTTTTTCAATGCTTTCTCCCAGGCAGGAAATTCAGCGATTTGTCCTAGGCTGGGAGCAAACTTTCTCTGCCCAGTGTGGACAGGCTGCTTCCTTAATCAAGAGTCCCCTCATGTCACACATGTCACAGCTGTTTTTCTGGCCCCTCTCCTCTCTGCATTCTGGTCTCAGCTTTGCTTTCTATTTAGTTTATCCCTAAAATCCTTCTCAGCATAGAAGTCTAACAGTTGCCACCATGACAGGATGACATCTGTGTCCATCTCAGTCAGAAGCAGCTGCACCCTGCTTTACTTTTTTTTCTTCCCTTCCCTCTCTCTTTCTCTTCTCTCTTCCCCTCTCTGCAATAATCTGTAGCCTCACACAATAGAGGTTCAGTTCAGGAGAGCTAGGGAAAAACGATCAAGTACCCATCAGTCATGACTACAGTAGGTGAGACATACATTATTATGACAAATTCTTGATTTTCTGAGAACAGAGACTATATTCAACATGGTGGGGGGGAACCTTCCCTGTGGACATGTAGGAGATTTGGGTATCCCCCATAGACATTTTAGGCTCTCAGAAGCTGTTAGGGTCTATCATTAAGTGTGCTTGTTGGCCCAGTCCATTAATGCTGGTCTAAAACAGACACTGTGCCACCTCTCAGTCACAGACTATTTTCTGTCAAATGCCTGAGATTCAAACATATGTAATATGGGGGCTGACTATGCTTCAGCATGTTTTCTAACAATTATTTCTTAGAAATAAAGCACCAAACAAATGGGAATTATAATGAAACAAGACAACAATGATAATACCATTGTATGTATCTGGAGTAATGATGGGGCTAGATCAGATAATGAAGGTGTAAAATGGATAAACATTGGCATCTCTAATACCCATAATAAATTCTAGAACATTGAAAAGCTGCATGATATCAACAAATAGCAGTTCATAGCACTAACAATAACAACCTCACAGAAAAAATTATATTTGGAATGCTAGTCATTGAAGGAAAGTGTTCCAAAATGCAGACACCACTATAGGACCACAAAAAAATGGATATATGCAACATGGAAAATAATCAGAGCACTTCTCCTGCTTGTCCTACACTGTATCTCATGAAACACCTTTTGCTCTTTAGGTTTCATCATTGCACGTGCAGTGGGGGTGACAGCTGCTAAAAAAGGTGTGACTTTAATCCCCATGGCTTTAGCATTAGCAAATTCTCCAGATCCCTCTACCTGACAGGCAGGAAACTTTGTTATAGCAAAACACTTTATGCTGCTTAAAAGTCACCATGTTTATAATGATAGAGGGAAAGGAAAAGGATAGTCTGTGCCAGAGTCACAGGGAAGGACATGGAGCACCGCGGATGGGAATGGCATTGCTGCTGGTTTGCCCACTTTGCCCTCTCTCACCCGACACACGTGCCCTGCAATGGAAGCAGCAGAGGTGATAGGACAGACGACTGTGGTGAGGGTGCTGTGGGGTGGCAGGACACGGCTCTGAGAGCTGCACCCACCACTACTGCAGCACTGCTTGGATCACACTTCCAGCCCACTGGTTCAAGGGATGGATACGTCTTCCTTACCCATCCAATCCTCACTTCAGAGTTCACCATTAAGCCAAAATTAAACCAACAAATCTACTGAGGTCCAACAGTCCCAAATTTAGCAGTATATTGTAATAAGCCATACCAGCTCTGCTGAATCCCTTGGGATGTCACCAGGGATAAGCAGAGGAGTGAAACCAGATATCTGTCAGCATTAGCAGACTAATAACAGTGTCTCACAGAAGGCAGGGCTGTGACTTATCCCTCTCCTTCAGAGCTTCCTCATCATTTTGCAGCAAAGGAACCGAGGCACAGTAACAGTGTTTGTAAAAGAGATTCCTTTAACCAGGGGATCATCCTCCAGGAACAGCTGCCCCTGTAAGAGGGCAGCTCAACTTAATGCCCTGAAACCAGATCCAACCACAGAGGGGTTTTGTCAGCCCACTCCTCCTCAAAGAGTAGTCAAAACATACCCTGCTGTCATGTCAGGCTTAGCTTCGCAGCAGATGTGATATGTTTGCAAGTGATAGCCATTCCTGTCATATATGGAAATTAATTTCTCAGACAAAAATCTGCTTTATTGGAAATGAAAATGAGCAGCAGACCCATCAACACAAGCACAAGTGTGTGGCCAGCAGGACAGCAACAACATTTGTGATAAAGCAGCCTTTCCCACTGTTCCCTTCCTCCCCATATGATAATTTAGTTATGGTGTCATTTTTCCAAGACAGCTAAGTGCACATATTTTTCTCTTTCAAGTTGACTGCTGCGGAGTGGCTACACTTGAGAAAATTAGTTTTTATCATTTTAATAATCTAATTTTCATAAACCTTTTAACGCAAAAACAAAAACTACTTAATGCACAGCAAGATAATTAATATTGAAAATAGACTCTGCAGGGGAACTGTAGCACCTGCTGCCTTGCATTAGGCTCCCAGAATAATGAATTATCCAGGAGCTTTAAGTAAGTTTGTAGGAAAAGTATAAACAGCACCAACACAGATACCACTTCCACTTGCCTTAGATAAATCACATCAAGAGGCTTCTTAATATGTTGGTAGCCTGGCTTTGAGAATAACTTCACCAGTGTCCCTGCTGGAGTCGCAGTGACTCTTAAAAACCAAAATAAATAATTTTCAAAATTATCACTTTAGAGTTGACAGCAAAAAACTTAATGGTTTGCCTGGCCCGAAGAAGAGAATTTGCCTTTTCCTCTTACCCCACCAAGACATAACTGAGTGAAGGAAGGGTTTGCAGGTGGAACTTGTAATGGGTCTGACTAGCTCAGCTCTGCTCTCCACCCCCAGGACAACAGCTTTTCAGCCGGACCAGGGGCCCAAAATGAGGCTTTCTGCTGCCCTAAGGGAGTGGTAAAGATAGATGTTGCTTTTCCTGGAAAATAGCAAGTTTATTTGGTTTTTAGGGTTTTTTTTCACGGAGCGGGGAGAGATAGCAGCTAATCCTTTCTGCTGAACACATCTACCCCTAAGCAATGTCACACAACTCCTCATTAATACTGAGAGCCAGGCGCTGCCAGCAGAGACTGAGAGGACCCCTAAATGCCAAAATAATGGCACTTAACATCTTCAAAGTACTATACAAATAATTACTAATTATTTAAAGAACTAATTACTGACAGAAAGAGGTCTATTGCTTTTTCTGAGCACATGCATCGGGTGTACGCCAGGGATCCTTTGAAGGACCCTGAGGAATTTGCTGGTACTGCAGCCTGCTCTGGGGAATTAGTGGGTGTTTTGGGGTGGGAGCCCACCTTCAGCTTGCCTGGGTCATGGAAGGATGCTCATCTTACGAGGTCCCAGTGACAGTGGTCCCTGTCCTGACCCAGGCCCTGTACCCATAATTCACCAGAGACCACTTTCAGATTTGACCCCTCCAATCTCTGTGCCAATCAGGTGTGCTCAGTCTGCATGGCTAATAAGTGTGCACGAAAAGTTTGTTATCTGCTACAGTTACAGTCACTTCACAAGGGACTGCTCAAAGATGTGAGGTTAAAATCCTGTACTAAAATAAGAAATGGTGGGAAGGGAATCAAACAAGAATACAGATTCATTTAAAGCTCAGCAGGGAATGATAAGGATTAAAAGAAAAATCAGAGTGAATTAATGCTGTCAAAGGATTTAAAGGAAATATGAAAGACACTTATTATATGAGCATAGAGGGAAGACAAGCAAAAGATTTAGACAGAAGATATGTCCATTAATTAGTAAACAAAGGTGAGCATGAAAACAATGATGACTAGAATCTATCTTTAATGAGACAGATAAACGAAATGTGAACAATTCAGAAATTATAAAAAGCTAATAAAACATCTTTTCTTAGTAGCATATGAGAAAGTACTTCAAGGAAAATGAGCCTGTACATAGATCAGCTGATACAGATGAGCTCAGGTTATTGGGGAAAGCAGTGAAAATGCCATGCTGCATATGATTATTTCTCCTAATTTGTGACAAGAAGACTAAGAACCGACTAAAGAAAAGTGTATACAGACACTTAAAATGAGCAACAAATTATCCCAAAACACTGTTTCCTGAATGTCTGCCTTTCTAAACTAATGAGCACTACTTTAGAATGCAGTGAAGTTGAGGAACATGAAGGCCAGTGGCACAGTCTGGCCCATCAAATGTCCCTGCAGCAGTCCCTGCGTGGCTGCAGTCCCACATGGCAATGGCCACTGCTGCCAGCAGCTTGTTGCTGAATCTGTGATGAGACTCCAGGCAGGAGGTTCCCATCCTGGCCAGGCACAATGCCACCACAGAGAGAGCCCTGGGGGAGATGCCTGGCCGGGAGCAGGATGCTTTGCAGATGATGCTGAGGCAGATGTGCCAGCACATGGCTTTCTGGGGTATCTTGGTGACCTTGCCACAACAAAAGACCTGTTGCTGAGCTTTCAGCAGATAAAGGGACCACAAGCCCTGGCTGCAGCCCCTCCAGGAAGGAAATTGTACAGGATCCCAACATTTTGGGACAGAAACCACAGCCCTGCCTGGGCTTGCATTGGTACAATAATGACAGAAACTGTCAAACAGTGTAGGATTAGCATAACTCTGTCCCCTAAACACCCCTTTTTTAGAGGTGTTGACAACTCTGGTCACGGGTGTTTGGTGCCTGAGAGCTGTTTCCAGCAGCATGAAGTCTCCAGCAGTGTCAGTCTAGCAAGAATAAATCTCACCAGACAAACTTGATTGCTTTTCTGATAGAAACAGAAAATTAACGGATGAAGGGACTGCTGGAGCTCTAATATATTTGCATCTGAGTAGTGCATTTGATACTGTGCCTCATGAAATCTTTCTAGAAAAATTAATTTAAATCAGCTTGAAGATGAACACTGTCTTCTTAATTGAAAACAGGCTGGAAGGCTATAAAGAGAGGTTGACAGTGAGTGGCAAAGCATGGAGTTGAAGATGAGACCGTAAAAGAACCACAAAGCTTACTTTTTATGATTTATATTTAGTATTTTCACTGTTCATCTAGAAAAGGTGAAGGAAACAACATTTTAATAAGATACGCAGATGAGATGAAATTAAGAGGAATTAAATCCTCCACAAAAGATGCAAACAGATCCAGAGAGCACAGCAGCTGGGTCAAGATGCCATAAAATGAATTCAGGGTTAGTTAACACAGCAGGAGACTGTGACCAGTTTTCCTGTTTGCTGGAACAAACCAGATCATCAGTTTTCATTGGTAGGAGGAAATGAGGTTTGGGTTCATGACTTTGCATTTCTGATTCTGCAGATGTGAATTTTGTGAGCCTGAAGGCTTATGAAAATCCAGTTTCAGCCCAGCATTCTTTTTCAATGGAAGGTTTTGAATTACACATCCAATTGTACACTTTGGATATTTTCTAAGTTAGTGACATAAGACAGGGTTTGACTTCCACAATGGGTGACAGTGCTTGCATTTCGGACTGCAGTCTGCAGGACAGATCCATGCACCGAGTAATACTTGTTAAATTTAAAAAAAAAAAAAAAAAAAAAAAAAAAAAAAAAAAAGAAAGTTTAGAATTTGTTTTCTCGATATCTGGAACACAACAGTAGGTGAATTCTACCTACTCCCTTCAAACCTGTGGCCACAAGTTAGAACCAAGGTAGAAATGAGATATGGCAGGAAAGGGGTGGCGCAGGTTCAAACCCACAGCTGGGGGCAGCACAGGTTCAGACCACCTTTGTGCTGCTCTGCTGTTACTTCACCCGGAACACTGTGTTCAGTTCTGGGAAACTCATTAGCAAGGAGATATTGAAAAATTATAGTGAGTTCAGAGAAGAGCAACAAACATTATCAAGGGGATGAAGAGATTCATATATAAAGGAAGATTAAAGGAGCTAAGTCAGTACTGGAAGAATTGAATTTGTAATACACTTACTCAGAAAACCAGCTATGGAGAGATACTACAATCTAATGTAGAAAGTTATAAACGCCAAAGATGGGAAAGAATCAGGTAGCACAGTGGGGCATAACGGGAAGTATGAGGAAACAGAAATGAGAAAGGGAACAGACTAAATATCCAGAAAGAATTCCTGACAAGGGAAACCTCACAGTTTGCAACACTTAAAGTGAAGAAAAAGCCAGAAGATGTGCAGTGGAGGATGATCACCCAGTCCCCCACTGGAGAGCCAGGAGATCACCGTGCTGCTCACTGCTCTCCGTGGGGCTGGCACAGATCCCTTGCTGGTATGACATGACAGCAGTGAATGTATGAGTATGTATGAGGCTATTGTTCACTGTGAGCTGTGGTGACAGTATCACTTCCTTCATATAATTTCACATTTCCTCCGCTGAGCATTTGTTCAGAATTAAGAATTTGTATTCTGGTCCCTGGACACTTTTTCCCCTGATTATCTGAGAGATTTTATGCCTGGTGGTACCATGGGATCAGATATACACAGCAGTTTTCTTCTCCATGTAAAATTCCCAGTTTAATCTCCTACACTTACAGTCACTTTTATCACTCTACAGAAGTGCACCTTTATGCTCTGTGCCAACAGCATCAAGCTCAGGGCAGATATCCTTAATGCCCTGTCCAAGTCAATACAAGTTATACTTCAGGCTTTCAGCCATCGAAGGACTGTGTGGCTAATGCAAGACAGCATCGTGGGTTTCTCGTTTATTTTGTTTTACTTGATATGCTGTATTGCTTTCACCTCTCAAATATTGATTAAGTCAAGTCAAAGCCATGCACTAATCAGCGCAGCACAAGTCTGCATTGTTATACACGTGTACCCATTATAACTGGTTTTGTAAAGTAGCGTGTGAAATATCTGTTTCCAGAACAAGACAAGGTCTGCATGTTTTAGCCGAGATCAGCTCTTATGTGTTCTGTATCACCTACACTCTCTTTAGGAGTAATTTTCTGTGCATTAGAAAATGTACTTTGGCCCTCCCCCACTCCTAGTGATGGTTAATTAAAGCAATTCATGAGAAGTAAAACACCTTCCATGAATGATTGAACAAAGGGAAAGATTTGATAGCTGCATAATATCTACCTTGTATATAAGCTGGTATTATCAGAGGGAAAAAAGTGGAAACAAACCAAATGAAGCATCTTTGGGAGTACTATTTGCCCCCACCCAAAAAGTAGCAGCTTGGGAGAAGGCAACCACTTGTAGAACCTGAGCTAAATTCCGCCTCTTGCAACACTTGAAATGCCTAAAATGAGCAAAGCTTGTAAGGAAATTATCTGGAGAGGAAGCCCAGACCTGCTCTCTGAATGGTGGCAACCAGTGGGGCAAACCGTGCCCACCTAGTTCCCAGCAGCTGTCAAGTGTGAATTTCTAATCTTCTCATGAAGCCGGAGACACAGTCAAATGACTTTGTATTACTGTCATTTGTATTCTGCCTCCGGACATTTTCACTCCTCTTGCTTTGAGTAACATTTTTTCAACCTTGTCTTCTCATTAAAATTTCCTCTTCATTATAGAGCATTTCAATATAATTTCCTCCTGAACCGAGCTCAGGGTACAGCCCAACTAATAGGAATTGCATGATCTGCATTGTTATGCACACATAATCCATTATAATTGAATCTTATTCTAGTTTAATTGCACGTGTTTACAAACACAACAACAGATTATGTATTTTAGTTGATTGTGCCATTAATGATTGAAAAGTCAATGTCATTTTCTGTTAAACCCATTTTTGGCTTGCATAACAAGCAAAATAACATAAAACTTCTGGAGAGTCACAAGATACATATCTAAGTTTCTCTGGTTTATTTTTGTGTTGAGAAGAGTTCTCCCCAAACTGAAACCATGCATCTTTAAATGTATCATTCAAAATGTGTTCAGTCTTCAGTGTGGCAGGGTTTTAGTTAAATACTTCTTTTCTTGGCTCAATTTGTAAACTAAAGGTATTTTAGTGACAGAGACCTCGCTGTTCTCTGTAGTTTACGACACTCCCAGCACCCACAAGCCCAGTGCTTCTGTATTTTCAGAGAAGGGCTTTGCACCCAGAGCTCCCCCATTTGCAACTGTGCTGAAGTGCCTCCACCGCCTGTCTGGCAGTTTTGCTTCTGGGCAGTGTGATAAGGTCAACAGATGCACAATTATTTAGGAAATGGACCTCCTGAGACTTCAGATACTGAAGAGAATTGGAAAATTTGGCAGCACACTGTGCTGTTTTGGTGCAAGGTCAGTTAGATAAGGTCAGTCAGGATGTTAAATCTAGCCACTGCCTAGTTTGTCATCAGGTTTTGTAACAGGAACAAGAGAGTCTGATAGACTAGAATCCCCAGAAGAAGAAATATGAAAACCAAGTCAATATTTTCACCAAGATTTATAGAAAATGTACTTCTTTTTATGTGCCTTTTCTCAGATGCATTTACCCCATGTAGCATTAACAGAGACAGATGTGCTTTATCTGGACTCTGCTCAGCTTTTTCTTCACATATGTTTATTCTGCTGCTCTTTAAGCCTCTGTGCAGGGCATTTTCTCACCCTAAAAGCTGTCCTTCAAACATGAGTAACATCTTGCTGAAGATGCTGACAGGACCACCAGTTGTAAATGTCTTGCAAGGAGTCCTCAACTCTAGCAATGCTTTTTTGTCACCACTGTATCACAAATCCAGTGGCTTTCCCTTGAGCCTCCCCTGATCCAGAAAGGCAGTAATTGGGAGCTGGCTTCATGGCCTCAAACATGAATATTGGCTTGTTTAAATTTAATCATAATTGAATAAGATACTATTATATTAGCAAAGGAGAAAGGGTTTGTCCTGAGTGGAAGAGAGGTTTTGGCAGAAATCAAAATGCAGGTGATGTGCTCGGCAGCTTCAGGATGTGATTGTTTATGTCTTTGATAATAAATAATACATCACAGGCACTGACAAATGGAGCTTCACAAAAGGGTTGCGAAGTAAATCAGCAGTTGTTATCCAGGACAGAGGGAGAGATTCAGCTAAGAAAGGTTAAGGAACTTGACCAAGAAGATACAGCAAACCTGTGGCAAAGTGCAGCTCCTGTGGTGCCCTGGTCTATGCTGGTGACCACAAGCCCTTTCCCAATTCCCTTTCGGCTGTTTATGAACTGCAAAGGAATGGCCACTAATAATGCGTTTGGGTACTAAGTTGTCAAGAGGTTGTGAAGCCAGGAGATAAATTAATGATTTTTATGTTCTGCAGTGGATTTACAGGGAATCTCAGAGTCTTTAATTTGGACAGGTTGAGTTCTGCCATGCCTTTTTGATTTCATCTATTGGATTTTTGATAAATATAAAGCTCTCTAGTGGGAGTGGGGATCTGAAATGTTTTGGTGTGGAATTAAGCAATATGGTATGATTCCGTGTTTATAACAGGAAGGCTTTTGTTTTGTGTTTACAGGGATTTGGGCAAGAACTGTGCCCTTGTCATTAATTGTTGTGCATTATGACTCAGAATAAACTTACTGCATTGTCTAAACAATTTTCTAGGCACCATGAAATGTTTAGATATTTCATCTATCTTGATGTGTGATATTTTGTCCACCTCTACAGAGTCCTGTAATAGGGATGGCTGTGAGGTTCTGTATCAGGACGTATGCTGATAATGCAGAGGGCATCATGTAGGGTTTACATTTACTATTATTTATGGCAGTTTGCTGTGATTTGTAAACACTTTTGGACAGACCTCGTTAATTCCATAGTCTGGATTCACGAAAGAGCAATATTTCACTGCTCTAACTGCCTTGCCCCTTCCTGCTTCCTTCCTAGGATGACATCCTGTTTTCATGGCTAGGCATGTCCAGACCTCTAGTCCTACAGCTCAGTGTGAACAGGCCACAGCAGTAGAGGGTGGTTCCGTGGAGGTTTGCGCTCCAGTCAAGAATTTTTTTTATGCTTCTAGAGTAAAGGATGCCAGGACACCCCTCTTTTGTGAAAGTTATTCCAAGCCTGTAGTCAGGACCCCATGCTGATAAAATGCTTTGCCATCCTGTGAGGAGAAGTGTGGCAGAGGTGAAAAGCATTACTATTATTGCTGTACTTTGAAAGCGGTCCCTGGGGGGAGCTGACATTTGGAGGATTCACCGCATGTGGTGAGGTCTGCTGTCAGCCTGTGAAGCCAGGATTCATGAACAGTGGCTCACAAGTACTTTGTGCTGTGCATTGGTGAGGCAAAGCTTTTGTTTGTGGAGAACAGCTCTGCAGAGCTCTGGAAGAAGCAGTTCTATAGTTACAGAAAAAGAGTTGGTACAAGGTCAGAGCTTTTAGAAAGGGCAAAGAGAAGGCAATCCATGCATGCATTGCCTGTGTATATTTGCATGCATGTGCATATGCAAGTAGGTTTGTACGTATAATTAACTCTTCGGTTCCTGGGTGCATTTGGAGAACAAAGTGACAAGTTGCAGAACTCTCATCTTTGTGTGAACAAACTGCATTAACCCCAAAAGAGGGCAGAGGAGGGATTTAAAGCACTGCAATAAGCTGTATGGAGGATGAATCCCTTGCAAAATCCTTGTGCTAAATCAAACCCATTCTAGTTAAATAAGCTCATACACTCCTCCACACGAACTATTATTTTTACACTCTAGGTACTGAATAAAATGGCCAAAAGTATTATCATTGTTTTTAACCTGGCAAAGGTATTTACTACTGTCCTAAGATGTGTCTGCCAAGTTCAGGACTGAAGCAATTTTTGTGCCTGAAGCTTTGTACACAAAAGCCTCTGGGGAAAAAAAAAAACAAAGAAGAGTTTATCACTGAGAAGTTGGCTCAGTCTTAACTAGTGTTGAGCAGCTGCAGAATCTGGAAAACACAGCAGACTTGGAGTCAGTGGGGAAAAGAGGAAATTCTGCAGTTACCAGAGTCTTGCCCTAAAAGGAACAAATTAAAGGGAGAGGTGAGCAGGCAGAGCACTGCAAAGATGGGGCAGCTAGCAGACAAGAAAGGAGATTGAACACACCTTTAGAAACCAGCTAGTAAAGTGATTAATGGAATGGAATTGGCTTTTTGGTTCTTGGGATCAACAGTCGATTACATCCCAACAGGATCATCAGAGTTCTGAGCACAGAAGTCAAGCCAACACTGAAAATCTGTACTTATCCTCACTGCCCTCCCAAATACCTCTCCTTCCAGCAAACACTGATAAGCTGAACTTTCCAGCCAGGCTGCTCTACTGGGATTTTAGTGGGCAAGACTGGTGGAAGAGGGGAAAAAAGCAGAAAAGTGGGAGAGTAGGATTGGTGGTATGCAGAGCTTAAAGAAAACATTTAGAATTTCATTGAGTAGGAACCTGGTCATGAGGACAGCTCAGGTCCCAGCCTCAAGAATTCTCTGGAGTCCTGGGAATGCTGGCAATGCAAACCGCATAGCCAGGGTGGGAGGTCATGTCTCAGCCCAAATGTTTTCTCTCCCTGCTATATGGAATGCTCAGAGCTGTGGAGCAGCTCGATGCTTTAAGCTAATACCCAGAAGCAAATGCAGGGGCTTTGGAGCACCAGAAATACCCAACAATTAACTCAGCAGTGGTTAAAATAAAAGAAGCGTCATGCATGGAAGAATATTTGGCATATTTCCAGGTCTTAGCAAATACGAAACCCCATCAGTCTAAAGAAGCATTAGGAGTTTATGATGTGGAAATGAATGGCTGGTGTGTGACGCATTTCCAGCTTATGGCGAGCCATCTATTAGAAGAAAATGTTTTAGACATTCTGGGGCTGGACTCAACCTCCCCGCTACAGGACAAATGCCATGAGTGTTTCGGAAACAGAATAGCCTGCCATGTGCAAAGAGGGAAGAGATCAGGGAACATTAGGCGTAATTACTTCTCAGCTGTTTACTACCCAGATGAGGTGATGGAGAAAAGTCTCTTGTAATGCCTAAGTTGGGGCAGCTTATGTCTGCTGTGGTGATATCTTTTCTGGCTTCCTCTCACTCTGAGGCATATATTGGATGGACAGAAACGTTTTACAATTTGACCATTTGACTTGAAGAAAGTGCTCAGAGTGAAAGGGAATCTACCAAAATGACAGAAGTGAGTGAACTGCTTTCAGTGCATCTATTTTAGCAGCCAGGAAAAAAAAAAAAATAGGGTGGCTTAGTCATGTCCAGCAATCAAGGTCAGCATGACTTTGGGTTTGTGTAGCAGCACTCCATCCACACCAGTGGAGTCAGGGAACTCAGAGCATTCTGTACACACCCCCTGGGTTTACAAATACCTTCAACATTAGAAAAAGTACTGGCTTTACTAATGAGCAAATCAAAACATTAGGAAATAAAGTCATGCCCAAGAAGTTAACAGCACATTCAGCAACCACAGGGACTATGGCTGCCAGTCCACCTTTTTAGCTGTATTCTCCTTGGGAGTAAACTGGGAAAAAGTACCTGCATGTCACTGACTAAAGGTGGCAGCGAATCCTTCATTGCCTGAGTAATTCCAAATGGTATTTGCAAGATCCATAACAATTTTCTTAATGAATAATTTTGAAGCGTACTTCCTTTCTGTAGAGAAGTTCATCATTGGAAGAAAATCTCAGGTAGTTTCAAGGGGGGCAAGTCCCTTCCTTCCATTACCCTGCCCCAAGGTGCCCACACTTGACATATTGGTAACAGACCCAGCAAGTGCACCTCTAACTCCAAAAACTGCTGGCATTCATATAAAGAATACTAGAAAATGTGAGCCAAAACTCAGTCAAACTGAAAAATGAGCCTGTATCTCTTCTTTTTTTCTTTCTTTTAAATACTAATTTTCTGTCCTCTGGGTCTTTTTAATTCTTCTCTTTGCTATTTTTGTCAAAGACAAGATTTGTGCTCTTTATTTGACATAGTGTTTTCAGTTTCTCTGTGGGGGGGCGGTGGGGGGGGGGAAGAGAAGCGCTAGACATGTCAGTGCCAGCTACAAAGGACTACAGTGAAGATCTCTCTTCTGCAGAAACTCTATTAGGTGTCACACAGCACCAAAAGGAAGGGAGGTTTGGTCTGAGCTCTTTACCTTTGGGATTCTGTCTCCTCTGCAATTATTACAGATACAGGCTTATTTTCCCATCTTTAACCTTGTGTCACTAAGAATCTTTCCAGAAGCAAATGTTCATTCTTCTCTCCTGAAGTACCAGGTACTTCTCAAATGCATGTAAGAATCTGGACACACACACACTTCTGTTTCCATTCTGGACAGTACCACATGGACATGGTGCAGTAACTCTTCATAGCCTGAACTTTATAGAAGAAAATGTTCAGACGCAGGAACTTCCTGACTTGATTATCATAGTAGATTTATGGACTTTGCAAGTACCTTCATGTCTAGAAGGCAAGATTAGTTGGAGCATGAGTTAGAATACAGCATTGTAGAATATCCTGAGGAGGAAGGGACCCACAAGGATCACTTTGAAGTCTAGCTCCTGATCAGGACAACCCCAAGAATCCTGACATATGCCTGAGAGTATCCAAATGGTTCTTGTACTCTGTCAGGCTTGGGACCATGACCACTTCCCTGGGGAGCCTGTTCCAGTGCCTGACCACCCTTTGGGTAAAGGAACCTCTTCCTGATACCCAGCCTAAATCTCTTCTGACACAGTTTCATTCCATTGTCTCTGGTCCTTTCACTATTCCCCAGAGAGAAGAAATCAGTGCTGACCCTCTGCTTCTCCTCTAAAAGTGGGAATTGATGAGATGTTTGCTCAGATAAGAACAACTCCTTGACTGGCATCCTTGCTGTTTCAGTCACTCATAAGAAAATATGTCAAGAGGTACTTTCATGGGTAAACATGACATCTCAGCCATGCTGTTTCCCATCTAGCCTGCATTACATAAGCTAAAGACACATTTTCTTTGTGCAAGTAGAAGAGGAACATTTCACAGTGCTCCAAAAGAATGGTATCATTCTGCTCTAATCCCAGTACCTGCTGAGAAGCATCACTGTGGCCCATAGCTCTGGCATTTTCCAGCAGACACAAGTAAGCCCAAAGTGCCAAGCCAGGCTCATGATATGTCAGAAAGCCCTGACCTGCCACTTACATCCCTGTGCCTTGGTGGTGTGATTAGTGGGAAGCCAGAACCAGGCTAAGCACAGCCCTGCACGTTTCAGTGCAATTAGGCTGGGGACAAAATAAGCTGCTGACTCTCTGCAGGGCCCTTCGATTCAGAGTCCTGAGAGCGCTGGGTGGTGAGCAGCTCTGAAGCAGAGAGACAGCCCTGCCTGCAGCAGCACAGGCTGTGCCTGTGCATGCCACAGCCCCACAAGGGACCGGGCTGGGTTCACTGCTGCTCCCCAAGTGAAGGTGGCAGAAGCAGCAAGAGCTGGAGGTCACCTACTGAGAGACTGAGGAGGGAAAAGGGGAGAAGAACTGCTGATGCTGAGCTGATGCCTGCCTGCTCCTCCTTCTGCTGCTGCTGCTGTTTCCTGGGAGTTGAGGATCAGGCCAGTTCTATTTTCAGGATTTAGATAAAAGTTTCAGTCCAGGTCATGACTCCCTCAGTTGCAAGAGAGCCTGACTCTTTTTCCTGCTGGGTGAGAACAAGAGAGCAGCTGCTCCGCTGTGCCTGCCAAGCTCTGTCCTGCCTGGCTGGAGAGCCCAGCTCGGAGAAAGCTTCATGCAGAGGCCATAAAGATGCTGACACCCACAAACGTGCACACCAGGGATATTCATGCATGGTCTCCCAGAGCTGGCCTTCAGTGGGTATTTTCTGTGCTCCTGACTCGTACAAAGTCTCTTCTCTGAGTCCTCCTCAGCCACTGCCTTGCAGGGGACAGGATCTCACAGGATCACTGCAAAACTAGAACTCTGACAAGAGCAGAAAAACAGAAGGCTTGGAAAGGCTTCTGCATCACTGAGACCAAACCTCTGCAGTCACAGGCTACCATTTCATGAGATCCCTTCCATCCAGCAGTGAAGCTGTTACGTTAAAACTAGTTTGTCTTTACCCCCATCTCTTTGTCAAGTGGACTAATTTAGTGCCTCATTCTTTTGATGGCTGGAAACCTCCTCAGAATCTCCTGCCGGAGTTTATCCGTGACCCATTTATACCTATTTTTTTCTTGTTACAATGCTGTTCTTGTGTTGAAATAGCTCTTCTCACCCTGCAGTGCTAGCTCTCCTTCCCACAGCATTTGTAGACAGCAATGACATCTCTCAAAGCCAAATAAATGCTGCATTTGCTGCAACTCTCTGCAGCTGTTTCTGTTTCAGCAGACCTTTTCTGAGCTTGTGTGTCAGGACTGCCTATCTAGTGCTCCAGGTGGGATCTCATCAGGCCCTGGATCAGTGATGTTCACACTAGATGTCTGATGCATCATCATAGGTTCAAAAAGCCCCTCAGGGCATCCCAGAACATCCAACTTTACTTTCTTCTCTATTGTTTCTAAAAAATAAGCCCCATTTCACAGAAACAGGGCATGGCAGGATTCCCTCAGTGCCCAGCCTTGCCCTTCATATAATTACACCCCTATTCGCACTTCCATCTCTCCTGCTGCAGCCTGTAAGGCTATCCCGTTTTTTGAATACAGTTTTCTGAACCCCCACTATTGTGCTTATCCACCCTGATTTAATCTCAGCCAAAAATGTTAAAGCATCTCTTTTTGTTCAGGAACATTAGAATTCTAATTGTAATCAACCTCCCCCACTAGCCTTAAAGGGACCCCAGGGTCACCCCTACACCCCAAACCTTCCCAAATACATACTCTCCCTACCTCTCCAGACATTTCCTGCACAATTCCACTAATCCCCATTTTCTCCAGTTTGACTAATCTTGTCACTATGTCAAATACCCTGTAGAAGTCCAGAGAGATTAGATCTACTGCACTGCTTTGGTCGTGAAAATCAATTATCTTATCAAATAAAATCATCAAATGCATCTGACACAACATTCCTTTGGTAAAGTTTTACTACATTCTTTCCTTCAAAAAGAAGTCTTTTTTCTTCCTAAAGCTTTGGATAATGTTAAGGTCAGACAAACCAGACTTTGGTCACATAGATCATATTTTTCCTTCAAAAATATACTAAGCAACTACTATACAAAGGGATGACAGTAACAGTGCCCCATCTGGAGCCAGATTCCCTACAAATCGGCTCCAACAAAGCCACAGCAGAACAGCACCTAACCTCTATTACCTGCTTTCCTACTTTTTTCTTTTTGTTTGGAATTTTTTTTTTTTTACATTCTTTATTTCAAAAGTGGTTTGAAATCAGACTTTTACTGTGTCAAAGTACAGACTGAGGGGTTTAGGACTCAAACAGACCAAGTTCCAGAAAAATAATGTAATACCTAGATTTTCACAAGACCAGTGGAAACAAAATGCTCTCTTCCCATGGCAATTAGGAAATCTGTCCCCTAAAAGAAGCCAGAGAATTTCAAAATGCATAAATGCAGGTGATTAGAAATGAAAATAAAATTGTGAATATTATGTGTGTTTTGTTTGGGTTTGATCCAAAGGCTTCTGGACAGTGCAGCTAATGGGCTATTAGATGTTCACAGCCTTCTGGCTGGGGATCTGATTTTAAGCATCCTTTGGTCACTCATGAAAAAGGTCCTTGTTTTGGGGACCTGATAGGCTCCTGTGCACTACATTTATGTTATCAAGTTATCTGTATTAATATCTTGTCTCTCCCTGTTCTCCCTCCTCCCTTCACCCTACCCATCAAGGAACTCCTTGTTCTTTCCTCAGCCAGGGCAGCTTTTTCGACTTTTCTTCCTCAAACCTTTCATGCATCTCCTCATTTCTGTAATGTTACTATCCCTTAGGATGACCAGATGTGATTGTATCCTGTCAGATAACAAACAGTGGTCCATGAGTAAGCCATAAAGAGATCATCAGCCCACAAGTCACACAGTTTATGTGAGGGAGGATGGGGACAGAGGAGGGAGAGTACAAGGCCATGAGCTGGAGTGGTTCCAGTCCCAGAAATGCTGTGGCTTGCACAGGTCACATCACATCTTTACACTTCTTTTTCCCTTTCTCATGCCTGAGAAAGTGTGCATCATCCATTGCAATGATACTCTTGAGCCTGCTCCTCTACTACTCCTTTGCTCAGCACAGCCCTTGCCCAAGGCTCTGCATTCCCTGATCCCCAGTTTTAGTATCCATGGTGAGATACAGGAGCATTGGGCTGTTTCAGTAGCTGCTGAGACAGGCCTCCAAGCCATACTGTACAGGTCTGCAATATGGCATTTTACTAACTGCTTACACTACATATCAACAATAAAAGTGGTGAGTTAAGGAAAATTCAGAAAAATGAGGGCATTTCACTTGTTCTAGGACGTCTCAAACAGCCTTGCATGGGCAATTGATCTCCTACTGCTATTGGAAAAAATAAAATGGTCGGTGACTGGAATTAGAAGAGAAGGTAATGAAATTCAAACATGATTATTATCAAAGACAGACTCTAATAGGATACCTGAGTCGTCCAGTTGAAAGTTGGGACAAATTTGAACTTAGTGGCAAAAGAAATCCCACTTAATTTTCTCTGTTTCACAAAACAGTTTTATGAACCTAATAGGGAAATTTTAGCAAATCTGATTATGCAAAGAAAAAGCTCTTGTCATAATTAATCCAATTCAGAAATCAGATGTCAGCAAAGGGGGAAATTTCCTTCTCATTTATATTCCTGTCAAGTCACTAAAATCAGAAATGTTTCAGGAGAGTTTAAGACTTCCTTTGTAAAACTATATTGCTTGACAGTAACTGGGCTCATACTTACATTTAGATGGTTCTCCCATCATACTCAAATATTATTGAGTGTTATTATTAAATGGACAAAAGATCTCTGGAGAAAAATCTCATCTCAGGATTGAGGTTTTTGAGAGTAAAATGTGTTTGTACATCTGGAGACAGGAATTACGGCAGACATTGCTAGTTATACATGAGAGAATATATCTTATACGTAACACCAAATACATAAATGCAGAATCTTGATCCTCTATTTTATTAAAAATCGCTATATTAAAAATTAATGGCATGAAATTTCTTCACAGCATCTCAGATATTTCAAGGAATGTTCTAGTAGCTAAAACATTGAGAGGCTACTAAAATAAAACAGATGAATAACTCTGGGCAGACAATGTCTTCTTGTTCAGTGGCTGTACTGCTATTGACACAATAGAGCAATCCCTGGAAAAGAACTCTGAAAGGACTGAACTGGCCAAAGTAATCAATGCACAAGATTGTTTTCTTTGCAAAAGAGAGGCAAGAAAAAGCACATCTTCAACTTTTGGACTCAGATCTGTATTCCTCATTGTGATGTGTGGGAGAGACATCACTTGCAATCAGCCTAGTACACCCTGGGTTCCTAATTGGCTCCACATCTTTGATCCTTCATGTTCTCCTGCATTCAGCCATGCCAAATTCTGCCTGTTCCCACTGGCACAGGTAGGAGTGACTCAATCGACTGCTGGGGAGTTGCTCTGTGTTTACACAGGTGGAGCTGAAAGCTGAATCACCTCACCGTTTTAGTCCTTTGATAGGTATAATCTGGATTCCTCTCTCTTGAAATCCTATCTTGACAAATACGCTGAAGTAGCTCATCTCTCACCTCATACACAAACACAGCCCTTGCCTTGGCTTCCCCCTGAGGTTTCTGAGAGACAAGAGGAGCAGCAGTGGCACTGCTGGCTGCTCACCCTGCATGGGCACACAGCCACACCACTGCCCATGAGGGCCCAGCTCTGCCTCCCACCAGCTCCTGTTTGGAACTGCCTTTCACACAGGTTCTGTGCAGGGCAGGTGCCCATCACTGATTCAGGGTGTTGAGGCTCTCACTCCCCACAGTCTGGGGATGTTATAGTGCTCTCTTTGCTGGGAAAGGCTATGCCAGGCTAGGAAGGAAGTCTGGGAAAGAAAATCCCCATTGCAAGGTGCTTCATGCTCCAGCGCCATCCCTGCCATCCCCAACATCCTTTCCATGCTCTTTTGCAACACCTACACCATAGGGTGCCCCACACACATCTGCAAGGACAGAGAAAACCAGGATTCCATACCAGGTAGCACCTTTCATGCTTGACAGGTGCCTGCCGTGCTCTTCACAGCTTAAGAGACCTCCCTGCTCCCATAAGCTTCCTGACCCTTCCATATCATATTGAGCCTGGTCAGAGCAGAGATTCTGCATCAGATAGAGAGGGACAGAGATATTTTGCTTGTTTGGTGGATTCGCTGCTGTTAGTGTTAGGGAGACAGCTGATGGCCTGTTATTCTATTGCAGTTATTCACCTCCACTCTGCAAACAGCACAGTCTGTCTGGAGAGCCAGGCAGGCACTCCAAGAAGTGGCCTTTGCTTTCCTGAGGGATTACATTGAAGCCCTGCTCAAGCACAACAGCCTGGTAAGGGTTAATGATCCACCTGGGAGCACCAGCCAGGATGGCAAGCAAGAGCCACTGAGCAGCAATGCAAGAAGGGGGAGAGTTGGTTTAGTCATCTGTGCAAAAAAATAATAGCAACTCTTGGGGGCAAAAAAAAAAAAGGTAAATAGACATGGTGTGTGAGATAAATGGGACCCTGGGGGTGTTTGTTCCTGAACTACCAGATCCGTCATGCTTCCTCTGAAAGGCACTGCATTTGCAGGGACTGGGGTTTTTTACTACTTTACTGCACCAAGAGGTATTTGAAATCTAAGCATGGAAACCAAGTAAAGAAAATACATCCTTCCTGCAGTGGCTGTGGGTGAGAGGAGAAGGGATTAGAGGAGCAATCCAAAGGTTAGAGCTGCAGTTCCTGCGCCTGTGTGACACATCAGGGTGCTGTTATCTTTAAACACAGGCAGCTGAGGCCAAAACGCACCCCCAGAGCCTGGTCCTGCAACACCCTGCGGGTCACACTGGAGCTGGGACATTAGTTGCACAAGTACAGACTTTCTGGGACTGTTTTTCCAGGTCTGTTTTATTCACACTGTGAAAACATAGCTGGTTTCTGTGCTCTGAAGCTCCTGTTGGGAGCCCCTTCAACAGGAATTTGTGTATTGTTGGACAAGTTCTCATGCAGGGAGGATATGGCCCCTCATCCCAGTAGGGATGAACTCCACAGCTCGTAGTGCATCTTCTGTGCCTCTCTTAAAGTCTACAATTTCAAGTCAAGGTTATGTCTAAGAGTACAAAAATAGAGCAAGTACAGACAAAAAAATTTAGAGAATCTTCTTAAAACTTCTCAGAGCAAAGGTCAGATTACAGGTGTATTTATGGACAACTTGTTCTTTTTTTTTCCTGTTTTACAAACTCCTGAAAGTGGAGAAATCATGAAACATCACTTCAATAGCCCTGATAAACATAAAATAATTTCAAACAGATGTAAGCAAATACTGTTAGGTAATTAAAACCAGAGATAACTGACTGTCTAAATTCCTCTGGAGTCCTCTTCACTTCATCTTTTGATGATACATTGCTATTTTTGTATATGCAGAATTGAAAAGTGCACCAGAGCGGATGGAAAAAGGAGATTTGTTTTATCAATGAAAAAATGTATGTTTATGCCAAAGGAATATCCCCATAGCCTGCCTTAAAAGCAAAACTTTATCATTCTGCCTATTTCCTCTTGGAAAGCATTTGCTTGGTTTTCAAATACCACTTTTTCACCAAGTCATTTATTCATAAGCACGTCCTGTGTCCTCAGCTGCAGTGCTGATGGGGAAGAGGTGGAAGCCTTGTCAGGGGCTGTAAACTCTTTTTCATGGGGAAGAAACAACTTTGTACAAAACCTTTATATTTGGAGGTGTATGTTTAGAACCAAATGTTGCCCTCAGTCGTATAAATCCCAAACAACTCTATTTCAGTAAATACAATCAAATCCCTCTGATCACTCCGGATTTACACAGGAAAACTGAGAACAGATTTTGAGCTTTGGTGAATTTTCAGTGTTCACAACCATAAATCCTGTGCCGGTACCTCTGGCAGCAACCACACAGCCTGAGCCCCTCTGAGCACCTGCTGCAGAATACAGATCAATAAAATTAGAAAGTGGCATCTTGTGCGAGGTTTCTCCTGTCCCTGCCAGAACACGTTTCCTCCAAATAGGCTGGGCCTTGAGCTCAGCCCAGGCAATGTCCCTCCTGCTCCCCAGCTGGTGTGAAGCTGCCACCAAAATCCTCCTTCACTCATCAAATAGGGCTGCACCACCTACAGCATCCCACATGAGAGTCCCGGGTGATCTCAGGGAGAAGAGCCAGCGGACATCAAGACGTTGTGCCTTCATGAGCAGACATGTGACCACACACCATCAAACATCCTGTACAATGCAGAGGCTGCTTAGGCAGTTTTAGGCCCTTGCTGCTCTGAATTTAAGGTTTATCAGCAAGACAGCAGCAACAATACAAGCTTAAGAGGGCTGAATTTCAGCCGTCTGGTTTCACTTCTCAGGCAAAGCTCACAAAGGACTTTTTAGGGGTAGAGGATTATTCTTAGTTTACAAGTGGGGAAATTGAGGCACAGTGCTACAAAACAACCTCTCCACAGTACTCTTCCTGGCCTGGATGATTACCTGCTTGTGCTATTGCTTCACTGAAAACCCCCCTCACTGGGGCATGGTAGTCCCCTTTCCTCCCTCCTTTGCACACTCTCTCCACAACTTGATCTTTCACTTCTGGAGTACAGAGCTCAGTATACAGCTCCAAATCATCAAAGAAACCCAAACAGGCATCTCACTGATGCAAAAGACAGTTCAAAAAGAGAGAGAACAGAATTAGAAGCATGAGCTTCATCAGAGAAGTGACTATTCCACCAAAGCAAAGCAGCAGCTGAGTAAAGAATAAAAGGAAGAATAGATTAAAGGAGATACTTCAATCCTGAAGAAAGCAGAGCTCTGCATAGCAAATCATTTATGAGGGGTGGGGGAAAAAGGCAAAAGACTTATCTAGCAATATCTTGCTAAAGTTACTAGAGAAGTAATATTAACATAGGAATGGGAAAGCGTGAACAGAAAAGGCAATCAAGAGTTGGAGAAACAGCCAGGCACTGTGTGTAAAATCAGAGAGCATCTAAGTGGCCAATTTGGTGTTTCTGTGAAAGGGGAATAGCGTAACGCATTATCCGTCACAAAGCAAGGAAATCACAGCGGCGCCGATCGGAGCAGTGCTTGAGGAAATTATTGAACAAGCAAAAAACAACCTCTGATCATGGCATTCCAGGAGAGGAGTAAATCTGGAGAATTGCACACAGGGCTTAGACCAACATGGCCTGCAAATGTTTGAGCAGTAATCCATTGCTTAACAAATGGGAAAGCAGCAGGCAGCAATTGCTGCTCAGCAGAACTGCTCAGAGCAGGAAACCATCACTGCCCAAGAGTCGCACACAAAATCAGGCTCTGAAAGCCCTGATACAGAGACCCAGACTGAGGAGAGTAAAATTGCTGAAGTGTGAAATCCTGTTGGAATTACTCAACACTCGCACTGGGGACTGGCCCCAGCAGCTGGGTGTGCATCCTCAGATACATATTTTACTAGCCTTTCAGCAGTAAACATTCCCTGGGCCCAGCAAGCAGCATTGTGTAAGCAGCCTGTTCTGTTGGATCCTGTTTTGTTGCTGCTCAAACCTGTAGTCAATCTTTAGTGATTTACTGAAGAGGATTGGGCACACCAAAAATCATTTCATTTCATCATCTCTACCAAAAGAATTCAGTAGTTTACCCATTGCTGTGAAAGACGATCTTTAAGTCTGGATTTCCCCTCCAGGCAATCACAGAAGGATGACTGACCTGTATCTCAGCAGAAAACATACAGAAGTCAGCGGTGTGGCCCTTGTTTGCATCAGCAGAAGCAGTTTAAAGAGCAAAAAAGATTTATTCTGATGCTTTTGCTGATAACTGTCTTAGATATATCCCATCTCTTCTGCTTCTCAACACCCCAGGACTAGACACTGTTTCAGAATGTGGAAGCTTTGATGTTTCTGAAAATGAGCTGTGCTTTAGGATATATTTGCTCTAACATCCTAACTGGCAAGTATTAATTAACTGGCACATCTAGAAGTTCAAGAAAACAGTAAACTCTTGAAGATGGAAAAGAAAGTGAAAGAAGGGTTAACCAGTCTTTATTTTTGCCAGCAAATATAAGTACTCTGTTCCCCATCCACCCCCATAAAGTATAAAATGCAGCAGATGTTTGGAGAACAGCTATCCTGATCTATCAGCCTCTATATAAATGAAGGTTGAATTAGTAAAGAAGATGGCAGAATAACGTTTACCAGAGAAGAGCAAGAAGATTTCCAACACCTGGGCAACTTAATGGTGGCAGATGGCAAAAGCTGAAGGCAAAGAGAAGGAGCGATGTGCACCAGCAGCTGGTGAACAAATGGGGAGGAGAAAGGCCTCTGCTGAAACTGCACAGGAATAATTTAATACCAGCAGTTCTGTAAAAATGATAGTGTGAATATGCAAAGAGAAGCCTGTGTTTTAACTCAGACAACTATTGTCAAAAGTACCCAATGGATTGTCAACCAAGGAGATTTTCACAGCAAGAAGCCATCTATTTGCATCAAATGCTGTCAGTCTGCAAAGCAACAACTTCTGGGTCATTTAACAACACTCCAGATGTAGTTATTTTCTCCTAGGCAAGTGGCTCAAAAAGAGCTGTGCAAGAAAAAGGCAGAGTCGGCATATAAAGAGGGACAATCAAGTAGCATGTGGAAGCGATTAGCTAGTCAGTGTGATATAACTCAGTGAAATGCACACTTGGGTGTCCTGTGATTCTCAGCACACGGGAGACTGCAATGCTGTGGCCAAATGCAGGGTTGCATTCACACAGGTGCTGCCTGCTCTGCCACAAGAAAAAGAAGGAAAAGCAGTCAGAGCTGTAAATATAGGCACTGACATCAATGGTCTTTCTTGATAATTTTTTCATTTAAATGACGGAGATGGGATTAATGCATGTAGCCAAGATAATTGTCTCTTTTTAGTTAATAGCTGTCCTCTGCAAAACTCAGTTCTGAGTTCAGGCTTTACAATGCCCAAGAGTATCTAGACGTGTGTGATAGAATTTGGGCCTTTTTGAATGATCCTTTTTCTTGTTAGACTCATTTTCACTTACACTGTGATTATACATACTGAACACAAACTGTTACCTGCCGTGCACGTCACATTTGTAGCTCTGCCAGGCTAACACTGCACTGAACAGTGACACTCTACAGAGACCCAGCTTGGAAGAACCATCAACAGATCATTCCTGCAATTCTTTAATCCACGATTCACACCAAGTATCTATGGATTAGTGAGACTACCTGCTGCTGTTTCAAAACGACTCAGCCAGTGGGTAGGAAGAATGCTGTCTGATAAGTATGCAGCTTCAAAATATATTCACACTGTTCCTAGAGAATTTGTGACCATGGTAAAAGAAAAAATTATTGTATATGCAACCTGCAGCTTTAATTATATTGTGCACTTCCCTTTGCAATTAGAAATATGTATTTGTAACTGATAGTTACACTTTCTAGTTACATGTCTATCAAATTCATGTTATAATTAGGATGACTCATAATGAAATTATGCATTAGTTGCTCTGTTCATTGTATTGTTTGGCTTACAGTCAGCATGCAAACTACAAATCTCCTGAATTCCTCCTGTCCTTCATCCTTCTTGGCCATTTCCTAAGCAAATACTGGTCAGAAACAGTTAAAGGCACTTTAAATTGTTGTAACTCCTTTGCAAACAATGGGTTTTCTCAGAGGGTCCACTGCTGCACAGCTGAGTAGCAATCTCCTCTCCTACAGAAGTCAATAGGATTTTCCTGATGGAGGGCAGAGTGAAAGCACGTGAGCCCTCTGTTTCCCTGGGCAATCCTACTTTCCTAACATTCATACCATCCAGAAAGACAGAAAAGTGCCATATCCAATCAGATCACCATTCCATTGCTTTCTGTATCTTTCCAGCAAGGAGCAGATTGGTGTGCTGGAAGAATGCAACGGTAGTAGAGCCACTGTAAGGACAGGGAGTACATGAGTCCCATCACTGATGACAGCTGCTGTTACTGCTCAGTGCTTAAAAAAAACCCCTGAGGAAAGGGAGAGTATCATTGAATATCTCCCTAAGACTGAACCACATTGAACTAATCAGCCCCTAAAAGATCTTTCTGGTCATTCCCTGTTAGCCTACACCTCACACCTTGAACAGTTTATTACTCTCCTTCAATGTAAGAACATCTCCACCTCTCTTCCTACACAGCTCTCACAGAGAGTTATCACCTGTTGGTCACCAATTATGAGTGACTTTTACTGCAAAGGATTGAAGCCTTTGGGATCACTGTGGCAGGGAAGTCCATAAGGGAGGGGGGAGCTGGGATAGTCATCTATTTTTTATGAACCTCCTTATATTCAGCATACATAACTGGGCAACTGTGAACATGAGTGGCAATGATCACCTGCTTTAACATGTCATTGAACACATTTGTGTCCAGATCAGTATTGAAATCTCTCAACAGATAATCAACAAAGTCAGGACTCTTAGACCTGAGTAACCCCAAAAGGAATTTAATGTCTCTTGAACTGATGTCATCCCAATTGAAAATCAACAGCTCAGTGAGACCCTTAGTGAGACAGAAGTATATTGCTCAGGACAAGAAGAACTTTTCCTTTTTTCCCTTTTCTTTTTCTGCCTTAAGGTGGATGTAGCGCACATGAAAGATGCAAGATAGGTAACAGTGAAAAAATTCTTTAAATTATTAAGAAAGCAGATATTGTTCTGGCAGCTGTGCTAGCAGTCAGCATGTAATTGCCCACTCTGAGATTCAGGCCCACAAAATTCAAAATCCCTTTTGCTCCCACCAATTCTGGGAGAAGCTTAAGGTGCTAATAATACTGTAAACTGAGAAAGACAACTGGAGCCCTGAGTCCTCCCCTCCACCACACTGACTGTGTAAGGTGCAGTGGGTGAAAAGGGGAAGGGACGATATCTTGCAGCAACAGTACAGGCATGGGGAAGCAGAGAGTGCAAAGGCAGCTCTGTTAGGAGCAGCACTGCTTCATGGGCAAACGTCATGCTTGTGGTATCTCCAGATGTCCCCACCAGAACCTATGGCTGGCTTGCACCATCAACAGTCTTGCTTTCACTCATAGTTTCATTGAAGGGCAATGCAGAAGGAGGAGAGATCTCTCTCCCACACTAGGCACACACACTGATACGCTGTTTGGTAAAGCCCTTGGCAGTGAGGGACATCTAGTGTGTTGGTGGCAGGATGGGATGTGGAAAAAAAGAGGAGTTTAAATTGGCCACTGCTCCCACTGAGAACAAGGCAGAACATACCAGCTGGCTGAGCACATCCTCACAGCCTCCCCTCATGCAAGAGCAAGTTCACATAGTCTGTAAAAGCCACCAGTGGAAAGGACCAACATAAATCTGAACCAGAGCTTCTCCAAGGAGAAGGGTCACAATCTAACCAGCCCCTCAGTCCCAACCATTTAAAAACCTAATGCAAATCTGCCATTAGTGTTATCTTAACCCTTTCATTCCCAGAGCCTGAGGGAGCCATAGCTGTATTTTCACTGTGATCTGCTTTACTCCTTAATCTGTCCAAACACCATTCATTTCTGAGACATCTTCACACATCATATTTTCACTTTGAGCCAAGGGCTGGGAACGGGGTGGTACTGAAAAATCAGGCAAGTGCTGAAGAAGCAGCAAAAGTACTAATTCCCCACTTGGTGTCTCCCAGCCTGCCCTGGCACCAGTTTGCCTCTCCAGTCCTTCAGCACATTCTGCTGGCAGACACATCTGTGCTAGTGGCTCTTACTTTTGTCCACTAGGGACCACACTGAGATCAGCAACACCAAACTGACAGCACATGTTAACAAGCCTTGATGCATCTTGACCTGGGCTGGCTATTAACTGACAACCAAGAAGAAAAAGGCTCCAGGATCTCAGCAGAGCACTAACGTCTCTGACCTGGGATCTGGAGATGTGCACAGTTTTAATGAAAGCAGCAGTATCCTGTAGCATCCACTTGCCACTTCTGTACTCCACATCATAGACGCTTCAAATGCCTCTCATTTCTTCTGCCCATCATTATCCCAGGTGCTGCTTACTTAGAAATTTAGATTGCAAGACCCTCATCTATCTGTAAATGGTATTTTGCCTTTTGGGAAGCCTAGTGTACCTCTCTCGGCTCTGCACATACAAACAACAGCACGGTCCATACATCCCCCTCGTTCTCTTTGTGCCACATCTGTCTTAGAGAGTTTTAAAAACTTTCAGCTTCCAATCAGTACTTCCACCAACTCCTGCGCCAGCCTCAGCTTGCGGCGGGGGCGGATGCTGCCGGTCCATCTTGCCGTTCGCATCAGTCAGGAGAGCTACGGCACCTTCCGTTCCCGGGAGTGATTTTCTCTCTAGTTTCAAAACAATGTGTGAAACCCTGCTCTGCAGAAACAGTAGCTTCAGTAAGTTTAAGGATGACTGAAGCTATTTAGTCTCCCAGGGAGGTTTAGAAACTACGGAGGGATGAATGGGGTTAGACCTATCGCTGCATTCCTAGCAGCCTTCCTATTACGGCTCTGAATAAAGGCAGGAATGGCATGTCTAGCCTAGGTTAATAAACCCTACGGAGGGCATGCCTTAAGAGCACTACGAAACAGCCTTAAGTCAGCTGGAGAAAACTAATTTCAAGCATGGCTGTCTAGTGTGCCTGTCATTCCTATTGTCCTTCCAAACTATTTCAGACATTTTGAGCAGGGAGTACTAAAGCGATGAGTTAGTGGGGGTTGTGACATTAATGGTCAAAAAAAGGTTTAAGCACCAGGAGGAAACGATGACAGCGCTTAACAACTGGTGGCTGTTCGGAGGATTCCGCTGGATCTCTGTTTAGTGATAATTAGGCTTCGCCTGGGAGGAAGATGTGACAACTATCGGAGGTAGGATTTGCATGGGAAACAAAGGGAGCTGTTGCCGTTTGGTGCCCGTCGTTTGTGCTCCGCTCCCCGGCTTCCCGAGCGCAGCCAGGTGCCGGCAGCGGCGGGCAGGGGGTCGGTGCGGTGCGGGGAGAGCCGAGGGTGGAAATACTGTGGGTAGTTCTGTGTTTTATGGCAGAAATGCCTAGAGGACAAACTGGCTCAAATCTCGCTGCCTGCTGAGTGTGCATTCCACGCTGCTCTTCGCACGGAGTGAAATACATAGAGGTCATGCAGGCAGAAAACACTTTACCCCTTTTCTACCGAGCCAGTCGGGCTGTTTCTGAGATGGGAGAAGGGGAAGCTGCCCCAAAATAAAAGGGGAAGAGGAAAGCTATGGAGCCTGTAAGATGAGGGAGTTACGCTGTTAATGTGTAAAATGTGCTTGGAGTGCCACCGATGTCGTTTGAAAGGGAGAAAACAGCCAAGGTTGGGGGTGGGAGGAATTTTCCGGATGAGGTTATAACCTATTGCAAAAAAAGCCTTGATGTGTCCATCCATTTTGCATAATCAAGCTTTCTCTGCACTGTTGGCATTGTTTTGCTGGATAAGAATTGTAGTTTCAGACAGGAAAAGGTACGATTTCTTCCTGTGCTCCTGCCAGCCCCCTGACACCTTCCTCCCCGTGAGAAACCAGTGTGGGGAGGGATGTACACGACCTTTAGATGGATGCTGAAAGGGTCGTGAGCGAGGGCTGAATGAACACTCAGTAGTATAACAGGGAAGCTTCCCCTTGAAAAAGCTTGTTTCTCCGAAGCCAGAAGTCCAAGAGGTGACAGGCAAAGTTAGAAGCCTCATGTACTTTTTTTTTATGATGCACCTGCTTAGCATCACTAGACAAGAAAATAGCTGAACATCAAAGATTTGGGTCTGTGTGACCAAACAGGGCAGCGAGGTCTGCACGAGGTCCTGGGCAGTGAGTTTGTGTTTTGTCAGTGCGTCTGCCCCTCGCCAGGATGAGCAGCGGGAACTTAATGAATGAAAATCTTATTGCCATGCATATTCAGAGTCCTTATCATTTGGTGTGTTTGATCTAGTGTGATGTTCCCTGTGTTGATGAATCGTTCCGACTTGTTCATTAAAATTTCATTTTAAGCAACAGAGAGACTTCAGAGTGAGTGATATTTAGTAACAATAAAATGTTCTGCTTGCAGAAATGCTCCTCACAGGAGCTATTAAAAATGCACTTAAAGAAGCTGAGAGTCATATCTTGCAGTAAGAAGTATGGTGTCACTTGCTGTGCTAAATTTTAAAATTAAGGATACGATGCCATTTAAAATCTACTTTAATGTGGGTGTTATTAAGCATACTTTACAATATTGTTGTCAAAAGCTCTTAACTTTGAGAATTCTGTTAGACTTTAGTGTTTTCATCATTAAATCTTCATTAAAAACCAAGAATTCCTATATATCAGGGACGTACCAAGTAATTTGAATTTACACATCCTAAAAAATGTTCCCTTTAAGGAGAACTTCAGTGTACTATACTGCATTGTAAATAGGTCATGATATAATTCATTTAATAACAAACCGCCGATGACAACAAAAACTGTTAAATGCATTCAGTGTAAGTAAATACAGATCATGCCAAAGAGTAGCAATATCGGATCAGGAATGGTAAGAATTGCTTTTAAGAAACATAAATATTCTCCATTTGATCCGAGCAACAACTTTTCAAACAACTGCATTACTGTGCTTTTCAAATTTGGGGGGAAATCATTGCCAACCTGTGTTACATACACTACTGAGTACATAATGATCACAGTGAAAACTTTCTTTCAAAGAAATTGTTCAGCAGTTTGCAGTATGGATCAAAGAAATA
>JAWWEU010000011.1:6646330-6780372 GCA_035583155.1 Acropternis orthonyx
CCCCCCCCCCCCCCCCCCCCCCCCCCCCCCCCCCCCCCCCCCCCCCCCCGCGCCCCCCCCCCGCGCCGGAAAGGTGTAAATCAGTCATTTTTAAGGACATGACTAGTCTCAGTAAGAAGTACATTTAAAGTAAAATTATTTGGGCTAGGGCAGAGAAAGGTCAGTTATTCCTTTTACTTGGTGCACGCGGTTATTCCCTAGGATGTATTTTTTCTTGTTCCATGCAAGTCTTTGTATCAGAGGTCCCAGTTTTCAACACAATTAAGAACTATTGAATTTTCATTTCCACTGTTGCTTTGATCTCATCTCGCTGGAGAAAATGCAGGTTTTAGCTCCATTTATCCACAGTATTAATTTTTCCATTGGCTTTATGGAAGCCATCAATTTACTGACTGGCTTTTCTCATGATTTAAAAACATCATCTCAGTAACATTGTTATCTTCCAGCCATATTTCATAGATCCTATGAAACTGTTTTATACTGATATCTTACTTAGCATCCGGCTGACAGGACAATTGCAGGGAAATATTACCAGAGATAGAAGGCCCTTTTGCAATAAATAATGAGCTTTAAAGCTTAACAGGTTGTTTTCTTTAGAAGGAATCATATCAGACTTCCTATGCACAAAATAGCTACTTGCCATACAAAGGCTGAGCTGGAAAGTGCCCCTTAATGCATGAAATAAATCCTAGAGAGTGACCCACCAACAGCTAAATTCTGAGCTGAGGTTTTTCATGGCTTTTTGAATTATCTATCTAATTTGCCAGAAATGAGTGACTGTGTCTTGAAGTGTACGATAGCTAATAATGCATTCCAGAGTTATTAAGTTTTATCATGTAAATCTTTATTTGAGTGCTTTTAAAATGCATATTACTTTCTTGATAAACTGTGATGGCTCCTTAGGAGCCATTAATACAAATTAGGGTGCATACCACATGTAGTAGAAAGCCTTATGGAAAGTACTTACTCCACATGCAGAGTAATCAGCTTTTAAATTATATTAAATACTGCAGCTGTAATGTTTCCCCCCCAGTTGCAGGGATCAGATCACTTTTGTAAAAGTATTTTTTACTAAATTTCATTTCCTCAGGTAAAAGCCCAGTTTTCAGTTGTGCAACCAGGAGGTAAGAGGCTGGAGACTGACAAATTGCAGGGAGGGGAAGATGAGCTCCTTTCATTTGTACCGGTTAGAATTCCCCAGATACTTTTCATAAATAATTTCCATAATCTAAAAATTGTGTTGCTTTTGATCAGAAACCTTCCATGTACATGCAGAGCAGAGTTTCTTCCTTAGTATTTCTACCTTCAGGTCCTTATGTTTGGTGCCTTTTTACAACAAAACAACAGCTACCTCTGCCCTGCACAGCAACCTCAGTGGGGCAAATTTATTTTCCATAGGCACAGCGAGATTGGGAGTTTATTTACCACGCTATAACACTACTGCAAACACCATCCCCTGTCTGGAAAACTCTACCCTGATGCATGTTAAATGAAGAGGATGACAGAAGTAAAAGTTTCATTGACTTCAGCTAGAGTCAGGTCAAATCACAGCATCTCACCTTGGCCTCCTTTGAGCTCCTTCAAGGCAAAATGAGGTCACGAGCCAGGCACACTCTGCAAAGCAGAAGACGGGGGCCTGGAAACAAGACAGTTTCTGGGGGAACGGTGTAAACATTAGCTCAGCTATAATTACAAATAGTTTGTCTAAAGGAGATCTTTGGCTTGAAATAATGGCTGAGAAATACCTCAGTCAGTTAAAGCCCCAGGATCTGCCCCATGCTGGACAAAGCAACCTTGTATATCACTGTGAGTGGCACGTGATCTTCACAGACCAGTTGTCACAGGTCAGGGGAGGTTATCTTCATATGTGTATTGTGACAAAAAGAAAAACTGCATAAAAACTGTCTTCACACAGGGAAGAGATCTGAGGATGGGTCCTGTTTTGCCTTTCTAATGGAAAGATCCCCAAACCTCTCCATGAAGTGTCCTTGCAGCCCCGTTCCTGCACCCCAGTGCTCTCACACTGAGTGGAGGAGGCAAGCAGCCCTCCTGGCTGGCTGTGGGGCAATGTCATTTTGCAAGCTATTCCTGGGATCAAAATAGCCTTGAGAAGTGGACAAGAGGGGAACATGGAGAGCAGTTGTAGGCACTTGGGGAGCAGAAGAGCCATAAGCTGTTGCAGCACTCATCCACCCTACATGATCAGCTAAATTAACTCAACAGGGTGTACAAAATGAGGGATAAAACTCCTCTCTGGAAAATGGTGCCTTCTGATCATCAGTTACAAGTTTTGCAAGTTTCTGTAGTGTCACAACTTCGTACCAATTACGCATTTGAAGACAACACGCTGGCAAAAAGCTGTTAGCATTCCCTGCCATATTTCTGCTCATTAGATTGCAACAGGTAGCAAAATACTATGGACAGAGGGTTTATGTGTTAAACCTGCAGGTATTCATCTACAAAGTTCTTTATTCATCAGTGATACATCATGCTGGTATTGAGCACATCCTGTACGCACATATATATATCTTTTTGACAGACTAAGACAGGCAGGATTTTGAGAGAAATTCTGGTTTTTCAAAACAACCTCAAGCAAAACCTCAAGCAAACTGCCCATATCAGATTCAGTTTCCGTTGTTTGCATTTTTGAGCCTTGTCTCCATCATTATCACATTCTGACTGAAACCTTGTGGTTTTAGACTTTGGCAAGTTCTGTTGAAAGCAAGATAATTGAAACATGCTAAAACCTTTTCCAGTGGCTCCTTATTCTCACATGATCCGTGATGAAATATCTGAAGGAGTGTTTTCCTTCCCTTAGGCTCTCACCTCTATTATTTTCTTTCCTATAATGAACCTACTTGCTCTAAGTACAAACTTTCACCTTCCCACACCCTTTGCGTGAAAGAAGTTCGGCTTTGCTGTGACAACCATGCATCAAAGGTAGGATCCTTTCAGACTGCTGTTTCTCTCTCCCTTAGCAAAGATTGAAATATATGTGGCAGCAAGATTCAGTTTCTACAGATGTTGGCCTGAACTGTTTCTGTATTTGTGGGGAGCACTGGGCAGAGTAGGCAGATGCAGTGTCAGATCAGCTCTGCTTGTCTCGCAGGTGCTGGGTAGACGGCTTTGGATGTGCTCCAGGCACGCCGGCACTACCAGAATGGCTGTCAGAATAATGTTGCACTTTCATTGTATGAAAAGCAGTGTGAAGCACTGGATCCCTTATTGCTTCTTGCACAGTGAGGAGCAGCACTATGAGAGATTATAGTACAACTGGGAAGTATAGAGAAGGTGATAATTTACCAGTTATAATCTATGTGCCTTCATTCCCATAAATGCTGAGACACTCTAAGAGTTTATCACTTTCTACACAATTTTTGTTACTACACAGTCACACACTAAGGCCTTCAGTTGCCAGGACGTGTTGACATTTTTCTTTTTTTCCTGTTAAACTGAGCAAGCATTTGAGCAGTGTTCCATTAACCCAGGCCTAGGAGGTGGATTTGGCATAGGATGCTCCTGTTGCTGCCATATCCAATGCCTCCAGCCACTGGCATCATGCCTGGGTTTGATGTGGAGCGGACAGCAGGGCTGCATGAGACAGTTGTAGGCAAACAGACCGGAGGGCTGTAAAATTAACACCTAAGTGGTGGGGAGAGCGTGAAAGCTAAAAATACATGTTGTACCCACAGCCAAATTTGAAGCTTGCATCAGGCAGATTTTTCTGTTGTTCCTTACTCCAGCTCCGAGCCATCTCCTCTCAGGAGCTGAGCCACCACATTCAGCCACTGCCCTGACAGCTTTGGGATGGCAACTGATGCTCTTTCCTGTAGTCCTCTCAAATGGAGGTGGCAGATGAGCAACACAGCTCCAAAGCTGTTGGCAAGTGCAAGCAAGAGTGATGATAGGCACTTTCCCACCTTGCTTTCTAGACCTCTCCAGGTAGATCAGCAACAGACTGAAAACACTTGATTCCCACTTCCACATAATTCCAAGAGGTTAAGAGCACTGGAAAGAGCAGAAGAAGGAGAATTACCCTGCAACACATCTAAGATGATTACCGTTTAATATATGCTATTCTGTTAGAGGGACTCACCACTGTGCAATGGGCTGTACTCTCCCAAGAACTTTTCCTTTAAAGTGGATTTTGGAACTATGAAAGGGCACAGACAGGTACATCCCAGCTGTATCACGCTGTGACTGCACTCAACCACAGCACAGAGAGAAGAGAGGTACAAATTGAAGCATAGGCAGAAGCTAAGTTTCATACAGAGAAGAGTTGTACTCAAAGAGCAACGTGCTAGGGAATCATTTTGTTTCCTTTCCTGCAGTGCTGCTGTGCCTTTCATTTAAAATTATTGAGAGGTGGAGTTAAATTTACAAGCAAGGACACAGGAAAAGTTGATAATAGCCATGGGCTCAATCTATAGGGATTGATCCTGCCAGTGACTGAGCTGCCTTCCATTAAACAGCTGATGGCAATACTGGGTGTTCAATTCACCCTTCCAGTGTCAGAATTTTTTACACAGACTTCTTCTCTGAAACTGTCAGAATATCTGTCCATATCAGTAAAGACTTAATTTCTTTAATTACTGTAGCAATCCAGCACACTAATCGAGCAGATGCAAAAATTTCTTGAGCAGACAGTCATGGTGACCACAATGTCCCAAGGGGATTTCTGATGAGACTATGAAGCCAAAGAGGTTTTTCACTCAGTTTTAGAGCTCCCAGAAATGACCTCAAGATACTAAAAATTTCTCCAGACCTGCTAGTCACTGCAGTGCCTGGCAGCCTGCATTAATTTTCCTGAGTGGGTGAGCTATATTTCCAGAAGTGCTCACAGAAATTTAGGTTGCTGCAATAGTCCCTGAAGAGATGAGATGGTCTTTCAGGAGGACAAAATGCTATCAACTAGGTATTACACATGATTCTCCTCCACCTCAGACCTCTCCAGTCAACATTGCCATCCCCATAAAGTCTCGTGTCATCAATCCATCTGGTGTATTTCAACCTCTCTGATCTGCTATCAGTCAATTAACTAATTAAGAGGTTTCCCCTCAAGCTAAATATCAAAAGCTCAGCAATTATTAGATATTTCAAGCCAAACACCAAAACAAATCTCCTGTTAAGACTTTCCTGAGGTTCCAGAGGACCTTCTCTAAAGCTGTCACTCATCAGAGTTGTATTTAACCACCTCCAACACAGCGTGTTCTCAAGCAGCAACTCACCAGGTGTCAATCCTATTTCACCCACAGCCACACACACGGTGGTCAGCCTGGAGGAGGATCACAGTCCCCACCAGGACTAGGATCTCACACCTTGATGCGAGTCTTAAACAACACATTTACTCCCTGGTACCAAGGGCTGCAGTGAACTGCAGCATTGAGGGGGGAAGGCAGGCTGAAGTCACTGCCTTTTGGCCAAGAACCTGCATCTCCTGCATCTGGATGTTTGCTTCAGGCCCCTCTCTTGTAGCAGTCAGTGCAGGGAAACCATGAAAATTGGATCACAGAGGGACAAATGAGTAAAGGCCCATGAACAACTGGGACCAGGTTTACCTTTGCAAAAAACATCACTGAGAGTAGCACTGGATAGCTCCAGCCTCAGCAATCTCCGATGATGGTACTACTGAAGGCTGGTGTGCAAGGCAGCCAGCCAGGAAGGGGAAATCATTTCAGCTCAGGGTTATTTCTATTTTTAACATTTCTGTGTTTATTTCTGCATTTCAAACAAAATGCAGTGCAGGTGACTGGATTGCAGAGATAACTGGTGTGGTTTCAGACACAGGTGAAACTGCAAGAGGAGACCTTTCTTAGGTGGGAAAAGTCAGTGATGACCAGTGAAATTAAAGCTCTTTTGCCCATCTGGTAAATCCCTTTCCAGGCAATTCTGGGATAAACTAACAATAGATTATGAACCCCAGATGTGCATTAGGGAGCCTGTGTTCCATCTGATGCTTTTTAGGTCAGGTCTTGGAGATTCACATCAGAAAAGAATCTATTGGCCATGTTTTCCCCCTCAGATTTTTTAGCAATCTTACTCCTGGACCAAGGAATAGTTGGCAAATAAAGCCGCTACCCTGTTATCCATGGGAGAGGGTTCACCCAGGCAGTTCCTGCAGACAACTACATTGTAGCAAGTAGTTAGCAGTAATGAATAATTAATGAATAAATAATGTATTTGTGTCTGAATACCCCAAGGTCTTTGGGCACCTTCAGAGAAAATAATTAAAACAATAGATTACAAATAAGATGACAAGTCCCCAGGCAAGTGGATGTACATAAACACACAGTAATGTAAAAACAGAGAAGATGTGAAAGCAATGCAGGACCTAAAAAGTTCTCATGCTTTGTTCTACAGACTGCACAGCTTCTAATGGTGCACCTTGCCCTGCCCTGGGAAGAAGCCAAATCCAAAGGCAAATACCAGTCCTAGCAGCAACATTCACAAGCCTTACTGTCACAAAACCATCTAAACACTAAAGAATGATAACTAGGAAGGGAAAACACAGATTTGCAGGCTGCAGGGATGCCTGAATCCATGAGTGCAACCAGTGTGAGATGCAGGTAGTTCCCGGCTGTGTCTCCTGTGAGGGCCTTTTTCAGTCAATCCTCCAGCAACTTAAATGGTTTAGGGGGCAAAGAGCAATTCCTGAGTATTTCCAGATTTGTACCTCTTACATAGACCTGTCCGTGTATTACAACCACCAACATTAGTGGAAACAGCCCAGAAGCAGGTTAGGTATACAGACACCTTTAGTCTTTGGGGTAGTCAGAACCATCCACAAGCACAGCCTGAACTGGGAATTAAAGCGAGCAGCCACTTCTCCCTGCTGTATACAAACAAATATGCAGACTGTTTTCAAACCCCTTTCACACCTACTTGAATAGCAGGATCTCATTAGCAAAACACAACAGGCTGAACGCACCTTTTTCCAAGCAGTCCGGTAGAGTCACAAAGAAAGATTTCCAGCTACCATTTGAGAAGCCACAGACATTACACTGAAATAAAAGAATTCACCTATCTGAATGGTAATGAGCAAAAAGCAGAATGATTCTGTGGTTGTTAAGTCTTGGGGAGCAAAAGGGGAAAATGGTTGTTTATAATCTGGAACACCTCTGTCCTTTCTGTGCAGATACTCAGATTTCTCTTCCTAGATTTTAATTTCTTTCTTGATGGTGCAGGTCCCCGGAGGCTAAAACCTAATATTAAATACTTTCAGTTACTTATGAGCACTGCAAAGCCAATATTTCCCCACTTCAGAGAAAGAGTGTATTTGTAACGTGTGCCCCTGTATCCAACCTACAGCCTTATCAGTTACCACATAACACTTTCAATTGTACGCTAGCTTAGCAATGCTGTCACTTTACTTCATCTTAAGCATAAGTAAAAATCTCCCACTGAATTAAGCTCAGTGATCCACCTGAAAACTAATCCCATAGCAGTAAAGGGAACTCAGCTTGCCACCCATGTTATGGTATTGGGTGGAGAAAGTAGCAAAGCCTGCAGGAGCTAGGAGAGGAGGAAGGGACAGCTTCCCTCAGCAGTGCCCACAGTTAGTTCAGCTTCAGTCAGTCGGGAAATTTCACCTTGGTTTTCATTGCTTACCTCATTCCATTCCCTATTACATTTGTAATTCTCTCAGAGAAGCTCATCATTAGGTTTCTCCATCGTTTCTGAACTCGTCCCCAGGGCTCAATGCAGTGATGGCTAAAGCGTGAACAACCTCATGCGTTAACGTAACACTTGTCAACATCAATGCTTCCCCACCTCCTGAGGCAGTGACACTTTTATAGAGGAGAGAGAGAGCTGTAAGCCTTAAAGCCTTTACAGAAAAATCAGGACCCAGTTTCCCGTGATCCCACGAAATTAGTAAAGTCCATTGAGAGACAATATAGTGTCAGTGGGAATTGGATGTCACAGCCTCCCAACAGCCTCTTCCTGGATTTAGGGTTAGACCTCCTCTGTTTCTCAGCTGAAGAAACCTCAGGGTGCACGTCCTTCCTCTCAGCGACACTAAGCATAAACTGGTGAGGCAGGTTCCAGAGCTACCCTTTAGCAAAGAACCTGGGATCTCACCCAAAACACACAGAAGTAATTAGAAGTGCTCACCCTTAAGAGAAGGTAAATATTCAGGTTGCCTTAGACTGTCATTACTGCTGCTTTTTAGCCTTTTGTACTCCAAAATGTCTGATTCTACTATTTTGTAGAGTTTTTTTCCTAGTTCAGCTCTTGCTTAGGATTTGAGGTACCCAAGCCCATCTTTGCTTTGTCAGACACCTGCACTGGCAGCAGGCACAGTAGCAATGCACTGTCTGGGACACTCTGTGGACTGACCTGGCCTGATTACTTTTAATTATGCCACGTGCAAGAGGGGTGATGCAACAACAGATGAGGTAAGGCTGCCCCTTTTCCATACTTTCAGCTGATGGAATCACTGTGGTGGCAGGTCAGACCCCCAGGCACTGGTGCAAACACAGGCAGAAGGCAAGGCTCAGCAGAGAAAGCAAACATTCCTGACCCCTGAGGCCACTGGGTGTCTCCTGGCCATCCACATCAAGCAGGCACCACCCAACACTTTGTTCATCAGGTAAAGTTCGATGGAGCCTGGAGGGAGGATGCTGAACCTTGGCCATAGCTCACCATCAGCAAGGTGAGGATTTAGGTACAAAACACAGCTACAGGAAGGTTGCCATGTCCTTAACATGTACCAAAATGTAATCTTGGAGTGCAATAACACACATGCTGTTGAGTTTAGAGGTTCTCCTTCTTCATACTTGAATGTTGTAACTATTTTTAAATTATTATTTTATGTCCATTGCTTGGAGAATTAGGATCAGTATGTGCTATAGCTCTGAAAGGCATAAATAATTACTGCTTCGGAGTTGTTCTATCAGACTGCCTCCAATCCAGCTTTTGGTGAGCTTTCTGCTGTTGTTTTAGTGTTGTTCTGTTGTGCTTTGGTTGTTGTTTTGTTTTTTTTCTTTTCTAATGGTAGATTAAAGGGTTATTTCTGTTGGAAACAGACAGCCTGGTAATAGTGAAAATGAAATGTCCTAAATCAGAGCCTAGGAATGCATTATTTCACGCACTAGCTACTGAATGATGAATTAATAACAGTATCTCAAATACATCTTCCATCAATATGCTTATTCAGATTCCATCAGCATTTAATTAACATAAATTATATGACATGAGGGGGATTCAGGCAGTCATCAAAAAGAACACTTCTCTTGCAAGCTACTGAAATTCTTGTGGTTTCTGCAAGGCAGCAATATTTATTTTTATTTTCCTCTAGAAATTCATCACAAATCAAATGTTTTCACAGCACAATTGGAGGCAACTTTTTCCTGATTTTCTGCAGATAGGATGTTAGATCTTTGGCTTTGTTTCAGGTCATCTTCTAAGTTTATGCCAAGGAAGAGCAGTAATACAAAGGAGGTAATGGCAGTATCTAAGTGCAGAGGGACATTGAGCAGTCCCTATAACCCTATAGTGAGGTGGAGCATCAATAAACTGCACAAGCCATTTTTCATTTAAGCATCTAAAGTCAAGAGAAAATACTTATGAGTGTCCTAAAAAGACTGGGTTGTTTTTCTCGAATCTCATAATGATACAAAAGGTCTTACTGTTCTGCCTTCAAAAGCGTGCAAGGAAAAGCACACAGAATGCAGGAATGGGAAAGTTTAGATATGTGGCAGAATGTCAGCCAAGTGACCAGAACGATGAGGAGGGAGAGAACAGCTGTAGTCCCCCATCAGGCTGAACAGCATCCAAATGCTCATTTGCAAAAAGAAGGGAAATAAGCACAAAAGGCAAGAGAGAAATGCAAGGACATGCAGGTGACTGATATCAGAAAGGGGGATACCAATTTTTCTGTGTCCCTTTCTGAGGCTAAGAGAGGGAGTTGCCTGCTTTAACCTCCCCACAAAGAACTGAAAGCTGGCTGAGTTAAACCAGTGAAAAGTTATTTGGATTAAGCATCACTTGAAAAGCATATTTTGCTATTGTTTTTGTGGCTCATGCTTTTATTTAAATGTATTCTTTTGTCCTTAAGTTTTCTTCAGTGAAAAAGTATAGTCTGAAAAGATGTGACAAACCAAAGTATTTTATCCTGATAGATGTAGTTATTCTTTAAACAGGAGATTGCCAGGAAGTGTCCAACTCCCCAGCCTGTTACTCCAGGAAGGGCAGGTGGACCAGCACAGATGCTGCTGTGCAAGCCAGGATGGCAGAGCTGCATGTGTATCTGGAAGCATCTTTTCTAGAAACTAGAAACAACTGCAGAAGTTTTCTTATGTGTAGTAAAGAGCACATCCTAGCCCCAAAATCCTTTGGGGAGTTTGTAACGGGAGGCTGAGTCTCCTTTGCATCCCATGAAGGAGAAAGAATGGCAGTATAAATAAATGGAGTTAATGTATACTGCAAGTGGTGGGGAAAAGATGAGCCCTGCATTCCATTACACTGTTCTAGTCCATATAATCCACTCCAAATTACTTAATAGAACGCTCACTATCCAATAGCCCTCCACGCTATTGTTATGAGTTGCCATATAGTAACAGCACTAAGCACCCAGCAATCCTGCAGCAAGCAGCTGCTCCTTCTCCAAAGCATTCACAAGGGACCATATAAGCAAAGGGAAAATAATAACAGCACAAAGTACCCAAGATTAAGCAGCAAGTCAGTAGCTGAGGCAGGAGTAGAGCCCACGTCCTTCCTGCCCTTGCTGCATGCAGTGGGCTCCACATGGCTTAGCTCTGCTTGATCTAAGATGCTGTGCTGAGACTCCAATATCAATAACCATAGTTTCCATAGGCATCATGCATGCCTCTACAGGCTGACAAATAAACCAGCAGGCATAGAATAGTACTTTGAACAGGGCAGTTCTTCCCTAGGCTGCCAGATGATATGTATCACCATTAAAAAAAAAATAAAAAAAAAATCAAAGATACAACCACTAAAAGCCCTATTGTGGAAACTTGTTTTCAAAGTGTGCCTACTTTATACCTGCATTTAAAGTATCTGAATATTTGTGAAGCCTGCTCAAACTCTGGTCAGAGAACAAGTCTCATTTGGGTTTTCTCCATTAAAGTAAATAATTTGCCAACACATTTGACCCTCAGAGCTTGGCAAGGGGAACTGTGGGACCATCACTTTTATATCACCATTCACTTCCATCCCCATCCTTCTTCATATCCAGAATTGAAGAGCTCAAGAACAGTTCTTCAAAAACAGTAATAGTGCCCCTTAATCATCTTCCCACCTCAAGATACTATTAAAAATGGGAAGATGAAACTATCATCCCTCCTTCATCCACACTGCAACACATCCCAGCTGTATGTTTACGTGACCTACCCATCTTTGAGTACACCTTCACACCACAAGGTACTACCAGGAGCAGCTCCCAGGAGCAGAGGGAACAGCTTAGACAGCAGATTTGGTACCACTGAGGCTCTGGCATTTTTACAGTAGTGACTGAGATTTTCAAAGGGGAAATGAACTGTCCAAATCTGATTTTAGCTCAGTGTGAATTGGACTCCCAAACCCTTGAGTCATTTTTTTGAAACATCCAGACCAGAATCAGTAACAAAAGCATTTGCCTTTTTTTATTCCCCCTTTAGTTTTGCGTTTTTCATTACCCAAGTGTGAAGCAATACTGTACTATGACAAGCAGTCAGAGCTAAGCTGAAACACCAATCCTGCTATAATCCCTCTCTCAGTTGCTCATTTCCCTTTCTCATGACATTCTCAAAAGGATTATTAATAACAACCAGGGAGAGAGATCTTTTCCATCTTTAACTTTGTAACGGGTAAGTTTTCACTGGAACATATTACTGAGGTTTCTTTGCCAGACATCCCACCAGCCATGCCCCACTACTCCTCAGGAACACTCGTATTTCCAGAAATTAAGTTAGCTCCACTAACTGTGTTATATCCTCTATTCTTGACAAACCACCCTTCATTGCCTTAATGTTCCCATTATGTTTGATACATTGCATCACTGTTCATTTATTATAGCATTTTAGCTTAGGTTCAGATTATATATCACTAGTGGAGCTCTCTGGGATAAAGGGCAATGAATGTTTTAATTGCCTGATAAATTATTAAGGACACACCTTTAATTGGGTAATGTGGTGTTTACATCTTTGAAGCAAACACTTATGGAATCTGTATGGGTGCAGATTTTTGCTAAACACACAGCTACCAGCCTCTATCTCCCCTTGAGAATAATAGTTTTATCAGACTATTAAAATAAACACCACACAGGATAGATTGTACCAGATGCTAGGCAAGATCAGCAGCTGGAACAAAGATGAGCCTCCATCAAAGTCAAAGGAAGGTACAGTGACTTATATCAGCCAAGGGACTGGTCTTCTGCCTCCAATGGATTTCACTCAAAGCGAGGCAAAATAGCAAAAGACCTACATTTTCCATTGCTTTAGCTAACCTAGTTCATTTGAACTGAAATGGGTCACAGTGTACCCACACAAGGAGTTCAGCAGCAAACCTGACTTCAGAGGGAGCACAGGGAAAATGCAGCTGGGGAAAGCAAGGGCATAGTGCCCTAAACAGAACCTGGTACGCAGAAACCTGGTCTTCTGGCTGCTTCTTGCAGTGCAGGTCAAAAAGAACATATCCCCTGGAAGGACACAGCCTAAGCAGCCCCTTACAGCCTGTAGGGAAAAGGCAGTACAGCTGGGAGGAAGCACAATCCTGCCTGAAACCTCAGTGCTCCCAGCTTTCTCCTCTGTTCATCTCAGTACTTTGAAAGTGAAATTTCTTGAAGTTTTGCAATAACTCTTCTTTCCTCAGCTGTGTGAATGTAAAAATATTTGTCACATTCTTTCTGGCCAGATGCTATGCTTCTTGCTTATTAAAATAGAGAGAAGGGAGAAGATTGTCTGGGATGGAGCTTTGTGTTGCTTAGAAGTATTGAAGAAATGGGCTTTTTAGGATAAGTTAACATTTCAAAGGTATTTCATATCTATTTATCAGCTTTTGGTAACACAGTGAGTCTGAGCTCAGTCCCTGCATACAAAATACCACTGAAATGAATTGCACTTTATCTCACTCTGACTTGACCCCTGCATGTCAAGCTCTGCACAGGTTCAAGGCAAAGAGGTTCTAAGCCTACAGAGGACAAAGTCACTCTTATTTCTGTAACTTCTCAGGGGCTCCATTTACAGCTGTTTTTGGAGCAGACTCCCTGTGATTGAGGGCAGTCCATCCTGACACCGCTGGGGCTAAGTGGCAAGCAGTGGGCAGGAGCATACACAGAGCCCTTGGGGAAGGTGAGGGCAGGGGAAACAAGGCTATATTATTGCCTGGATTGCAATTTGGGCTCAGATATCCACTTTTTTCATTAAGGGACTTGGCACTTGCAGACAGCCACAGCAGAGGGCAGGTGTGGTTGCACCCAAATGAGATTAGCTGGAAGACGGGCAGCAACATCACCATACAGATGCAATGGGGAGCCTTCTCTCACCAAAAATGGTTTTTTCACCAGAATTACAGGACTTAGGGCCATCTGGCTTTTACTTTAAGGCTCCACTCTCATTCCTCTACAACCAGAGAACAAAAAAGCAGTTTGGTAACAAAATATATACACACACATATACATTTACATGCATGTCTTACGTGTCTAGACACATTACTTTCCTAAGAGAAGATGACACTTTAGTGTCTTTACCTGCCAAGAGGCCACAGTGTTTTGTTGGGTTAGGAATCCAGCCCCATGTCATGCCACATGACCCTGTTGCACAGCAATATCTCTATTTGGCCCCAATTCCTGCAGCATTTCTGTGAAAACACAGTTCAGCCTTATGGATGAAAGAGCCCTCTACCCCTTCAAGGGCTGCTGAGGAAAATGCACCCACAAACCTACTGCTTACCATCAGTGAATCTCAGTAACAAAGTAGAATTAGGTGAAATCCCAGCTGATGCCTCCTTACAAAAGCTGAGGCTGAACCAGTGCATCCAGAAAAACATCTAATTCAATGCTCAGATCTTAAGAAAAATCAATCCCTGTGAACATGTACCCAAATGAAAACAAGCATAGATGGAGAAATTCCTCAGGTTAATGTTTCCAAACAGATCAATGCACAAACTCCTCCAGATTGATTTCCTGGAGCTCTAACTCCACGTTAGCTCTTCTGGACAATCCTAATCAGCCAGGGATCTATGAAACCAGAGAGTGGGGCTATTACAGTTTCTTGCCCCTTCTTCTCCAATTCTTCTTTCTGCTTCCTTCAGATTCTGGCCACTTGGGCAGCTGCTCCAGGAAAACCCAGGACAGCCTTCCCTGCTCCATCTTCATCTTGTCCTCCACCACACAGCAGTTCTCCCAGTCAGTCCAGAGGTTTCTGTCACAGCTAGCTGCTTTTCTGCTGCAACTTGCTTGCAGAATACAAAAAGGCCAGTTTCTATGCTTGCAGCATAGGAAAAGGCCAGTTTTATCAAGAAGATGGGTAGAAACAAGGGCCAAAACAGCTGGCAGAGGGGGATCAGTGAAGTCCAGATGTGCAAACAAGAATCCCTTTCCCCACCCAGCTGTAGAGTAGGTAAAGCCGGAATTTGGCCTTTGTTCCAGCAACTCTTTGCAAATTTAAGAGGTACCACTTCCAACTTCAGCCTCTGCATTTTATCCTGCTTTTGAATGACCATGTACAACTGCCAAAGCTTTTTATCTGCTTGTATTTTACGCTCTCTAGGTCTACTGTTCTCATTTTCCCATTAGCTTTATCACCATCCTCTCCAAGTTAGTTCTTTACCATACAAAATATAGCAAGTGCAAAGCAACTGCCTTGTCTCTGCAAAGAAAATCCTACAAAGTGAAGTAACAGCCCATACAGCACTGCACCAATTAACTGGCTTTAAATCCCCAGTGCTGGGATCAAATTTAGAGGACCAGGATCATAATAATGCAAAGGTCTTGTTGGGAACATGAGGCTCCCTGGGACTCAGGGTCACTCTGAGGTGGATAAGGTAAAGAGGACAGTGGAGAAAAAGACTTGTCTTCCTGGAGAAACATTTGAAATGGAAATCCACCTTCAAAGGAAAGGATCCCATTGTGTTTTCCAGACCCCACCACAGCCCTGTTGGCAGCTTCCTCACCTGGCTGCAGCCTCAGTGGTGTGTCACACAATTGTAAAGTGACATAAAGACAGAAAAAGGTGCACATAAAACCTGTTCTGAGTCATAAATGCTCTTGAATGCTATAGGCTGACAATAATGCAGGCTAAAGATAATAGAGTTTAACTTGTAGTGCTCTACAAACAGTTACAAACATGCAGTAGGAAAGATTTTCGTGTTTTATTCCCTCTACCTTGAGGTGTTTCTTATCTGCCTTTGCTGAAGTGACCATCTATCACATCTTGTTGCATATCCCTGAGAACATAGGCATGTTGCATCTGACCATGCTGCTTTATCCCTACCAGTGTTTTCAGAGCCCTTCCCACTTTGGTTATGCTAATCTGATAATTTATTTCTGAGCAAATTGTCCCAGCAGAGGGAGTGAGCCCTGCCAGGCAGAGGCCAAGTCCAGCATAATCAAATATGCTGCTTTAGTATTTCAGACACTGATTTCAAAGAGTGCAGAGGCAAAGCAAAATTCAAGCTTTCAGAAAAGTTTTAGAGGAGACAATACATTTACAGCCGGGGAGAATGGGAATTGCCCCATGTTGTACAGAACAAGTATAGGAGCAGTGAGGAAAGCATACCAAAATCTCTCCTACCAGGACCAAAGCTGCCTACAAATCTGACCATCTCTCCTTGAAAGCCAGAGCAGTTTAAATACCTTTTGACCTCATCTAACCTCACAGCCCAGCAGTTGGGGCTGGCAGCCCCCCCACTTCTTCCTGAGCCCAGCAGCTCTGGCATAGGGGTTGCTTCTGCTGTCTGCCTGCTCCAGCTACAGCAGGAACTCAGGGACCAAAAAAATTACAGATTTCCACAACTACATCACTTTTAATGTAACATTAAGATTCCCCACAACAGAGGGTCAGAGTGAGTGGGTGGATACAATGACACCAGGGGAGCAGGACAGTGTCAGTGGGCACAGCCTGCAGAGCCAGGTGAGATGAGCCCTGCAATGTGCATCCAGAAATACACTCTCACACCAGGCTAAATGACTCTAGTCACTGCAGTTGAGTAATTTGGTGCATCATGTTTCAGCAATAAAAGTGAGAACATTGTGGGGAAGCAACCTTAGATACCCATATTGAAATTGCAAGCATCAGAGCACTCAGATTCTACTTCCTTGGCATCAAAGCCACTCTGTCAGGAAGAGCAATACAGTTGTGTGCTGAAACATCACACCCCTGCTGCAAAACCCAGCAGGGATTCCCTGATGCAATCTCCCCTCCTGTGGCCAACCCAACTGTGCACTCTCCCATCTCAAAGTCCAGGCTGGGCACTGGCAGAAGCATCACCTTTTTTCAAGATCAACATTTCCATTTGCTGAATATCTAATACCCCTTGTAGAAATAGACAGATAATGGAATTTCCAGTCTGATGGACAAAGCAGGTCAGAGGGGAAAAATTTAGTTGCAGCTGATTCAGAAAAGACATTTTCCATTTAAATAATAAAATTCACATTTTCAAGTTTCAAGTCTACTTTAAATATTTTAAAATACAACTCTTTTTAAAGTTAAGGAAAATTTTAAAACTAGAAAATTGTTTGGAAACAGAGTCCAAGGGTTTAACTTTGAAATTATTGAAACAGTATTTTGTGAGCTCTAAAACAAAGCAAGCAACAGTTTCAGAAGTTCTCCTCCTATCTGCAAGCAAAACCACCACTCTGACTTAGGACATTGCTGTAAAAAGTTTGAGCACTTTGAAGCAGAAAAATCCTCCAGCCCTACTACTGGAGATGTCACATGAAGTTGTACTTTGCCAAGACCTGCACATCCACATGATGTGAGGCAGCTCTCACACAAAGTAGTAAATCCATTTGTTTGTGGACCAAGAGAATAATTTTGCAGTAAATCATCTCTGGTTGGTCAATTTAACTTCGACTGCAACTATTTTTTTTTTGCTTTTGTCATTTGGATGTACATCCTATGAGTAAGACACCTCCCACCATGCTCCTAGTCAGAAACCAACAAGGAAAACCAGGAAGGGGGATATCAGCTTGTTCAGAGTCCAGCCCTGTCACACACCAGTTCCCATGCAAATACTCTGGCTGTGTGAACCATGGAGACAATTAGGTTAAACCACATAGTCAAGACCAGAGTTTGGGCATCCCCCAAGATGCTGCTTTTTCTGCTGCATTAAAATTATCAAACCACAGCAGTGGAGGTTTGTATCACTCTTGATGAGGTGTCTAGGAAAAATCTCAGCAATGAGTTGACTCAGCAGCATCACCATCCTTGCCATGGCAGTGGTGGGCTGGAGCAGGCACAGGTTGCACTGCTTGGTGCTTTATGGGACTCAGAGGGAGCTGGTATACCCTGGCAGTAAGGCTGCCAGAGCAGGTCTTGAGTTGGGCATGCCAAATACCTGCAAGGAAGAGGGACTGCTGGACCAGCAGAGAACAGCAGTCAGGAAGCATCAGTGACAACTTTTGCAGCCTGTTGCCCATTCTTCCCTTCTCTGCACTTCTTCACAACAACAAAAAAAAAAAAAAGGCATATTTAAAGAGTCAACAGCAGAAGTGTGTCAACTACACAGTCTGCAGGGATTAGAAAACTGGTATGAATTATCCTTTTCATTAATTACTTGATCCTACCTAGTCCCCCGTAGATGATGTTGACCTCAATAGACCAAATCTAGGTTTCTTAGCCTACAGAACCCCTTTACTCTGTTTCCTAGCTCCCACTGGAGAGCTACTTTCTGGCTTTGTTACATCCTGGCTTGCTTTCACTATGGTTCAGCAGATCCATGGCATATCCACTGCAAACCCTGCCAGCTGCTCTGGGCAAACCCAAGGCCTTCTGCACCACTCAGTGAACCAGGTGTGTCTGTCACACTGCCCAGAAATATCATAAATGCTCCAGGAAGGACAAAGAAATCTTTATCTGTCACCTTGGAAATTCAAGGAGATTTACACCCTCCTGCATGTAAAAATTTCGGAGAGCCCAGAGCTGTTGGACATTCCAGGCCAAACTAATACCAAGAGAAGAGCATGAAACTGCACCATAAAGGAGGCAGTGCTGTGGATGATCCCAAGTAGGTCTAAGGGATATCACTACCAGGGCACATACAAATTGATTTTTCAGGCTAAGCTTAGTGGCTACTTATCTCCAATAGCAAAATTATGTTCAATTAGATTTGCTAAATAATTCATGGCAATACATTTGATGTGGTAGGAAGTTCCAGCAGTGAATTGTCAGTGTTTCACATTATTGTGCTGACAGTGACTTGGATTATTTCTTACACAAAGACATCTCTCATTGTTTACACCATCCACACCCAGACTCTTCAGGGTCTTGAAGCCTCACTGTCTTCTTGTACATAAGGCTGCATTTGAAAGGAGAGAAGTCATCTGCAGCCCTGAGAAGAAGGACTTGGGGGTGTTCATTGACAAGACAATCCACATGATGAGGCACTGTGTGTGATACACCCCCTTCTACTCTGCTCTCATGAGACTCCACCTGGAGTAATGAATTCAGTTCTGGGATCCCCAACATGAAAAGGACAAGGACCTGCTGGAGTGAGTCCAGAGGAGGACGCAAAGATGCTCCAAGGGCTGGAGCACGTCTACTATGGAGACAGGCTGAGAGAGAGCTGGGGTTATTCAGCCTGGAGAAGGGAAGGCTCCGGGGAGACCTTAGAGCCCCTTTCACTGCTTAAAGGGGACCTACAGCCAGAGAAGTACTTTTGACAAGGGTATGGAGAGATGGGACAAGGAAGAATTGCTTTTAAATGGAAAAGGATAAGTTCAGATTGGATATTAGGAAGAAATACCTCACTGTGAGAGTGGTGAGACTGACACGGGTTGCCCAGAGAAGCTGTGGATGCCCCATCCCTGGAAATGTTCAAGGCCAGGTTGGATGGGACTTTGAGCAACCTGGTCTAGCAGAAGATGTACCCGCCTGCAGCAGGGGGGTTGGAACTGAATGGTATTTAAGGTCCCTTCCAACCCAAACCATTCTATGATTCTATGAAAAAGAATTGTTGCTATTGGGATTTTTAGATTAAAGCAATTTAACCATGCATGGAAGCTGAATTTACTGCTGGATTTTTACTCCAGCAATGAAACACTTTTGAGGCTCTGCAAATCTTTTGTAATGAAGTGATGCAGAACCACTGCTTAGTCATGCAAACAAAATGAAAGTTAACTGAGGAAGCATTCTGGGGACCATGAACGCTTTGCCAAAACTCAAAGCAAAAGATTTATTGTCAACCCAAAGGTACAAATGCTTCAAAACTGTCTTTTGTGCATGTGCATTGTTGAGAGAAGGGCAAAGAGACAGAGTAAATATTTTGTGCAGCCTGTGAGATACCCTGGGTATCAAATGTTGCTGGAAGGACACAAATAGTTTTCTGAGAAACCTATGAACAGACACATAGCATTACTACTGCAAGTTGACAGGGAAGAAAACAATTTTCCATCGATCACTGAAGCATCCTAACCTTTACCAAATCCCTTCTTTTGCACTATCCTACACAAGACCAGATCAGACTTTCAAAGAACAAGACTTTGGCAAGCAAGCTACAAAATTCACTGTGTTCTGCTTTGCAGTCTGAATTACGTTTTCTCTTGATGGTCAGAGACACTGCTGCTCTCCCAGGGCAAACCCACCATCACTCCACTGAAGCCTGGGGAGCAGTCCCAAGCTTGGCCCGAAACAAGCTGGCTCCAGGTCTCAGTGACTTTCTGTTTTGGCATTTGAAAGCCTTCTCATTAATTGCTTTTTATAAGACATGTATTAATACACAGGGAGAATCTAGAAATAAGGGCTAGAGCATATGTTGGATTGGAAACTAAGAGCCTGCAACTGTGCCTCCTACTAGCTGAATCAATTTGTTTATTTGTGCCATTGTGGTTTACACCCTCCCCCAAATAGGACTGTAATTAAAGTCACATGGAAACTTCTAGTGACAGCAATGCCACTAACATCAGTCCTTCAGGACACTATATTCCGCTAACTTCTTTTTATATCATCTCTCAAACACAGCCTGGCTCCACCTCTGCTCCCCAAGAACGGGTAAGTATGTGGCACTCCCTATCCAGCTCCACTTTCCCCCCTAGAAGCACGAGGTTCTGGGCCAGCAGTGTTGGCCTTCAGCTCAGAGCACCTACATCATTGCACAGGCAGACTTTCAGGGCACCATGTACCACACTTAAGTCCAGAAGAGGCACAGAGAAGGAGGGGAGACCCATAACACACCACACATGCAGTACTTTCCTCTTTGAACTGAAGCATTTTGTAAACACATTTTAGTGGCCTGTATATAAAATTTGATCTCTCTATAAGCCTAATCTTCGAGATTACTAGAGACTCCTGCATTGCTGAGGGATCAAAGATGAATAGCTATTTTAGCCTGTGCTTTCACAGCAACTTTTACAACATTAGATATAATGACCAGGTGCTCAGCTGGTATAAACTCCTGGAACTTTATTTTCTCTGCTGCCAATAACAGCCAGTTCACACCATCCAAGGACTTCCTGCAAGGTCAGTATTAGATGAACTGACACAGGTCTCACTAAACTATCTAGTGTTTATTCATTCTCTTGGTTTTTACCAAGATCTCTTCAGATGCTAAACAACTCATTGAGATAGTGCCTCTGCTGCAGATACTTGTGCTTGTTGACATGTAAGAACAGTGCAACAGATACGTTAAAAGAAGAAATATAAAAAAACCCCCTTCCACCACTTGCTAGAGGGCAGCTGGCACAGCAGGACTAAGATCCACTGGTCCTGCACAGCACATGGCAAGGAAGGAGTGTGAGCAGCAGTCCAAGGTACAGGCCAGCTGTTTCCAAATTCCCTGCTTGTCCCCATTTGCAGGGTATGTGCCCTGCATTACACCGTGATCAGGGAAACAAGACCATTGTCCTCATGATAGAAAGCAAACATCACAGCTGTGGACTCACAGTCTCAGGCTGTGGGTGTCTCCTTGAGACAGACTGTGATGCTCAAGAGATGCAAAACTAGTTGGGGGTGGCTCAGCAGGCAGCAGCATCCCCTGTAATGAATGAACCTGCTGTGCTCTGCACAAAAAAATACAGAGCATGGCTTATCTCTAAGGCTTCAGTTCAGTCCAGAGCCACAACTGGCTGTGAAAGACAGAGAGGAAGTGCAATTCAAAAGATTTTTGAAAGGCAAAGATATAAACCAAATCATACAGGTGCTCTAAGAACAAAGTGTTACCTCAATCTGTGATAATGTAGCCAGGTAGCTGCAGCAGGGATCACATCCTGCAATGAAAGCAGGCAGCATCCATCATAAGAGTCTGAACAGCAGAGGTTAAGAGATACATTGCAGGTGCCTCGCTTACATTATAAAAGAGTTGGTGAATTAGTCAGAGAAATTGGCAAAAGACAGGAAAGGCTGGAGAACACTTGAATGTGATGCCAAAACCCACGAGACACTGAATGGCTTTGCTGTTTTACAAGTTATAAGGCTATTCACAACATTAGGACCAAGAGTGACAGCACTAACAAGATTTATCACAGAACATCTACTTTGGACTCAATGATGAATTGCCCCAGTAAAAAACTGCTAGCTCTGCTGACATATATTATCATTATTAGAAAGCCTCTCTGATAACCAATTCATTAGGAATTTTAGCAATTCATTTCCTCGTAAAAACTTCTGCATACGAATTCAGCACAGACAGATGCAAAGAGCAACTTTGGAAAGACAGCACTACACTAACTCAGGGCTGTATTACTCAGTGGGTATAGCAAAGAGGAAGGTCTTAAGTAGTTATTTTTCTGCAAAGCACATTTATAAGAGATAGTATATTACTAAAAAGCCTGTGCTACTGCTGGAATTTATATTTAACCCCTCCTTTAGGCCCAATAAATCAAATGCAACATGGAGTCAGTGATGCCATGGCCCTCACACTACAGTAATTAGTGTTCTTCTTTGTTCAGTTTTCTTGACCAATATCTACTCATATTCCAAATCAGACAAAAAAGCAAGAAACTTTCCTAACAGCAAGTCACTCAAGCAGGATGGAGCAGGATCCAATATCCCTCCCTCTGAGTTTTCCCACCAAAGCTGTTGGGTCAGGAGATGGCAGGCTTGGCTGTGACAATGAGTGCCATCTCCCTGCCAAGCCTTGGTGAGCAAGGACAGGAAACTGCAATAACTGTCACCTCCATTTCCTTTCCAATGTGAGACAGGGCAGAGCTATGAAAGGAGCACTTTGCCCTGGTTGCCCTCCCGGGGCAGAGCAGCCAGATGCAGCCTCTCCCCAGTGCATGAGACCTCAAAGTGCCTCCACATTCATAAAGCCTATCCAAAATCTAGCTTTGTGATTGCTGCTTTGCACAAGCACCGGGTGAACTCCAACCTGGAGCAAAGCAGGGCTGGAAAATAAGCAGCAGAGAGGTGACTCTTGTTAAGGTGGGAGATTCCTCAGCTGCATCTGTCCCAGCCAGCAAAGCTGCTCCTCTATTTCAGGCACACCTGATGCCTGCAGCAAGGTATCAGAGATGGCCACAGGGACACAGTGAACCCCCTCTAGCACCCCCCTCATTATGAGGCTGTCCTAAGACTGTGTGTTTCTGACTTGGGCCATGACAAGAGCTTTTGGGAATGCTATCCCAAGCAATGCCAAGTGAAGCATTGCTTTGCACAGCTGCTCATTCAGCAGCCTAAGAACAGCAAAAATTTAGAGTTCACACACAAGTTCAGCGGTGTCCCCTGGTGCCACAAGATGAAGCTTTTAGCAGCAAGGTCACACAGAAACTCCCAAGTTTGCCACGCAAAATCCTCCCACTCCCACACAGCCTGACAGGGCTCTCACGAAAGGAAGCAGCATCTCGTTTAAATCTGTGTGCATTTATGAAGTTCTCAACTCTCTGTATACTCAAAAGGTCACACTGTGTTTTAAAAGGGTCAGGAATAAGGATTGCAACAGCCTTAGACTTCTTACACGAAGTCACTCCCTTAATTCTCACAACAGAGATATTCAGTGTGGTGTTGACGGCCTAAAATCTACCTAATCCTGCTGCTGAACTAGGGAGATCATTACATGCAGAGGGATGCACAATATTAATAAGTCATGACCCATCAGTCTGACTGCTCCCCAGTCTCTGCCAAAAGCCACAGGTCAGGATTCCCCAACCCCTCCTTTCCCTCAGACAAGGCTTCAGAGGTGAACACACAAAAAGCAGCAGCAAGGCATGCTGAAAAAAAGTCAGCATTTCAGGCCAATAAACCCATCCCTTTAACCTGTGAAGAAATGGGTTTAACCTGGCAATAGTATTAAGACAAACCTCACAGTATAGACAAATGATGACTTGATTTTAATAACATTTTTATCCCTGGATGGCCAGTTTTGCTAAATGGCATGTCTAATCCTGCAGAAAGACAAAGACCAGCAAAACCTGCAGCACGTTGTTATTGCAATGGACAGGAGAGTCACCATACAGAACCCAGGAGGCCATCCAATGTAGTGGGAGGGAAAGGGTCTCAGAGATAGCAAGTGACACAGTGCATTTAACTAAAACTCTGCTGGAAGAGGAGAAACAAGGGCTGACAGACCTGTTCTCCTAACAAAAAGTTCATCATGGTCTCTGTGGAAATGAGGTGTCCTTCCCTGCACTGACTGGCAAACATGAAGAGACAGGGTGAGCGGGTAGACTGGAATCCCAATTACATGGCACCAGGTTGGACAACAAGGGTGCTACATCCAGCTTTGCTACAACACTTCAAACCCATTCAGAGGCAGTTTTAAACAAAAGATTAAAATGCAAATCTCCCTTCTTGCCAGCTAGAAAAGAAAGAATTTTCCACAACAGCCTCTGAAAGATTAGGCATGTTATTATTAACACTGTGCAAGAAGTGGACATTAATTAATGCTGAATTGCAAAGAAATTCCAGTAGTATCACATATTTCACTCCTCTTGCCACAGCAATGAACTCATTATGAATAAAGAAATTAAAAACATATATCAGTAGGCAAAATTAATGATCTTCCACTGATTATTAACCGTGAGCAACATATACCACTAGAGCAGAATGAAAGAGGAGGAATGTATCTCAGCTTCTGTTACAGGATAAGATCACAGCCCAAAGCACATCCTTTGCTGAGAATGAAGTGTTTATCAAGTGACTTCAAAGATACTCACTGTGACCTTGAGCCAAACACTTAATATCTGCCAACCAGTAGGTTTTTTATCTACAAAACAAAATCAGCAGCACTTACCTTCCTAGTTCCAGGTGTGGGGACCATGTTGCTGCTCCATTCTTGCATGTAGACACTACAACAGTTGGGGACACCCTTCAGAGTCCTCCAGCCACATCAAGGGGACTGTAAAATCACATCTTAGGGTGGGTATTTAGGAGCAGCCTAAATGAATTTAGGACCAGCCTTCCTGAGGAGGAGCTAGGAGAACCAGAGGTACCTGGCAGCACCAAGAAACCCAGCAAGAGGTGGTTAGAGTCAATCAAGGGAAAACTGGCATCATAGGAAGAGCCAGAGGTGAGACAAGACCAGCTGAAGGGGATGAAGAAGTATATGATCAGTCAATCAAAACTGTTTGTGCTGTCAGGAGGAAGGTGAGGTTTTCCCTGTGAAGGTGTAGGATTGCACAATCATCCTTAAAGACAAGGGCCAAAGCCACAGCTGCAGTAAGTCAGTGATGCTCCAAGGACACCTGAGAGTGGCTCAGCTCCATGAGCAGACCTGGCCCAGGGACACCAGCTTTGTTCTTCAGCATTTGCCTGTTCCCAAGACATCTGTCACCTTGCAAATTAACCCAGGCTGACACTCATCCTGGCTTGTCTGCAGCTGCTGTGAACCTTTCCTGCAAGTTCCCAGCTCAGATATTTATTTCAGTACTTCTTGCTTTCATATCTTTACTATTTTTATTACTTCCATTAGTCTTTTTGGCTTGAACTGAACAGTTTTCTTTCACGTCATTTCCATCATTGCTCTGACCATATCCAATATATGTGTCAGTGACTGAAAAATTCCATGAAGCTTAGCCAAATCCATGTTTTCTGGTAAATAATAGCAGCATGTCCCCCTGTTCAAAGAAAATTGAGAGATTTATTAATATAGCATCAGATGAATTTCTGATTTGTATAATTATGCATCAAATTTCAATTGACACGTCATGCAGGCAATCTTTAGAGTCATAATAGACAATCTGTAAGAAAAAAAACAAAGGAAAATGTTAATAAAACATTATGCCCTAAGCAAAAAATATGTTTCATGTATCATACATAGGTAAAGGCAGTTATTTGATGTAAAATGGAGTTGTGACCTTGCTGCAGAAGTGTTCATTACCCAACACCACAGCAAGCAAATTAATGGATTTTGGAATGGTGCAAATAACAGTAATAACAATAGTCATTTGGGTTCCTGGCATTTGCTTGCTGACAGCCGGATTTAGCAGCAAGTGGTTTGTGTTATTTTTTTTTTTTTATGAAAGGGATTGCAAATAGAATTTCACATAACCTTAAAGACATTACAGAAGCATGTGTCTAGCACAAGGGTATTACACATGAGTAATCAAGGTTTTGCAAATGCTTATAAACCAAGCAGTGGAAGCCCAGAAACAAAACACTGGCTGCCAGAAGAATATGTGCTTTATCGCACAGACACCTATGGCCATAGCACTATCAAGTATACAATATTCTGGTATTTGAATCCCTACACAGGAAGGTTTTGATTATGGTTACTATGGAAATTACTTATGCAGTTTCATAGGCATTGTGCACGTGATAAACAGCTGTGTGATAATTAGGTTGTTGATGCTGTTTAAGGAAACTGTAGCACTGCTGGGAAGTGTAGAATTGTCAGGTTTGGACATTGTTCTCTCTGTAGAAAGTCTCTCCCTTGCTAAGTGAGAAGGATTGTCTGTTCTGGCCCTTCTGGGCTGGGCTGGAGCTGCCCAGAGCCCTGTTTTCCAACATGGCACCACCGCAAGAAATTTTATCCTTAGCAGCTGATGAAGATTACCCTTCCCAACCCCTCAGCCAGCCTGTCTGCAGGGCACCAGGAGCAGGCTGCAAGAATGATGTGTTATTCCAGGTGAAAATTTACTGCAAGAGTGAATGCTGCTCCTGGAGGGGCTGGGCAGACAGGGAAAAGCTGATGGTGTCACAGTGATAGAGAGCACTGAAGTGCACTGCCCCAGCTGAAGGATGTGCTGCCAGAATTTACAGAACAGGAGATGCTGCTCGGGGGTTTTAGCTCATTAAAGCTCACAAAATCTAAATTGGGCCTTAGGAGCATCTTGCAATGGAGCAAGTATTCTGTGTGGAGCTGGCAGGATTGCCTTTGTTTTTCAACAAAGATCACAAATAGGTTTCTAAAACACTTTGATGTGTTTAAAATGGTGAAGATACTAGGCAAGTAGGTACAATAAAAGAAACATCTCTTCCAGTGGAAAACCCCCAGGCATATATGCCTTCTAAATGCTATTGAAATTTTAAGCTCTGATAATTGCTTTGTAACATAAGCAATTGCATTAAGAGCATGAACACCAAAGCCCATGAATCACTACCTTCAGCTCTGCCTTCTGTAGTTTCCCTCGAAGTACTCTCTGATTGCAATAGACTTAAATCTAACTCATGGTACAACTGATGGCATATGCTAAAGTGAGTTCTTTTAATAGACAAACCTGGTTTCTCTGTAGTTCTCTGTTCAAGACTGGCAGAGGGAGGAAGCCCCACAACCTCTAGCTGCACTGGGCACCAGGTCTGATACTGCCAGATGGGAGCCTATTAGAAACTACTAGAATAAGGCAACTTTTCTAACAGAGAAAATTCCCTTCCTCAGAGTGAAACAGATTTAAACAGAGAGGACTAAAAACAAACCTGGATGCACCTTTGCAGGCTGTTGTTTCTTTCAGACTTGGTCTGAATTTAGCAATTTCAGAGGCTGCATCTGAAATATAATCTATCATCTCTGGGTTCTAGGTATTTCTCCTCACTCATCACTGCCCAAGCTGATGTCTGGGAAGCCTGCAATGGAGCCCTGCTGCCCCATGCAGCCTTCTTGCCCCCTGGGGGCAGCTACCAGGGCAGAGACAAGGAGCTGCCCTCCTCCCCATCATCTCTTCTACAGACTAACATACACCCACTTGCAACCAAAAGACTCCGCTGTATCACTGAGGCAATTAAATGAGCAGGAAAATTGTGTGGAGATACAGGAGTGATTGGATTCGGTACATGGCAACCAGCAGCTACCCAAAGCCAGAGCCGGAGCTCCATGCTGCTGGGCTATAGGTGACATTCCTATAGCTGGCAGGTCCTCCAAGGAGTTTGTTGCTTGCAATTTTCATAGAATTTGAGCTGAAAGTGTGTGGTGGGTTCCTTCTGTAGTCCAAGTTTTGGAAGTGAGAAGTTTCACACAACAGCATCACATCTTACAAGCAGAGTGCTGGAGAGGAAATGCTCTGTTTTGTCTCTGTTAAAGGCTCTAAGGAATTTAATTGAAAATCTTTAGCAACCCCGTACTTAGGAAGAGGAGCTGGGAATTTGGCAGTAGAGTTTTGGTGTCAAAAGTGTTCTTTTGCTATTATTGGGGAGAAAGAGGCAGGGTGGGGGCCACAGACAAAAGAGCCAAACTGGCCAAATTGTGACCCTATCCAGCTTTGCAAATAACTCAGGAAAGACCTGCTCAAACATAGGTGCAAAATTCTGCAGTTGGGCTTGTGATCCTGAATGTCCTTTGCCATCAGACCCCAGGAGGGGACACATCCCCTCCAAGCCCTTGGGCTTTGGGGCAAAGGCTTCTTCTCCAAATGTCCTTTCAGAAAAGCTATTTCCAGGTGCACTCCACAGCCCTGAGCATCTTGCTGGGTGCTCCAGACTGGGTACATCCCAGTGGCACTGGGAAGGATCTGGCTCCTGGTGCAAGGGGTGCACTGGAGCTGCCTGGTGCCCTCCCACAGATCCAGGCATGAGGTGGGATCCTCCACCCTTGGGATTCAAGTCTGTTTGAACCACACCTGTGCATGTCTCCCAGACCTTTTGGCCACACAGTTGTAGCCATTATCACTCCTCAGACTGTTGCAATTTTCTGTAGTTTTAGTTCCTCAATTACATTGATTATCACATTAAACATTCCTGGTGCTACAGGAACAAAATAAAAGTAATAAGCTTGTATCTTCCTAATACAAATGAAACCCATTTGTACTACTAAGAGTGTAGTGGACTCATTGTTTCACAGTAATGAAGCTCTCATCTCAAGAGATCCAATTCATAAAAAAATACTTGCCAAGGCTATGCACATTTCCTTTTCTTTTTTATTGCCACTAGCTGTTCTTTAAGTTCATATCTGATTCAGCATTAGACCACCAAATGAAATAAAATGGAAGAGACAAAAAAAGCAAAGAAACCCCATCACCTCTGATGGGAGGGACCCCCCTCACCCTCAGGCAGTCAGCTCTGTGCCCACCCAGGCTGTGGGCATCCTTTTTCATGCACCTTCTCCTACTATAAATAGCCACAGCCACCTTTGCTCTGCTTTCCAAAATAGAAACACATTGCGAAGGAGAGAGGAAGAGCAAAACACTGTACACAAGCTCTTTTATATTTATAGATATGAATTTGTAACCAAAACCACACAGGGTGGGCAATAACCCAGACGAGGAGATGTTTTCTGCAGGCATATGCAGGGGAACCAATTGAAGAATGCAGGCACCAGGTGGGGGTGTGGAACAAACAGGTTTTGATGCTGTTCCACTTTTCCCCATGCCATGGTCCAGGTCACAACAGTGTGATTAAAATGTGTAATAAAAATTGAGATCTGACTGCTCCAGAGCTCCAGCAAAGGTAAACAGTCCACCTTCAGCTCTGCCCACTCCCTCCATGGGGCAGGACAGGCTCCAAAGGAGCATCCCCTGGCTCCAGGAGTTGGACATGGCATCCAGGCTGTGCCCTGATGCTTACCTGAGAGAGATGAGCTATTCTTACCCCTGGACAAAACAAAAATGATCTTGCTTTTCCCAGCCTGGTGGCTCCAACCCCATCATAGTCACAGAATGGCATTGGGTATTGGAGACCCCAACACCAGGCACCAGTGCTGTTGAACCTGACCTGTCTTCATCTTTCACTCCACCAAGAGATCCTGGGGATGGAGGCAGCCAGGATAAGCCTGCAGACATCCCTCCCCATCAGGGGATCTTTCTGCCTCCCCATTTCCCTGCCACCAAGAGGCACAGGCCCAGAGATCTAGTAGCAGCAGTCTTTCTTCAGGAAGAAAACTAAAGGGCAGGAAAGTAGTAGAGGACAGGCTTCCCCTTGTATTTCCCTTCAGGTATCAAACAGTAGCACCAGACCCCACACAGCAGGGGCTCACCTTTCCACCCCAAGCCTCAGCACCCACAGTGGCAGAAGAGCAGGAAGGGGAAGGATGAGCAATCTCCTCTTTTCCTCCTGATTGAGGGGTGACAGTCAGGCCACACTTATCACAACTTTGATTATCTAAAAGCTCATCCCTTATCCAGAATGAGGTCATGTTCCTGACATGTTCAACTGCATCAAAAATGAGCTTGATTATTTCAACCCTCATTTATCAGAACCAGTTTATTGTCACCCATATTACTTGATAAATTAAGGTATGACCACTTTTGGCTTTGCTGGTGTGGGCAGCACATTTACACAAGCTTTTGCCTGCTAACACTTAATAACCTGGAACCCCAGGTCTGAATCAGGCCTCTCCTGCCCAGACATTGGAGATGCCACAACACCTCATGGGAACACAGATTTTTGTCCCAGGTCAATGACATACATGGTATACCAACACCCCTACTGCCAGAGCTGCTCATCAGAGCCTTCCTCCAAGCTGCTGGGTGCTTCCCAGCACTGGGCAAGCCTTCATAGAGAACTCAAAAGCCTCTTGCAGGGATTAAAAAACACCTCATGGACCTGGTGCATTGTTGCTGTTTGTTGCAATAACTCAAAGGAATTAGCACCATAGGACAGAAAGTGCATAAGGCCAATGAGGAAATACGGAGGGGGGAAAGTGACTTGCCCAGTGTCTGGGCTGTGGATCTGCCTCACTCTTCACCCTCCCTCTGTTCACTTTTGCCAAGAGCCAGATGAGGGCTGCTGGAAGGGTTTTTGCAAGAGAAATCTAGGAATGGGTTTTGATTTCTAATTTATCTGGTTAAAAAAAAGGATCGAAAGCCACTCAGCTACACTCATTTAGAATCGTCTGTTCCCTTCCCCGCCCCTGTGGGCTCAGCACCACAGATGCCCCCCCCCCCCACAACAGCACAGTGCTGCTGGGGCAGGCACAACATACACAGGGAGTCAGAGCTTTCTGGCTGTATGTGCACCAGACATGCATAACACAAATACTCTTCTAGCCCTGTACCATTGCCTCATCCCTCAATAACCCCAGGCAACCCTCACCACAGAGCTTCCTGGCCTCAGGCATTCGTGGGTCAAACTCTTCACTTACACTGACTTCCTCAGCACAATTACTCAGTATTTCAAACACAAAGTGTTCTTAGCCTCACCTTGGATCCACTTTTCCAGCAATGCCTGTTCCTAGGAAAATAACTCCCCAAATCTTCAGTGAGCACCTTCCCTCCGCCTCCAGCAGGCACCAGAGCACAGGCAGCACTTGGCTGTGTGCTGAGGAGGGGCTCAGGCAGCAGGGTCTTACTACCAGAGCCTGAGGGCAACCAGGCAGCACCAAACACCCCCCACACACCTCCTGCAGAAAGTCACCCCATGTCCACGTCTTTGTAGTTGGCAATCAGTCCCACACAAGACCAAAAAAATCTGGCTTATTAAAGCATGAACTGCTGAGCCCCTTGTTAAATGACAGCCTCCTCTTCTCCTGGGGGATTATTTACCCTGCAGATGGGGTTACCGGCCCTGGAGCAGGAAAAGGGATTTCTCCCAGAGATGAGGCAGCAGGGGCACATTTCCCATCCATAGGGTAATGCTATGCTGTCTCACAGAGAGGCTACTTCCCACACACATCAGAAAATAGCCAGCAAGCTGCATGCACACAAGGCATATGCTTCTCTATAAGGTATCTATATGGTGTAGCTCCTCTTTCTGCTTTCACTGTATTTTATCTTTAAATTGTGAGAGCCTTTTAGTAGCAAATCATCAGAGAGGAACAGCTAGTTACCAAGGAGATTCTCTGATGAATCAGAGACTGACTGGTATAAGATCTAGACAGACTGTAGCTTCTTAGTTCACAAGACCTTACATTTTAAACAGGGGGAAAAAAATTTCCCAACTGTGGACAACACCAGCAATAGCAGCTTTTATTTTTGCCATAGGAGCAAAGAGCAAGAGCACAGCATGGGAAATCAGTGAGCAGTCAGAGACGAACAGGAACATCTCTCTGGCATGCTCTTGACTCAGAAAAGCAAATACCACCCAAGGACAAAGTGATCTGATGGAGGTGACTGAGGGAAAGGCTGGGAAGCCCCTGATTTCACAGCAGCACATGCAAGGGTACAGAGGAATGAGTGAGCACTGGAGAACGAGCTGAACACTTCTGCACAGCCCTGACATTTTGGAAAGTAAAGGTTGCCCAGGCAAGGTGCTGCTCATTTGTGTGCTGGCCACAGGCTCAGCACAATACTGGGACTGCCTCAGCCTGAGCTCACTTTTTCTGCCTGACTCCTGCAGTTTTCTTCCCAGGAGCAGGTGAGAGGGATGAATTTTGCCAAATGACAGAAAAGGCACTGACTCTGCGCTGAGCATCCTGCCCTCACAGAAATGGCCATCATGTCCCAGAGGAGTCCCGGCAGTCAGGGATGCACATGCAGAGTGGATGGGAAGAAGAGTTTTTATAAAGGTGGGGATAACAAGAAGCTTCATGAAATAAAGTTTGGAGAGAGAAAGCTCAGCTTTTTTTGGGCTGACTTTATTCAGAGGGTCTTCACACCCACTTCCTTCTGACGTCTTCCTTCTGTGTAGTTACTGAATTCTGGTGCTTCGCCTCTATTTAAAAACAGAAAGTAATTAAAACTGCCTGGGAACCGTGAGAGCAGCAAGAAGTACTTGGAGACATTGAAAGACAAGATACATGGAAACCTTCTTCTCATAGATAGGCTGTTTTCCCAAAGGTGGAAACTACAGAACTATGTAGATGAGAGGGAAAATCTCCCTGTCAGATCCCATTGAAATCTCCATTTCGGGCACTGCTGCTCCACTGCTGCTAAGGTAAACCTGATCCTTACGGGGGGGAAGCTGCAGAATGGGCTGAGGCATTTGGGATGGGGACAGTGTGAAGAGCTTAGACAGGCTGCTGTGATGTGTTGGGGAGTAAACATTAAAACATGTATTAGAGCAAATTCAGGCTCTGCTGCTTAAGTGCACACTGAAAAAGTATTTCCTAGAGCAATTACATCTGAAAAGAGGCTGGCACAAACCAGGCTTTAACTAAGGAGTAAATTGAAGGACATTTTATTAGTCAAACAGTTTCAAATGCTCTTTTGAGTTATAAATTACACTTGTTCATCTGAGGAATAAATTCACTGTTGGTAACATTTGTGGGCTGGAGCTAGAGGTTTAGAGTAATGTTTAAGTGATGCATATTGTGATGTTTCACAAGGGGACAAACTTAGAGTACCCAGTGGACCTCATTTGGAAAACAAAATACTCCAGAATGCTGCAATAGAGACTGAAAACAGCATATGGGGTAGGGAATGGTCACAAGAAATATTCCCTGACAACAAGCTGCTCTCAGAACCTCAGAGGAAAAACTGTAAGGAAATTCCAAGCTGTGGCTCCCAGCCAGCAGGTGACTTGCTGTCCATCCCCCTCCAACTTCACACACAGGAGCTCATACAGCATTCACTGGCAGCACTTCGCAGCTGTGTCAAGCAAATTAGAGGTGTAGGAGTAGTAAATTAAAACAGGCTGCCAATTTTAATGCACTTATTGGGCTTTTGGGTCTTATTTGACTTCATATTTTTGACCTTTATTGACTTAAGGGGGAAGTTGAAGTCATTGATATGTTTACAGTTAAAAGAGAGAAGGGCTGAGGAAGCAGTAACTGCACAGACCTCCCATAGGCAGAGCATGAACTTCCACATCACCCAGCTCACAGACATCATGCTATACCAAAGCAGTGCCATTACTCCAGCCCTGGGCTGATTTGGCATATCCATATTCCCCAGAATGCATTCAGAGTTTGTTTTTCCAAACACGTACAAGAAGTAGCAGCTGCTAGAAGAGGAACCGTATCCTACACAGTGATTTTAATCCAAGAATAGCAAACAGGCAGGTTAGGGATTTCCAAATAGAAAAACTGAAGCAGCAAGCATTTAAATAATTTAGATAAAAACTTGCAGCTGAATAGAACAAGTGTCCAGACAGGAACTTTTCTTCACTTCCACGTAATAACATAATCTGGAAAGGTCTGGAAATTAATTGCTCTTGATTTTTGCTGTGCAGCACAGTTGGTCTGAGCAGAGGGACCAGCAAAGCTCCTTGTGTTGTGGTCCCTGGGCTGGAGGAACACCCACATTCTGCCTTTGCTTGTGAATTCTGCCTGCAGTAAATGAGTAGAAGATTGACAAAGGTCTAAATTGTGGCTTTGGAGTCAGGTTTGCCATGACAAGAATTTGCCTGTGTAAACACCTAAAACAAGGTCAAGGAAAGAGGTGGGGAGTAATGACAAATGTGAGCTGCCAGGTGAAGGGTGGCCACCACCAAACTGTGGTGCTTGACAACACATCTGGTACCTCTTACTAACCTGGTGTGGGAATGGGGAGAGATTTTATTAGGTAACACTAAAATACCAAGAGACTGACAATGTGCTCCAGACCTCCACATATTCTTATGTGGTGCTTCCAAGAAATAAGTTATTCTCAGCACATATAGTGTCTGCTGCTGAGCAGAGTCCAGGCACTGGAGAAACTTATGAAACAGCCATACAGATTAGCTGTCATAATCCACTCCTGGCTTTCCACAGGAGGGCTTCACTGTCCTGCTAGAAACCCCCTTATTTTCTGGCAGCCCCTTGGCAGGTGGGGTTTGCCCCACAGGGATACCCTGCCCTAGCCTCTGTCACTGACTTCTCAACACCCAAAAAAACCCCGAGTAGCTGGATCCCACTGGGTATTTCCATGTGCCCCAACTTTGCCTAGCCTCAGTTAGCACCCCAGGGGACACCCCAGGAGTCCCAGGGCTGCAGTGGGTTGAGTCAGACAGATTTAGGAGCAGGACTCAAAACCAACGCAGCACCTCACATGCCCTGGAAGGCAAAGCTCAGTGCCAGCACAGGAGGGAGGTACAGGATCATTCCTGATAACCTTCTCTGAATGACCCAGATTGCATCAACGGGCTCTGGAGGGAGCCTGCAGCCAGCACTCTTCAGATGGGAGCATAGGATTTACAACATGGGGCCCAAGAGAGACAAGGCGCACAGCAATGGGAAAGAAGAGCAGAAGGCCTCAGCACCCTTCCCACCTTCAAAACTGGTAAATGTTTCTTATTCCCCTTTCTACTTTCTTTTAAAAAAGCTAGAAAAGTCACCCCTTCTCTGTGCTGGTTTGCATGCCAAGTGGCAGGCTGCTGGGAGATCCCAACACCAAGCACTGAACTTTCCAGGTCCAGTGCCTTTCCAGGCTACTACCTAAAATGCCAGAGGCAGCCCAGCAGATTTGAACACGGCATGTGTCCAGAACAGCCCAACATCTCCCCCCTTCATACTTAAGGTTCATTTTCTACATTGGCACACCCATAGCCAGATGCTAGATGTTGTGCCAGCAGGGGGGGACCAAAGGAGTCTCCTGGCTTTTGCATGCTTGTTCAGAGGCTGCAAACTCAGAAGTACTGACACTCTCAATATCCCTGCAGGTGAAGGGCAGGCAGAGTCAGCAAAACCCAGCCAATGAAGGGGTCTGCATGAACTTCCTGAAACAATGCATGGAAGGACATGCCACAAGTCCCCAATCCCACAAATCGCCCCTTTGGAGCACAGCAGCTCTGCAGTGCCTCTTGGGCTAAGCAATGCTTTTTGCCTCATAGAATATAGTTGAAAGGCAACAAGCATCATCCCCTATGCAGGTGCAAGCCATAAGCACTGTTATTCTGGACATACAAGCCACTTAAGGCAACACTGCTTCTCTTAATGGAAGAGGCATCACAGCAGTAGCTACATCATGGACCATTAATTTGCTGCCCAGCAGATTGATCCTAGACTTTAACAGGCATTTAACTAGAGGTCTAGAGCAGAAATTTCGCAGTGCAACAGTAGAAATGAGGTTTTTTTTTAGGGAAACAATTTTAGTGCTGATGGAAGTCAGGAGCAAACCCCTCCAGCTCCACATGGCCAGGGACTTTCTTCTATGTGCCCAGGCAAACACTGCTGGATAGAATACTTGGTTGTTAACAAGTGTGTGAGGCAGTGTAATTTCAATCGGTGTCTGTTTCACCAGAAATGAAACAAGGTGGGAAGTATGGAGTTGGGCAGAAAATTGCTTCAATGTCATTTACATAAAACTTCTCCAGTACAGAACTGTAGATCTGTACTTCTGATGCAGCCCCACATTCTGGTAACACTTATGCTTCAGGCACATATCAATATCCTTTCCTGGGCTGGGTCCAGATCAACTTGACTTCATTTAGCACAGCACAGGCACATAGCTACCATTTACTGCTAAAACATCACTTGGAAGCTGCATTGTTGGGGCATGCAGGAGGGATAACAGACCAAATTTCTATACAGTGTCAATCAGTTTAATTGCAATTTGCTCAGCAGAGCCTTGCCCATTTTTAAAACAGGTCAATTGCACCACTCAGCTGGTAAGCTGGGCTTGCTAACTGGTATGTGTCCAGCAGCAGTTATGTTCTTCCTGCTATCAGTGAAGATTTTAAATTGCCTTTAATTTGAACTTTGAAAGACCTCACTGTTTCTCAGCAATTAGCTTCTATACTGACTTTATTTGAATTGAGCAGTAGATCCCCATACTAGGGATGTGACAAGCTTGAAAAACTGTCCATTTCTCATTCTGCCTAAATTCTTAGCTCTATTGCTGATGTGTAAAGGCTGTTGGGGAGATGGAACATGTCTTGTATTAGGGAAGAAGTGAAAAACCTCAGAAATGGCTTAAGCCCATCTATGTCACACCCACATGCTTACAGTTTGATTTATTCTGCTTAAAACTTAAGTCTGATCCCTGCTAATAACACAATTAATTATCTGAGTGAAGCTGTGTGGTTTTGGGGAGCACTGGAAGTTTCAGAGGTGTGGGATCATGTTGGGAAGCACCCCAGCACTGCTAGCAAACCTGACAGATCTCAGCACAGGCTGCCTCCCTAGCAGGTCAGCATTAGGAGGCAAAGGTTGCTCCTGGGATTTTCTGTCAGCAGAATGTCTTGGTGTGAAAAGAGCTTTTCCCCCTCACCCCATCTCCAGCCCTCTCACATCCCACTCAGCACGTGTTCATCCTTCCACATTCCCCAGCTCTGTCATCCTTCTTAGATTCCCCACCCAGACCTTACTCTACCTCCTCCAGGTATCCTCAAGCTAAGGTACTACACCTGACACCGCAAATTGCTGTATTTCCACTGTTTCTTCACATCCCTCTGCCCTCCTGCCCCCTCTGCCTTGCCCCCAAACCAGCTCCAGCACTGTCACAGCATTCTCACCTGAGGGATGGTCTGCTCCCAGCACCTTGAAACAACCCTCCAGCCAAGTTATTAAAACCATTTAATACCCCTTCTGAGTGGTACAGACACTGCACTACTTAATATAATTGCATTTCTCACTAGTTAGAGATAAACCAGACCCTTCTTAATCATTTTTTAATCATTAAGATAAAGCCTGATGTGCATTATGAGATTATTAACAGCCCCATAAGTGAAATAACAGATACAAGACCAAAAGCTCAGTTGTAAGTGTTCTCAGATGCCTGCAGATTAATCATTTTATATCTCCATAGGAGCATTCACCAAGGCATTCCATCATTTTACAGTCTTAAAGCCACAGGACAGCTCTTCCAAATTACAGCTCAGCCTTGCCTATAGGAGGCAGAAACAGGGGAGGAAGGTACTTGTTTGCCTCCAAATACAAGTTAATGAAAAAGCTGAAACAGAACATGGAAATTTTGATTCCTTACTTTCTGTTTTACTCTGAAAAAAGTGCCTTAGCTTGTCGATCCTTTACTATGATTATAAAATTCATACTGCTTTTAAAGTGTGGGGCTCTTTTTCTTCAGTGCTTTCTTCAAAGTGCACATCCACTGCTGATCTCATGGGCTCAAACTGTACTGTTGATATTTTTGGAATTGATTGCAGACTCCTGATCCATAAAAACAAGCACCACCACCAGCGGCAAAATAAGAGCACAGGTGCTGCTGAAATGGCAGTCAGTGCTCAGAATCTGAGCTGGCTGTTACACAGCCTGAGACAGAGACCCACTGCCTCTTCCATGCACCACAGGGGCCAATTTCTCTGTTTGGGAATTAAAGGGATGACCACATAGAAGTTCTCTGACCTGTCTGTATCCCTATCAAGTGCTATAAGTGCTCAAGAAGCAGCACAGCTTTGCCTTAATTGCATAAGCACACAGCTTGTTCAAACTCCACTCAGGCCTACACTCAAGTATTTAAAGTAGTCTTTAGAGCAGTTACAGCCTCAGATGCATTAGTCTCCTTTGCATACACATAAGGTGCTTAAAAAAAAAAGCTCCCATCCTTGCTACTGCTGGACAAATCATGGCTGTTTCATTTTATGCTGGCAAATCTAAAAGACCAGCAAATTACTAATGTCATAGTGGTCAGAGAAAGCAAGGCAAAAAACTTTAAGCAGAAAGGCTCTACCAGAATTCACTGTAAAGGATCAGGTGTGTTTAGTTAGTCTCCTTTTTATCTTTACAATCACACTCCACACAGAAGCAAGCAAACTTTATCAGGGCACCAATAAGCTACAGCTGGTTTGGAGCACTGCTCCTAAGCCCAGTATCTGCAGGAGGGACCTTGACATCACACACAAGCACCCAGTCCACTTTAGTTTGCACCTGATATAAGTACCCAGCCACAGTCATAAGTCAGTCAAAGCATCTGCAACTTCCACAGGCAAACTACTTGTGTGAGACAAATGAGTCACTCTTTTCACCACGGTTAATGGCCATGAACCTGGAGGCTGAAATTTCAGTTCATGCCAAGGAATACAATAATCAACAATAAATTCTGCCAACAAATAACCAGAGAAGTCCTGAACTGCACAATGGACCAAGGAGGGAAAGCAGACTCACATATTGCTCAATTGTTTGTAATCACTACAACACTACCAAAGTTATCTCCATCAGAATTATATTTAATAAGTTATTGCTATAGTCTAGCCCAGAACAGCTCCAGTGCTACATCATTTGATCTGCTGTCTAGCACTACAGACAGCTGCTCCCACCCAAAAACGCCCATTAGAGCTCATACACTTGTTCAAATAGAGGCAGTGGCTCCAGAGTTTGAGCATCAAGCCAAGACCAACTAAATACTCAGGGAGGGCAGTTAGCTCCCTCACAGGCCCTCCAGACAGTCCTGCATATACTGTGAAGAAAGGTTGCTTGTTTAAGAGAGGTAGCCAGCCCAGAGAAGGGAAAGCAAGTCCCTCATTCCTAATCATAAGCATTATGAAGTGGAGCTTCCTGTTGTGGGACTAAGGCCAAAATATCGTTCCTCCAAGAACCTGGCCAAAATCCAGCCCTCAAAAGCATTGTCAATGGCATGTTGGTAGGTGTCCTGAGGAAGAAGATATTGCAGAAATATGGGCTATCATTCACTATTGCTGTCAATGCTAGAGAACAAGTGTCAGCATAACCCAGCCAAGGCCTCGTGCTTTGGATGCCAGCAGGAGCTCACAGCCCTGGCATAGCAGTCCAGGCACCCTCAGGCTGGGCACCAGGTAAGGACAGGGCCACCACAGACAAGCTCTGACAGGGCTCAAATCTCTGTCATTTTACATCTTCTCCAGAGCTGCCTTTATCTCCTCCACCATTAACTGAAACCCATGACTATTCTTTTCCTCAAGACATGACTTGATGCCCACACGTGTCTTCTCCTGGCTACACCCTTATGTTTTCCCCCCAAGCTGCGTCCCCATCAGGGGTGTCCACAGGAGCACTCAGTCTCGTGCTACAAACCCACTCTCCCATCTGGTACAGGCAGCATCAATCAGCATCCCTCAGGCATAGTTTTATTACTAACAGTGGAATTTTCCAAATATTGACTCATTTTAGCCTAAATAATCTCATTCTGTTATTATTGCCTACAAAGCTGGCTCCACTACACCTTCTACAATACTTCAAAAGTGATTTGGCTGCATCAAAGATAACACACATGTAATGGCAGCAGAAGCAGGTCAGGTTTAGTACAATCCATCAGCTAAACTAAAATTCCAAGACCCCCCCATCTGCTCCTGTCAGACAGCGATAGGCATAAATCAATACACTCATTTCTGCACTCTTCTTCCATAACCTCACTACAGCAGGAAGGAAAGTATATACATTCAGCCTTACTGAACTTTGATGCAGATCACAGTGAACACAAAAAGTAGCATCTTGCTGCAGTACAACATATACACTTTACCCCAGAAGCCTACAGTACAAGAAGCAAAGATACCTTCAGAAACAATTCACACACAAACAGGAAATACTTCAGGCTACTGGACACAGTACCTTGAACGCATAAAGAGCACTTCTCCACTTGCTTGAAAGTATTCTTCCTCGTTTCAAACAACTCCTAGTTCTTTGGTCCAACACTGCTAAAAAACACCCGGTTTTCTTCCAAGTATCTCAACAAGAAGCACCCCAAAGCCATCCTCAGGAAACTGTGATTCTTACTCGGGTGAGCCATTTATCTGATCTTAATCTAGCCTTGATCATGGACACCTGGAACCCATAAACACCCAGCTCATCCTGGGCTGATTGCTCTTAATTGCCATGGTCTCCCTAACTTCTGCAGGTCCCTAATGACAATCAGTATCAGCTGAGGACCTTAGAAACTGCTTCTATTGTTTGTTTGAGCCCAAGCAGTGTTTGGAGATAATAGACTAAAATAAAAATTAGTGTTATTTTTTGTAATAAAGGCTGAAATCAGGACTGTAGCTAAAGTTAACTTGCTTGCAAGCAAAAGGATTTCCTTTGTGATACATTATTCTGCCTCTGAAATTCGGGTACAAGGTTTAGCATCTGCTTACTTAGAACAACTTCAAGGAATAACAAGCAGGAGGTAGAAGATGTTTTGGATGTTTTTGTGTGGCTCACGTTGTTGCTAAGGAAACTGCTTCAGTGATGGCTCTGTGTGCACCACAGCTGGGTCACTTGGGCTTTGCTTCTCAGGGTAAGGGGTGAGTCATGGCTGGAGAGTAAATTGCACAAACTTGCTAAGGAATTCCTGCATACATACTTCCACTCATGTGTGAAAAGATAGATTATTGTTAGCAGTTAATAATAAAAAGCACTAGAAAATATATTTAATACTTTCACTAGTAGTAGCAAGCTTTATATATTACCAATTGCATCTAACCCTTCAAACAGACACACAAAAAATAAACCCACTCTTTCTTCCACACACAGGTCCTGGCAATGTTAAAGTATAGTGTTAGGATATGTCGTGCCAAAAAGGTCTTGATGACACAACACATTGAGCAGCACTGCTTTCTAGTTCCCCTCACATGGTACAACCAAAACCTGAGTTACTCAACACCAAGTCATTTGTGAAACTATTACCACAAGCAGATGTTTTGTATGTGATGCACTAGTGGCACAGTAGGTCACAGTGATTGAAAAAGAAGAAAGGATGGTTATTAACTTTTACCAAACCAGTTAGGTGTGCTGACATACGGGAAGGTGTTGGTACATGAATGTGATACCCATATGACAGTGACATAAATAACAGTTACAACCTATAAATTATGTGGTCCCTCTATGCCCTTATGTACCTTGTCTCTGAAAAGCCACCAGAGAAATATCTCCTTTTTTCTTCATGTTTGTTCCAAGTTTTTCACATCTTGATTTTGTTTCTGCAGATAGTGATGAGTTTGATGTAGGACCAGGTGTTTTTAGGCTATCATGAAGTGTAGATACTACAGAGGCCCATTACAAGGCTGTAGTTAATGCTAACAGATACTGTACATTTGCACTTAAGGCTCCGTCTGGATAATCATCTAAATGTTTAGTTGAGCTTTCAGAGCCTCATAGGTCTTCAGCATGGCCTGAAGCTCTTCTAATTGATCAGGGGATGGTATGGTGACCAGGAGTCTAAACTGGGGCTGGTTCTGCTCCTACTTGAAGTTCTAATCAAACCTATAGCCAGACAGTGGCAGCTGGTATTTATTACTAGCTTGTTTATTATCAGTGTTTGGCCACTTCATGAGTCCCTTAGTTTGGACAATACCTGTTTAGTATTGCCCTGGAATAGATCTGGAATGAATCCCAGCGAGCTGGTAGTGTTTCTGATGAAACAAATGCACATCAAGCTGTACTGAACTGAAGAAATGAGAATGCAGTGACTTGTTTAATTTGGCGTGCCTTCCTGTAATGTAGATTTCATCTACACTTCCAGACTTTTAGGTTTTCCATCTGACAGTAGTAGAAGAAATTTTCGCAGTGTTAAGGGCTTAATCAATGGGAGTCATATCTCATGTCTCCTGCTACACAGCACTGAGAATGCTGGAGATGCCACATGCCTCTCCTCTCCTGTTCCCCTGGCCAGGGTCTTGTTTTCTTTTCACAGGCTGTAGGAGCTTCACTGCCTATTTCTCCATTTTGCTGTCAGACAGTTTTGTAAGTGTCAGAAAAAGAAAAGCCCAAGGTACCTCTGGCAGTCGCCCAAGCAGAGGGAGCTGCTGGTTGATGCCTGATGGAGCCCCCAGTCAGGGACCTGGTATGTGGGCATTTTCAGTGCTGGGACCTCAGGCTCCAGCCTCCTGTTGGGGCATTTTGAGGACCTTCATGAGAAAGCCAGGCAGGTTTTATTTTGTGAATGTGAAACACCATGAAAGCATGGTCAGGGGTGAGTTCCTGCTGTGGAGCCTCAAAGCAGTCAGGGTTTAGGAGTTTAGGCTGCCTGGTCCTGTTTTGTTGGATTGCTCATCTCTCTACTGTGCTAAGCAATGCAGGCTGATCACTGCATGATGCTTTCCTGAAGCATATGGCTGCTTTCTTTTAAAGCCTTCTTATTACGGAGTATTGCAAGTGCCAAGATAAGTATTTAATCCCTGAGGGGTTTGTTCAGCACGGTCAGACCATCTGCAGGAGCATCACTGCTCATGCCAGAGCACCCAGCCCAGTGGACCAGCTCAGACAGCCCACTTTGAGTGGCTTTAAATGGCAGTTTTGGGGACCGCACTTACCGGGGCACTTTGATGTATGTCCGACTGTCCCTTCCAGACAGGCTGCCTTGCAGCAAGTCCCCATCATTCATTTTAAAGGAGATGTGTCAGGGCCTGCATTACAGTTGGGCTTTTAGCACCCTCTGAGCCCTCAGGCTGGACAGTCTTGCAGTGCCCTCTTCCCACCTCTGCTCACCTCCCTGCACTGCAGCAGCCACCAGACAGGGAGGATGCTGAGATGATATCTAACTGTGGGTATCAACACATGTGGTATGTGTCTTACAGTCAAGGGTCCTCTCCACACATCTACAGAGGATCTGCCAAGGACGTATTGAATTTATCAACAAAATCTTTTTAATAGTTCAGGGAATCATTTAGGTTGAAAAAGACCTCTAAGATAGAGTCCAACCATTAATCCAGCACTGCCAAGTCCACCACTAAATGTCCCTGAAGTGTTTACCACGTGCACTACTGTCTTTTTTGAAAATCTGCTTTGACAAACGCTTACCATGCCTCATTTACCTTTGATTTTATAGGCCTTGCCAAGGACATCACCCGTATGCTGTTAGGTGCCTCCATTTGCTTGTATAAGCTGCCATTTCCCCTAACATCAAAACATTAATAGACCTCTATGTAAAAGTCTTTCATAAGTAGAAGAATGAGCTTTAATACTTCTTCTTACTAGTTTAATGGGAGGTTTGTTTGTTTTTACAGTAAAATCACCGCTGTTTCAATTTATCACACACAGAGCTAACAACCTTCTTACGGCTTTGATAGCAAACTTCACTGTAAACCTTTGCTAAGGGAGTTATAGTACCCCCTCTAAAGTTTGGGGTATTTGGCCTCAGGATTCCAAATTATGTTCCAAATTTTCTGGTAGTCCAAAGCTTGGGAGATGAGATGAGTTAATACCCAAAGCTGCCTCTACTCTCAAGGCTACAATAGCCTGACGTTACCTCTAAGTGGGATGTGATTCCATCTAGGAAACCTTGGCTCAGACAACTTATAAATTTATCTGTTGCTGCCAGCTGTGAAACAACAGGGTGCTTGAGATGGGCCAGGATGTTGTTCCTAGTTTCTGGATCAAGATAAAAATTCACCAGCCTTTCGGGAAGGAAAAGGGTGCAAGGGTTAATAGCACAAAAATGCCATAAGCTGCTAGGTGACCGTTCTGCCTGACACTATAGGACCCTTGTGGGAACACTGTTTTATGGGATTTTCTTTATTTTTTTCAACCTCTCTGCAAGAGAAGGAATAATCTTATGTCAACCACACAGTCTCAGTTGAGAACACATAGAAATGGTTTATTTTAGACTCTTACAGCAACCAGAACACAGAGTAGCTTTGGGGGTGAAGATTCAAAGTCAATTCCTCAAAGCCCCTCTCAAAATTTAACCCAAGAGCTTCAAGTGAGCATTTGACTTAATATCCACTGATTATATTTCAAATTATTTATTAAAAAAAATGATTGATTTCTGCACTACAACTTACTGAGGATTTAACAGCTTGGCATTTGACCATCAGTAACTTTGTTTCAGTGAATTTTCTCTTCCACTCCCCTAACTAGGCGTTACCAACACAGAGCTCCAGGGCCAGCACAGTGTCATGAAGAGTCAGCAGGCAGCATATGGTGATACTGGAAAAAGGCAGCAAAGCATTCATGTGTTGTTTGGCCACCAACTACAGTTGTACATGGCTCAGAGGGGAAGCCTGTCGGTGTAAGCCCCTCTGCATATCACGTTATCAACACCTGCATCATGCAGCAGGTTATGGTTTGTGTCCAGGACAGACAGAAAACTGAAGCAAAACCAACCTAAACTCATTTGCTAGTTTTGTGCCTCCGTTCTGCATAATGCGACTCACTCTAAAGATAATTCTATTTGTTTCCACACTGCCTTAAAAAAACCTTCACCTAACTATGACCTCAATCCTTCTGCTCCAGTCACAGCTGATTGTTCTTTAGGACTCCAGCACTTGTTAATTCTCTTAAAGAGATTACTCAAATCTCCTAAACAAATATCAGAATAGATTCTGGATTAAGCATGAGTGCTAAAATGACCTTGCTGATAAAATCGTCATCATCAAACCTCACAAACTGAAGTGGGAAGCCCTGGTTGATTTTGACTCACAGCTACTATCATGGTAAGTTATCAGACTGCTCTGCATCATTCTCTCCCTATCTCTAATACTCTTGCAATGTTCCTTGAGAACCAATACAAGAAGTGTCAGATCTTCCGGATCTTTGGGGAGAAAACAACATAATGAGAAAGTCACTGGGGCTACGCACAAACCACAGTTTTCTTTTACTAATGCTTATTGCTTTTTCCATTTTGCGTATTTGAGTTGTGTGGTTCATTTTGGTGTCAGTACAAGGCTGGTTTGTGCAGCATCCCAGCTCCTGTATTAATGCAAATGCCATTGACTGGAGGTGGATTTGGCTTGGTGCATTTGGCAGGGTGCTCTGGTACAGGTGCTGAGGCATGTTGGTGCACCCTGGGGTCCACCAGGGACCATCTCCTTTGCCTGCTGCCTTTGGGTGATTCCCCCCTCTCCATGCAGAAAATACCCAGTTATTTATGTCCTGTGTCTGTCTGTGCAATTTCCTTTGTGTCTCACTTGGGTTTCAGAAATAATTAACCCTGCAGAGACAGTTGTGGATTTTGGCTCTGTAACAGACATGTTCTTAATAGCCGGGAGTGGGGCGGTGAGGTTTGTGTTAAGTATTTTTGTCATTATGTTGTGGCCAGGAACGAATCCCAGAAATTTTCCCAGAAATCTGTGATTAGTATTTCACAAAAAAGAGGTCATTAAGTCAAAATTGCATTGCTTTCAATCTACATCTCTTCTGTTGTTGTTCTGTTCTGACTCTTCTATAACCCCATCAGATTTCCTTCCATAATCTCTAGTGTCTGTAATGGGAACAATTTCAAAACTAATAAGAATTCACAGGCTATTAAAAAAAAAAAAATCCCTTGGAGAGCAAAGTCCATCATGACTGAAACACTTAGGTTTACTTTCAAACCTCTTTACCCAATTTTCAGTTTAATTTACTCATTTGCTAATCCTAATTTTCCAGTACTCTGCTTACAATATCTTACCAAATATCATTCATGTGGAAACACATTAAAATTCTACAATTGGAGAATTCTAGGCTGGAACTTATGGCCTCTGAATGCTTGTCATTTTGCTTCTCAGCCGCCAACAGGTAGTGGTGGGTCTGCTTTCCTCTCCTCAAAAGCATGTTAGTCACACTCACTGTTCCCTTCCTGGGCACTGTGCTCCATTTCACTGACACTGTTGTCCATTATGGCAAAAGTATCCCACTCTCACTAATCTTCAAGTATACCTGATGCAGAAGTGTAACCTTTTCCAAAAGATGTCTTTGTATGCTATTATTTAGGCTTCTTTTGGTCTTAAATAATTTAATATATTTTTATAAAGAATGTTGATGCTCTAATGTGTTGTACTTAAAAATAGAAAATAATTGTAGTGTGTCAAAATATTGGGAATAGTGTGATCTGTGAACAGAGTCTGAACCGAGAAACTCCCTCCTTTTCTGACAAAAATGAAGAGAAATCTGGTTTGTTCCAATACAGGGGACTGCCATTTGCACAGGCAGATCCAAAGGCTACATTTCCATTGCATCACCCCTGGTTCCCCCATCCCAGATGGAGCGGGGATGGGACTCCTTTCTGCTTAAGAACACCATGCAAGGGGGGGGAAAGTTGGATCTGACCCTCTCTGATCCCAGCTGGGCTCCCAGGGATAAAAGAGACCGTAAGGACCCCAAGCTGAGGCTGAAAGTGCATCTCCGGATGAGGCAGCTGAGAGCCACTTTGTACTCGGTAGTGCTGGCTCCCTTCCCTCCACAGCTGCCTCCTTCACTCCCTTCAGGGGGTTAGATTTCTGTGAGCTAATTTAAGGAGAAAAGCCTTTTTAATCCGATATCTTACAGACTCAGAGTATGTATATTTTTATATTTTGAATAAAATATGAATATTAAGCTCTTTAGGCAGGGACTTTGTCTTCCAAGATCTCTTCAAAGCCCTTAGCACGCTGCTGGTATTACAGGTGTAAATACTACAAATAATATAATACAGTTTGGATCCCAGAGATCTGTTTCATTGGGAATGGGCTCACAAAGTGTATCTTTATGTTGGACAGAAAAGGCTCACAGAGCAGGAGGACTTCGCCAGAGGTTAGTGCTGAGGCATGACCTGGAAGAGCTTGGGATCAAGAACCTGTTTTGATTTAGGGTTCCTCATAGTCCAGGAGGCTCTTCTTGCTTTGATTCCAGCAGTAAAAAAGGGACACCCTGCCCAAGGAACAAAAATACAGTTTAGTATACAGAGCACTCATATGAGAAGGGGACGAGATCTGTTTAACCCTGCCAGATTAAAGCATGTAGTAGTTCAAGGCAGAAAGGGAGAATGAATTCCCAAACCAGCTGAAAGCAAAGAGGGGAAAAGGACTTGAGAAAGAAAAACCCTTGTAGAAAAGAACATATTATTAACTGAAAAAGTAATTTAACAGAATAGTAATGTTCTCATAGCACTGAGCAAATCTAATACCAACTCTGCAAATTTAATAAGGTTGCTGCAAAGGCACAGAAGTTCAATCTGAAGTGCACTTTTTTGAGGCTGAGGCCAATGTCCATTAAGGACAATAGAAATAATTCATCAGCTTCAACACAAGCCAGATCAGGCATCCACTGGATTTGGATTGTCAGTGGCTGTTATTGTCTCTACCAAATATTCCACTCAAACTCACTATGGTATTGAAGTAACATCTAATTTCCACAAAAATAAAAGCAAATTCTCAATATAGAATCATAGAATCTTTTAGATTGGAAAAGACTTTTAGTATCAAGTCCAACCATTAACCTGGCACTGCCGAATCCATCACTAAACCATATCCCTGTATGACACATCTACATGTGTTTTGATCTACATGATCTTTTAAATCCCTCCAAGGGTGATGACTCAACCACTTCCCTGGGCAGCCTCTTCCAGGGCTTGACAACACTTTTGGTGAAGCATTTTTTCCCAATAACCATTCTAAACCTCTCCTGGCACAATTTGGGGCATTTTCTCTTGTCCTCTTGCTTGTTACTTGGGAGAAAAGACCAACCCCCACCTGGCCACAACCTCATTTCAGATCTTTGTAGAGAGCAGAGGTCCCCCCAGAGCCTTCGTTTCTCCAGGCTTAACATCCCCAGTTCCCTCAGCTGCTCCTCAACAGACTCGAGCTCCTTTCCCAGCTCTGTTGCTCTTCTCTGGACCCATGTAGCGAGCGGCCCAAAACTGAACACAGAATTGGAGGTGTGGCTTCACCAGTGCCGTACAAGGGAAGAATCCCTTCCCTAGTTGTGCTGGCCATGTTATTGCTGATACCAGCTGAGATACCATTGGCCTTCTTGGCCACCTGGGCACATGCTGGCTTTTGTCCAGCTGGTTGTCAACCAGTACCCCCAGGTCCTTACCTGCTGGGCAGCTTTCCATGCCATAATCCACATGGAATTTGGCAGGTTGCACTGTACCTGGAAAAGTCTGGCCACGCAATGGTATTTCATACAATGCAACTGCTGTGCACTCAGCTATCTTGGTTTATCACATTTTGCAGGTCTCAGCAATGTCTCGCAGTTGAGTGTTCCATTAACTTTTTCACCCCTTATTTCTTAAAAAAGCCCAGAAGTAATCTTAATCCCCCTTATCTGGCTATACTATTATCTTGTTGCATTCCTGGTGCCTTCACACAGAGATTTTGTGATGCTATGTGTTTTCACTTAGCCCAAAATCAGCTTGGAGGAAGACAGTGCAAAGCAGCCTCTACTTGAACAAACTAGAAATAGAAATCAGTCTTAGTTTGTGCTTGATTTTAATTCAGATCAGATTAGAGCTGGGTTCGTTTTACTGCAGTTTAAGGGAAGGGAACATTTCTCCTGTGAGATGGGAGATTGATTCCTATTAGATCCTCCCTTCAGATTAAGTCCCTTGGAGGAGTCCGGATTGATCCATACACTCTGGTCTGCTGGGACCAGCAATTAACCCAACCCTGTCAACTCTGGAAAGAATGTCACTGTGACATCAGGAGTGTCCTTTCCCCTGAGGACCTGAGAGTGTCTGTAATGAAAAAGGGAGTTATAAGACTGGCAAATTGTTTAAATACAAATTACCAGGAAGAAAAAGCAAAAAACTCACTTCCTTTAGCATGGGATTGAAGTAATTTTGTGGATCATGCATTTGTAATAGCTTGCTGTATTAATGAATTCAGTACAGAGGCTTTCAAGTTCGAAGCAAATCTCTTAGTCTATTGCTTCAGAAAGTGCACTCCAAAAGCTATTGATCTATTTGTACAGATAAGCACCCCACAGAGTTATCAGAATTAATACAAACACTCAGGCAAAGGTTCAATACAAACAATAATAAATAAGTACAGACATGGGAAACAGAAATGTACAGTTTCAAACTGATTGAAATGCTGACCCAAAGAATAGCTGTTTGTGCACATTTCTGCAAAGGCAATTCCAAGAAAGGGAAAGAGAGTGCAAAAAATTAAGTGATAATTTCAGAGGTGGCAAGCAAGAGAAGAGAGAAGCGGCATCCAGCTCAAAGAAAGTAGGCAAGCCCTGGGAAGTGGTGGAAACATCACAGGATTTTACTCAATTTTTTCATATATATGAATTTAAAGGTACTTTGTACAAAACAAGGTCTGAGCACTGTTATTGAAATCTACCCAGAAGAGAGTAAAGGGTATCTGCATACATGTTTTCCATACCTGAACAGCCTGATTTTGCACTCATGATCTTTTTTGAGGTCAAGAGAAGTTTTGACAGGAACTCTTTTTTCAGTCTACTGAAAAACTGAGCCATTTTCATGTGCTCTGGTTGTCTCTGAAGCTGCCATGAGATGAGATGGGATGGAATGGGGCTGGGTCAGTCACCACCACCAGTCTTTCAAAGTACATATCAGCCAGTTCATCAGTTCAGGATTCTGGCTGATGACTATGGGAGATTTTGAGTCATGCCTATCCTACAAAGAACTCTTGAAATTATTATTTCAATTCTTTCGAGGTCTGATGAAGTCCAGGAGCCCCAGCTGCTCCGTACTGACTACAGCAGTTCCAGACCTAAATAACTCACAATGTGCTCTGGTTTCATTTCAAGTGTGGCCCAGCCAAAAATACTAAAGGTAGGTAGGTTCAGACCAAGGCAAGTTCAGACTCAGTTCAGTCCATTACGTTACCCTACAAAGTAAATCCCAGTTGTGAACAGCCATGCTTTACTTGGCTCTAAGTTGAGGAATGGCAACAGCCTGATTTTCTGGGGAAAAAAAGTCACAAGATGTACAATTTCATCTCATCCACTTTAGTGTTCAGAACTTGCAAAAAACTACAATAATTACCAGCTGAAAAAAAATTGTTTTAGCCTGGGAGACCAAGTCCTTCAGAAGTTCATCAGGTTTTGCCAGAAAGATTTAAACTATACCTAAAATCAGGAAATGGGCTCCTTTGCAGTCCCAATGCAGTAAAACAGACATATATCCTGTGCATTGTTACTGAGACCATCAGCATTGGCTCATCCCAGATTGGCTCGTCCCAGCAATCAAGCATCTCCTCTCTGTGTAGGCAGTCTGAGCACCCCAGGAACATGAGAGAGCTGGAGTTTGGGACCAGCCTGAACCTCAGCATTCCTTGGTACAGACAGAGCCAAGCATCTGCTGAGTCTGCAGAGGTTACAGGACAGTCACTTTGCTGGTACGAGCCGATGTGGTGCTGTGGGAGTTGGCCGAGGTGCCCTGATGGGCACTGAACCCAGGCAGTAAGAGCTGAGGGAACAGATCCCAGTGGGAAGAGACAGAAAACACCAGACAAATGGGAAAGGAGAAGAAGGTTGGGAGTGACCTGGTGTTATAAAGCACAATATTTAAAGGAAACAGAGACAATGTAATTAAATTGTGGAGCTTCTTAGCAAAAGGCCCAGCAAAGGTGATAATGGGAGATGGCTTGGAACAGAGGTTAGACCAGGTCTTAAACCTGACAACCACAGGACACCAGGAGGATCTGTGAGGTCCCACAGGCTGGTCACTGCCATCCTCACAGCTTTGTACAGGTCCATCCAAAGCTGCTGTTCCTCATACCCATCCCAGGGACCCATCAGCAGGGGCTCAGCACTGAAGGGGCTGGACCTGGGCTTTCACCTGGCACCACTGCTTCCCAAATACTTTCCAAGTGGGAGAAGCAGAGTGCAGGTCACAGGCTGATGTAATTCAGCTCCACAGAAATCACCCCAGACATCAGGATGAAGCTAGGGAACTTCTGAACACAATGATGGAGGGAGAGGAATACCACTGAGTTTCATATATGGACACTTCGGGTAAGAAGGAGAGAGAGAGGCTAAAGGTTTAAAAAGCATTTTGATTTAAAAAAAAAATAAAATAAAAAAATATATTGTCAAAAAGTAGATCAGAAGCCAAGATTTGGCCAGATCTGCTCTTATTTAACCTTCAGCATGAGATCAGGTCTCAATCTTTCTATTCTTGGTAACAGCTGATGAACGCAGTGTAACAAGGTATTAATAAACATCTGCCCAGTTCTTAGATTAATATGGGGAAGAATTAATGGAGGTCTTAGCATGTTCATATTTTCTAATTACGGCAGATGACTTTATTTATAGAAATAATAGAGAGAATGGAAATTGTCACTGACACCATGTCAATATACATAATGAAATCCAATCATTTAATTGCATTACATTTGGCTAAGGAGTCACATCAATAAAGGGCCCTCCTTAGTTAGAGCAGTTCAGTGGTCGGTACATACTTCATGTTAGAAAGCTATTAAGAATAATGTTTTGTCAATGAATCATGAGGAAATAAGTAATCTCTTACATACCTAGTCCTGTGCCTCTGACCCTGAGAGGGACGGGGCTGGAGGCAAAGCTTTCCACCCAAAGAGATGAAGGCCACTGACCCTTGCCTGACTTTGATGTTCATTTCTGGACACCCCTTGCTTCCAGTCCCCAAAGCATCCAAAATAATGAAATAGTGCCCTGACTGAAGCCTGTGTTATACTTCAGATGTCACAGGCCATGGCTAAGCCAGCTCATGCATCAGCTCTGCTTCATGCAGTGCCCTCCTCTCCACCACCAGAAAGTATCACCAGTGCTTCTGTGGGAACAACAGACTGTACCACTGAGATAAATAAAGCACAGTGTTAAATCGTGATATGTTTACACCTCCTAGGAGAGGAGGAGAGGCCTATAAAACTCCTTCTAAAGGAGACAAAGCTGTTTGGGTCATTTGCAGCTTGGTAGGTAAACCCTGCAACCAGTTTTTATTGGGAGGTCCTAACATTGGTCTTAGAGAGCTGCTGGGGTTTAAGAAGGCCTTGGACCACTATGGCTGTTTCTCCAGGTTTTAAAGTACATTTCATAGTGTTCATTCAGACAGGCAGCTAGAGAAGTTTGGATCTTTCCTCCCAGAAGCAGGGAAAAGTAAAACAAAGCTGCAATTATGGTGTCAGACGGTCTGTTACACACAGAGCATTGCTACTAATTTTGTCCCATGCACACTGAAGAAGGAGACCTGGAGTGATGCTGAGAAACCAATAAGGTCCTCTAGTTCTCTCTTGTTCTTCCACAATGTGTTTCCTAATCCATTCTGGTCTTCTAAAGCTATCAGTCTGGATTAATGAAAACAGAGCAAGGGAATGGCACTATTTCTATTAATTATAGAGGCAGGTTTGTGCAATAAACAGAATTCATATCCCTACAGTGCTGCTTAAGTACCTATAATTCAGCTGCTCTGTTCACAACTGCAGCATCTTCTTCACATTGTTTTACAAATTAGCAAACTTGGAATCAGCAGCTGTGTATGGTGTGATGACATCCAGTTTAACTACGGCGGATCTGATCTGCTGAAATCCACGGGTGGTCTTCCAGTGCTGCTTTTCATTGTGATTGAGTTACAGCTCCTGAATTAAGTGCCCCTAGATCAGCTCCATGTTTTCCATAGAAGTGAGAATACAGAGCTTTAGGAAATAGTGTCAGTTACTTATGGTAACTGCTGGTACTCTTCCGAGTACTGCCAAGCTAACACTTGGGGTGATGTTCCTTCACAGATAAGTAGAAAGGGGGGCCAGGGCACTCCTGGAGCCAGCCTGGCCTTCCTGGTCAGCCAGCTGGTCTGCATTTCTGGCAGGGTACACGGATATCTTTGCTCAGTGACCATACCCCACAGGAATTCATATTGTGCATCAAAATCTGCAGAAGCAGAACTGGATGTGCTGTCTCCTAGTAAGTCCTTCCTCTCCCACAGCCTTAAGGTGTCCTGTGGTGGGACTGACTGTAGCAATGGGTTGTATGAGAGCACCTTCTTCGACCTTGTTATCTCCTTCACATTAGACCAAGCCTGGGACTAGAAAGCCTCAGACAGACCTGGCTACAAAAAGCACTGCTGCTCCAGCTGAAGGGAAGGACGTGAGAGCTTTTGGGGTGGTGATACACAAAAAGCATGGGAACATAGAGGAAAGTTGGAAAGGTGCAGAGCCATAGTCACTCTCATTCCACTCCGTCTTTCTACTTTCCAAATTAACTAAACTCTGCTCTTCTCTGCACCTGAGTGAGAGGAAGCAAACTGCTGATTCCCAGTTGCCTAATGGGTTTGGTAGCAGAGCTCCTGCTGGGAGCCCAGAACTTTGCACCAACAAACTGGTCTGGCTGGAAACAGCTCTGGTAAATTAAATGTTCCAGTAGCAACATTTTCCAAAACCTGTAAGGTACCTGTGGCAGGCCACTCTGAGTCACAACGTGTTCTGATAGCAAATGACTCCACCAAGATAAATTAAAAATGAAAAAGCACTTCTCTGGGCTGTAGTGCAAAAGGTTGATTTTTTTAATCAACTGCTCACAGGGCTGCTGGTGTTACATTTTAAGTATTTGATTCAGGCATTTGAGTGGAAAGGCAATAAAATATTTGATTTTCATTGAATTTCCACTGTGGCAAAAGACAAAAATAAATACAAACAGTATGAAGAAATTAAAAAAGTTATTATTGGCCAAAAGTTTCTTTATCAGTTTTTAAATCTGTACAGATACAGGGGAAAAACCCCTCTTTTTTGGCTTGCATGAAGGTCAAAATTCAGCTTTTAAGCATTCTTTCAGCAGGCATTGTGTTTAAACACTGAACCGCCTGCCAGTTTAAGGAGCACATTTCTTCAATTACATCCAACATTAGTGCAGCTGTTAGGATTTCCCAAGGGGCCACTGCAAACTGAAGAAATGCCTCTGCTGTGGTGCTGGCAGGTTCTGTGGCATTGCCCTACCCTTTGCTTGCTTCTGCATTCAGCTGCTGGCCTCGCTGTTGTAAATAAGAAGAGAGTCGAGTAGCCGGTCTCTTCTGAAGTACATATCAAAGAGCATTGAATTTATAGACTTGTACAGCAGCTGTAAAAGAATAAGAATAATAATAAAATAAAAAAAAAATTAAAAATAGCAGTTGTAATACAAGGAAGAGGAAAAAGTGGGAGTGGAAGTTAAATTTTGCACCCTATACAACAAAAACACAGTCCCTGTTACAGCAGCCTCTGATAGTATTTCCTGTAATTGAATTACTACTATGAAATCAATAGGGGACAAAAGCCCTCCAAGGACATCATTAGGAAGAGGACTACCAGCTTTTATTTACCTACTACACTGTGTTACAGAGGGAGGCACGCATGTTACAGCAGGGATGGCTCAAGGCATGAGCAGGGCATTAACTGTTACCTTCACAAGTTTTCCTACAGATATGTTTGCTTTAAATGAGCTAAAAAATTAATTGAAGAATTCAAACACCAGCCTTTAGGAACAAGATAGTACCCTGAGAATATCTACCGATGAGAAACATTTTTGGTTACACTTACCTTAGCAGCCTCTCAGTCACAAGCTCTGCTGTAAAGCACCTTTATAATAGAAATGGTCTTCAGGATTTCAAGGTCATTGTGAAAACACAGCTTTTCTGCATTTTGACTCAAATGTAACTCACTTGATTACTGGGGCTCAGGGATTCTTAGGAGAGACAAGGCAGGAAGAACTTTCATAAAAGTATGAAAATAGGTGAAAATTAATGTGCAACTGTTAAACTGCCCTAAAGAGCAGGGAATATAGACATAACACACATGGTCTGATTTTCAGCATCTATTTGCTTGTTTCATTAATGGCAGTACCAAATGCTTAGTAAAAATCTTTTGTTGCTTGGAAGAAGGTGGCTGGAGGCTTGGCCAAATGATGGACACCTTAAAGACAAAGACCTGGGAAGGTGAGAGTAGAATAGTGCAGGCTCTATCTGTGGTAATTATTTGAACAAATCCCATCTGCCTGGCACTCAAGGGTAGGGACAAGCTCTTTCTCTCTAGGCTGGTCTCTTATGTGGGCAGGTCTCTTACGTGTCTTCAGTGCACATTTTAGCAGCCAGAATCTGCTTTTAATCTCCCATGCGACATTTGGTGTGTTAGGACAGTGAATTCTGTCTTGATCCTGATAGCTCCTGTCACTCAGCAACTGCTGGGTGGCAGCTGGACAGCATCAGCAGCACAGCCCAGAACAAAGCCAGCAGCATGTGGGGGTGATCGATCCCAGTGAGGTGCCCCAGGGCTCTCCAGCTTCAGAAATAGCAGAGATGGGATGTTCACCTGACTGAGGGTGAGGCATTTTGAGCTTACAGCAGATGAACTGCTTCCCACTTTGGGAAGTCCTTCTTACTGCACGTGCCTGTCCCTAACACACAAGTAAGCTTCCCCTGAGCATGGGAAAGAGGATGGTGCAGAGAGCTGCTAGAGAAAAGTTGGAGCTTTTTCCCTTAAGGAAGGGTACATCTGTGGACCTCACACATCCACACGTGGACATGTAACATGTCCTGGACACCACCGCTGTCTCAAGGTGTGGGAGGTGGGTAGGAAGACACCCACCCACACTAAGCTACCCATGCACAGCCTTACAGCTCCCCCCAACAGCAGTGGGAATCAGGATGGTGCTAAAATAATGGGATTTGGAGAGTTTTTGAGACCTAAATTAGGACCTCCCCTGTTACTGCAGCCTGCCCAGGTCACCAAAGCAGGACAGCTGGGCAATGAAGTGGTCAGATGAGCCCACCTGTGCAGCAGAAGCTGTTCTGTGCCAGACCTCTCACTGACTCTCACAGAAAGGCAATTCTCACTCAGTATTTTGCACTGTAACTTCAGCACTGAGTTGAGTATCTTCCAGGAGCTAATATAAAATAACTTCCCACGAATGGCCCAGCAACCCAAAATCTATTCCTGCAGCCTGACAGCTTCAGTGTGTTGCCAGCTCACAGCTTTGCGGCCACCAGTTCCTTAAGGCAGTTTTACCCAGCACTGTTGAAAAGGAAAACATTCACTGTGCCCTGGGGGAAATGAAGCATGGAAGTCCTGTTATCACTGACAGAAGTTTTGTCTCTAATTCCCCATCTGCTCTTCTGAATGTTAACCTACAGTACTGGCACATAAGCTTAAATGATAAATAAGGATTCCAAACAGGAAGCAACAAAATATTAGTCAGATAGGGTGGTGGTGTCTGCAAAACTGTGGTGTGGACATTCATATTTCAAGAAATAGAAATGAAACGACAAAATAATGTTGCATAACAATCAAGGGAAAATGTTATCACAGAATAAAACAAAGTAATGGTCAAAACCAGATTGATATTTTTTATCTCTAATTGTATAGGATCCTGAACAGTTCCTCCTTCCTATTCTTACTGTTACTTGTGTTAAGCAGCTGAATAAAATAGCACGTGAGGAAAGAAATCTGTGAAGAGAGTAATAATGTGATGCATAGGGTTAACTCACTGATTTTGGAAGTATCCATTTATCTTGGTTAAATAAAAGCTTAGCCCAAGTACTAAGCCAAGTAATCATGATTAGGGACAGAAAAAGACATTCACCTCCTTGGAAACTCAATACTCTTCAATAATAACAGCACTGCAGTGACATTGTTTGAAACTGGACACTTGCGGTAATTAATATAGATTATTGTCATATGAGAAATGGAAGCATCTGGGCCTGCTCCTACCATTGCTTTAATTTCAGACCAGTTATGAGACCAAAACTGCTTGGGGTTTTTGTTTCACAGACATGGCCCCTTCATGTTCAGGCCCTCAGAGGACAGCAGAGATTTTGTTCTCTTTATTGGTTCAAAACTGCATAGAGGGCATATGTACACTGTTCTCTCTTAAACAGACTTTGCTTTTGTTCTTTCTCATTATCTTTTTTCCCAACTCCCAAGAAAAATTTGGTTTATGCTAAAGAGTATATGACAAGTATATGACATTTATGAAGAGATTCATGAGCCTTTGAGCTATTGTTTTTCTAAGCAGGCTGAATCTGCATCTGTATTGTCCAGTGTATCATGGACTGAATGCATCTGCAGAGCAGGTGCTTTAGCATTTACACGGATTTTTGACCTATTAGCCTGGTTCAGCACTATTAACCTGAGTGCATCAGTCTTGTCTTGAGAGTCAAGCAACTCACTGACTCACCAGATCTCCCATCCACCTCACACCACTGCTCCTGTGCTTTTCATTACTACCTTGCTGCAGTATGCAGCTGTTCCTACTCTCCTCCTGTGTGGGCACATCACTACTCTCTTTTGTGTTCCCTGTCTTTCTAATACTCTGCCTTGATGTAACCCACTTAATTTCTAACTTTGTCCCAGCCTTGTTCATCAGACTGGCTTTGATCTGTGTTCTAACCATGGATGACTCCATTAGTAGGGCTTCCTTCTTCTTGCACTGAAAATTGTCCTCTGGGGTATGCACCTTCCCTGTAGGAATTAGGATTTTGCATTGTTTTTCCAGTTAGTCAATTGGTTTCTGTCCCTAATAAGTGACTTGGACATCCTTACCATCACTCCACAGACTATTACAAAAGATATTTGGTCATATATCAGCAGAAGTCTCCAACTGGTGAGCATTAGCTTGCTGTATCATGTTTAGGGGTTGTTAGAAATATTACTACCATACTATTCCCACCCAGCTGTTCTATTTTGCTGTGAATAGCAGAACTACTAAACAGAGAGAAATCTCTTCCATTCAGTTACTGTCTCAATATTGAGCTCATTGTTAAAACAACAGTTCCTTGCCACTAATCAGCAAAAAGCAGTCAGGCAAAGCAAACAGGGAGCTCCAGAGGACACATGCAGGAGTTCAAAGGTCCACAGAGTTGTAGCCACGTTGCACATGACTCAAACTCAAGCCAATTCACAGATGCACCTGCAGAATTACATTTTAAAAAGAAAGGACACTAAAAACACTACAGGAAATTAAATTATATGAAATGTATGCAGGAAAAAAATTATGTCTGGAGCTTTTCTACAGCACTTGGGCACAAGATTTTGCTTTGTGAATTTGACACAGCAATTGATCATATTCAACTAAGAGGGCTACAGATGGTGAAGTCTGTGTTCTGAAAAGATGATAAACCACCACAGAGTGCTTATGATGCAAAATTTACCCTTTTGTAATACGACAAAGAGGAAAGATGCTCATGAGAACTAAACTAGGTGTTTATTTATACCAGGGAGTTGTTTATTTCACAGCTCCATGACTCGGTATCAGTAGTATTAGGGTATTATAGCTGTGTTTCCCTATTAAGCCCTTTCCTTAGTTTCAAGGGAGACAAGTAATTTCTACCCAGTGTATGTCATGACCAGGTTTCTAAGCTGATGTGGTGAGACTATTCACAACCTGTCTGTAGGCACCCCTCTGCATCCAGAGGTCCTCCAGCAGGTCCAAGAGACCAGCGGTAATGGAACACAACTGCCAGTCAGCTGGAGACCCAAGGTCATTCTCCTCTTGTTCCTCCAATCCAGTAGTCTGCAACATTTAGATCCCAACTCTCTATTCCTTGCAAACATCAGCAGATTTAATACAACACTGTTCATTGACAACCACGGAAACTAAACCAGCACAGTTAAAAAACTTGTTTGAATTTCCAGTTCACATTGGCATGGCCAATCCAGCACACCTGGTCCTCTTCCCTGGTCATTGCTTTGGGTCAGATCTTTTATGAACTGGCCTGCACAGACATAGTGCAAAAACATTTGCCTGCACTGGTGAAGTAGCTTTACAGCAATACCCAAAGCAGAGAGCCAACCTGCTTACTGCCAGAGCAGGGCGGGCTGGAGTGCTTGTCTGAACCAGGGGTGAAGCCAGGGAAGAGCATTTTGCAAATCGTGTCCTTGCTCTGCCACATGTCCTGGCTCTGTGCCACATCTGTACCTTTGCAGTATTAGCAGATATCTCTGGGTAATGGTCTTTCATAAGATGTGACATGTGAAGCCTCAGCAGTGGTCTTGTATTGGTGCTGACTGCCCACACTTAGGAGCACACCAGCCAGCCAGCTGCACTCTGCTAGGTCCTCACAGAAATTAAAAGGAAGACTAAATGCGGACTGCTGTATTTTGCCACAGAAAATAAAGTCAAACAACAGCTAAAACTGAGGAGAGGAGGGGGGAAAGGGGAGAACCGAAAGCAGACCAAAAGGAAACATAAGAGTTGTATTTATTTTCTAAACCCATTTCTTTTAGTGTCTGTGATGAGCGCTGTAACTAAAGGAATCTAACTGAATTAGAATTTCAATATGTCCTGAGCAGATTGGAGCTGTTTCCATTCATGAGCAGCACGTCCCAGCTGTAATTGCCTGCTCGCTTATCCACATAGCTCTTTACAGCTAATCCAAATGCAGACTCAAAAATAAATAGTGCCAGAGCATTCACTTCCCGCTGGGCAGTAGTTTTAACTCGCCTCTGCCTTTGCTTTGTTCCGGATGGTGCTCTCGATGGCACAGGGACTAACTCAAAGGAGATAAAAGATGATTGACCCGCTCAAGGAATTAGGTGGCAAAAAAGCCACTCCCGCCGTATCTGCCCTGCCTGTTTGTGCTTTGTCCTCTGGGTACTGTTTTGTGTCTGTTTATCTTTCTCTGCCCTCACCTCTCTCTCAAGCCACATCACTCGTGAAATTTGCTTCTCCTTCGTGGCTTCCCTAAAAGCTGCTGGTGTCCTCCGTGGTCCCAGCAGCCCATCACCCTTCCTGTCCCCACGCTCCCACCTGCAAAGGCACCATCAGGATTTTAGCAGTGAAATTAAACTCTCTTCAGGGATATTTAAAAGCTGTGTACTTCTCAGATCAGGTCTTCTCTGGAGGGTTGTAAAGCTGAGACACAGTTGCACAAAGCTGGACAGGGTGTCCCCATGGATGGGACTTGGCACAACCACAAAGCAAGGCTCTGCCTTTGCTCTCTGACGTGGGAATCTGTACGTGTCTTGGCTCTCATCCCTCCTTGCTGGGTGGAAGGTGGTTGTCCACCATTTTTCAGGCTGTTCTTTCTACTACAACCACCCCAGACTTCCTGGGAACCTGTAACCAAGTCTCAGCAGCCTCTGTGCCTCTGTTCATCACCTGTAAAATAGCAGTGCCAATACCCTGTTTCTTCACAGTTTGGGAAGTAAATCCCAGGTCTCTGATATGGCAGTGGTGCAGTGACATAGGAGTTGAATCAGAAGCCACTTCAGCTTATTCAGAGGAGTTCAAGTCCCATTGTGGAACCAATTATTCTTAAAAATACTATTTTTAGTATCCAAAAGAGCCTCATGTAAGATTTAGCCACGTAGGTACCCAAAAATATCTAATCTAGGAAGGTCATTCCCTCCTGATGGCCATCAAAGAGACTGATCTCAGCATGGAGCTAGAGCTAGAAACACTTCCAAGCCCTGGAAATAGAGAAACCATACAGCAATGTGCCTTCACCCCATCTCCTTTCTCCCATCCTCTCTCCTTTTCCCACTGGTTTATCATGGCTTGACCACAAGCCACAGAGCATCTTCACTGCCACCCACATGCTCTTATCCAGCCAGCCTGCTCCAGGGCCATATAGCTCTTCTGGTGCAGTGCAGTACCCAAGGTGATATATCCCTCTGCAATTGCAGAGAATTGTGCTAAGATTTAAAGGAGAGCATCAAGTGAGGTAGTGCAGCTCTTTCATTGCCTTTGTCCTTACCCCCAGGATCCTTCTTCATCAGTGTAATACTACCCAGTCTTTGACAGAGCAGATCTTCCTGTAAAACCCTCTTGGGCTCAACTGGATAGGAGCATGTTGCAAGGGGGTGACCCAGCACTTGTCACTGCTGCACCCCCTCCCAGAGCCAGCCCATTTTCCAGGCAGATTGTGCCCTTCTCTGAAGCCAGAGAGCAGCTGAGATGATGAATAAAGTGCTTGTCCAATGTGTCACTTGCTACGTAAATTCAAATTCAGAACAGAAAGATAAAAATGTTTGCATAATCCTGACAGGCAAAGGGGACAATTATCCTCAGCTGCTCCTCACAAATGTTGATCCCCGTGACTGCAACATGCCAAGAGAGGCATTGCCTTGTGCTTGGATTGCAAACTCACCAACACATGAGGATGGTAATAAGGCCTGGCTCTTCACTGGATGCTCTGCTACCTGGAGATGGCCTGGAAGTGTCCTCTGCCAGGTACAGCAGTGGGACCAGCAAACCCTTGCACAGATGAGGAGGCTGAGGCCATAGTGTCAGACTGCTCAAAGGCAACAAGGTCACCAAAGAAGTTGTGACTCTCTTGCGATAACAGACAGTAATGTATAGGAAGAAGCACTGGGGGAGGGGGCGGGGGGGGGGGAGGGGCGAAAAAAAGAAAATTTGAAGGAAGTTAAAGTTAAAAAGATCAGGAAGAATAAAGATGATAAACTCTACAGCCATACTGGGTGGGCTGTTTAGACTTGGACCAGGAAGGTAGCTCTTGGGAAAGGGGAAGTCTAGGGATGAAAGGCATCTTTAAATGGCAAGGCTTGAAAGCTTTTTCAAAACACAGAAAAGTCAGCACTGCAGAGAAAAACATCATGAAATGGAAACCTGGAAGATTCAGAGGTTACATTGGAATATTTAACTTTGAAGTGTGAACATATTGCGTATTGTCATGTAGCAGGGAGATAGATACCTCAGCCTTTCTGAGCATCTCTCCTACTCCTCTATGTGCTGGGGGAAGGGAATTAACAATTATGAAGGATGACTTCAAGTGTAATGAAATTTTGCCTTTGAAAACAAACCCAAATGCCACTGTGTTCTGCATACAGCTAGTCTGTATCTCTATGTGATTACTTTAGTTTTCACTGGCAGCCCCATTCTCTGCCTTTGATCCCAGAATGTCCCAGACATGCTTGTGACACAGGAGCCCAGCAAGACCACCCTGTGTCCAGGATGTCTCCCTCATTCAACTAAAAATCTAGATGGAGAGCTCAGTTCTGAGCTCTGAGCCCTGGCAACATTCAGGAGAAGGGTCAGAAATAGAGGTGAATCATTAATGGAGCATCATTAGCCATCAGTTCTCCTAAACTCTTGTCAGTACATTAGCACCAGCTGCCCATTGTCCACTTTCCCCTTGCCATAATGAGGAACCCCAAATTCAAGGTCGTCTGTGGGTTGGATCAGTTGGTTAGTGTAGCTGGAGCTCCTGAGATGCTGCAAAAAGAGCAGTATTTTTTGTCCCTCTGTCCTGCACTGTGCCCATTAGCCTGGGGATCAGCAAAGTCCGGTCACGAGGCAGAAATACACCATTTGATATTGCTGTTGCTTCTACACAATTTAGAACTGCTGCTGCCAGAGCCTTTAATGTTCCCTAAATGGTGACTGTCTTCTGCTAATGCAGATGCATTTCTTTTGTGAGTCAGCTTACTGCTGTTCTTCTTGGTCAGTGCTTGCTGTCCTTCCATTTTGGATGCAGAAAAGGGTACTGGGTCCAGCTCTTTCATTCTTTCAATACCAGGACTGGAAAACTCCCCTGGATTATCTCCTGAATCAGACAGGAACATCTTAATACCGTAGTTACCTCCACCACTCTGCCTGGGAAACTCTAGCATTCTTTAAGGCACCTGAATGCCAGACTACTCATCAGTCAAACTACACATTGCATCAAAAACTCAACCGGCCCCTTTATTTACTCTCCCATCCTTCATTGCACAATACTGCTCCCTGTTTTCTGGCTCATCAAAGGCATAGGAGAATATACTATCATCAGACACAGGCATGGATAAAACCTACTGGGACATGAAGTCTAATTGCCCATACCCAGTTAATTCACCTCAAAGTGAACCATCATCTCCTTGCAGGTTGCCTTTGATGCCCGTTTCACTCTCTTCCTTATCCCATGCGTGATGGTGCACGGGACCACGTCCAGTCATGAGAGAGACCAAGTATCTCCCACTGCTCAACAACAGCTGCTCTGTCTGTCCATGGACAGGCACTGACAGCTGTGTGGTGGCACAGGGAGAGTTAATATGTGTACCAGCAGGAAAACTTTGGGGTTCACAGAGAACTGCCATGGGGTTCAAATGAATGCTCTGGCTGGGAAACACTGGGATGAAGCATCCAGAGCACTTATTGGCATAGACAGTGCTGAATGTGAGTGTATTCAGATGAAGCTGAGGTGGTCAGTGATTGTATCTTTAAGTGAATGCTTAGCTTTTGTTGCCTTTTGATGACTCTGGGTGTCTTTTATGGGGTAAAATTAATGCAAGTGCTTCTCTTTTTACAGTGGCTGCATTGCCCAGGAAATGAAATGCCATGAGGGGAGCAAAGCTCATTAGTTTGGTGCCATAAGTGGTTCTCCAAGGTCTCAGAAACCCTATGATTAACATAAACATAATCAGAGGCAATTACCAACAAATACATATATAAAACTCAACTTTCCATCTAAAAACGTGGTCTGCAATGTCTGTGTTCGGTTGTTCATAGATGTGGTGACTGAAATGTAAGGGATTTTTCTTACCAATCATGACATAAACCAAAACCTGAGGAAGGGGAACAGCCAGACCAGGGTGAAAGTGAGGACAACAGAGCATGTAATATCGTCCCCAGAGTACTAGCTAAGGGATTTTGCAATTCATCCTCAGAATTACAACCCTGTTTTGGAGGAATTGGAAGCAAATGCTGCCCTGGCATGTTTTCTTCACATTGAATCCTCTCTCAGGTGGTTGCTGTTGGGTGGACATAATGATACTGCTTAGGACAGGGCAGAGTAGTCCTAATCTTAGAAGAACTATCTCAAGTCTTCATCTTGCTATAGCTGGAAAAGTAGAAATCTTGTCAGGTTTTCTAGTGAGTTCCATGAAATCCACCAGAGGGTAATGTTCAAGAGGAGGATGAGAATAGGGGAAGATGGGAGGAGTGGGTCAGCCACGGGCAGGCTGTAACAGTATCGCATGCCCGTGTGTTTGCAGGAGATTGTGCGCTTTTTGCTCTGTGTTTCTCTCGTTAACCTTTTGTTTTTATTCAGAATAGACCCAGACATGAAGAATGAGGTGTGTTTTGCAAAAACCAAAGCTTAGTCTCCTTGCCTGTCTGTGTCAACCATGTCAAGAGAGAACTGTGTTGATGGGTGAACAGTGAAGGAGACAGTGATGTTCAGGCAAGGTCAGGCAGAAAGCTCAGAGTCCCAACTCTAACAAAAGTCTTATCAAGTACAGATTTGATGGATAACCTGCCCTATAGGAATATCCCCCACAGAGTCCTGATAGTCAAAAGGCAGCTTGAAGCATCTTCTACACTGTTTTTAACAGGTACTGTCATGACTTTAGATGCTCCGTCTGTTCAGGCAATAGCACAATACACTCTGAATGTGAGGCTGACATCCTGCTGTAATGAGTTTTGCAGGCTAATTACTTGTTGCATGATAAAAATAAGTTGCCAGCAGCTGACTCGGAGAGGCCATGGGCAAAATAAAAAAGAAACAGTGCTACTTGTTTTCTCAGAAAAGAGAGAGGGGGTCAGGGAAGGAACAAGTTCACAATCCTGCCTTGGGACTAACCCGGAGGAGCAGAAAAACGTGAAAATTTGTTAACGGAGCTGGTGGGGCAGGACACGGTCTTGTAGGTTGCAACTATTCTAAATTATGCATCCTCCAAAAGTCTTTGAAGGTGGGTCTTGGAGAGTTTGTGTTGTTACTGGTCCTCAAGAGATTCTTACCTTACATCAAACCCCTGCCTAGAGGAACTGTGGGCTTTAGTTGCTTACATCTGACCTCTGGAGTAGCTGTTATGATGTCATCAGTGTTACAATTTTACACAAAATTAGGTGTGCAATTGTGTGTTAAATAGTGGTAGTTAGCTTGGATTGCCCAACTAATGAAGCAGGTGGCATTAATGTTGTCACATATGGACTGCTCCAGGGCACTGGCAATATAAGGGAGTTTGAACTCACTCTGACTTCAGTGGGAAAAGAGGCATCCCTTTTTCTCCTCTGGCATCTCCTCAGTGGGACAGATCACACTCACCCAGCTCTCACCCCAGCAGTGCTCCTGCAATTTGCTCTGGACATTACAGATCTGCCTCCCTGCCCAGGCATTCCTGCCCAGGTGTCCCTGTAGGCTCAGACAAGTGGCAGAAGCTGCTGATCACCTCTAACATGTGCCCAAGTTTTGCTTAATTAAGAACAGATTCTCTAATAGCATTCATCACCATCTCCTGATGGCTCTGGGACCACTGAGACTCTGGCAGCACAACCAGCCAGGCTTTTCTGTCATGCTGTTCATGTGTGACATCCTAAAGGGTGCAGTGGCAAATATATAATTTTATTTTCCAGCATTAAGGGACTCAGCCTGAGACAGGCTCAGTCCAGCATCCGATCTGGCCTCCAGCCCCTTTTGTAGTTGCTCTGAGCCCCTCCTATGTGGCTCAGTGCAGATACACCAGCTGGGTGGTCTCTGTGGTGCTGCCTGAGGTACTGTGGGTGCAAATCTTACCTACCAGAGTGGGGATTAGACCTAAGGTCTTACAACCGAAATTTCTGACCAATATCACTGTGAAAACACTTAGTCGGTGACTATGTTGATTATATCCTGGAAGATGATGTTTCACCTTCTAAACTGTAGTTATTTCAGGGATGAAGTGCTTCATCTTGTTGTTTATTCCCCAGTACTTAACTACAGTGGCTGTAAGGAAAGAAAAGAGTCTTTTTTGGTGTTCAGGCTGCAGCGATGACCACAGAGTCAGGGAAAGGGCTGGGGGAGATTCCTCTCCTTTTTCCTCCCTTCTTTGGGACCACCTTCTTCAATTTGCTGTTCACATATGCAGTACAAAAGCTTTGTTGCCACCTCTTACCTTAAGCAAGGTCCCTGCCTGTCAACTCCCAGTCCCAAGCATTTCTGAGCATGGCAGCAGGATCCCAGCAGGGAGGAGGTGATGAGGCCACCAGTCTGGCCAGTTTGCCCAGCCAGCTGCCCACCTGGCGTGTGAGTTTGGCATGGGGCTGCACCATGGATCCTGTGGTGGGGCTCTGGGCTGACTCCAGATGAGGAGTCCAGTCCCTTGGCACCCTTCAGCCTGATTGCATACGGATGGATTTTGGCTCCCATCCATGTCAGTCTTCCCCTGCAGCCACCTCTACAGTATTTAAGTATTCTCCTGGTTCACCACTATGCAAATATTGAAATTAGCCCTTTGCATGATTATGTAGATAGTGACACTACAGACTTTTTCAGATCATGTGCCTACTCTGCTGACAGCATCAACCATCAGGTTGATTTTTCAGTGAATTAAAGAATGGTCCCCAGGGTATAAAAAACTTCACCATTGAAGTACTTGGTATCTGGAATACTTCCTCTTTTTTTTTTCCTTAAGCTTTTGTCTGAATACATTAAAAACACGGAGTGCTGTGCCATGAAATAATGCAAAATACAGTCCTCACAGGAAGAGCACAATTCTCAGAAACTGAGATTTTTAACTGAGTCTCACTAAAACCAGGACCAGATTAGGAGGGCCTATGAGGGGAGCTGTAGCCCCACTAGCAGGTCAAATACGGTCTGAGACCCTGAGAGAAGGCAGCAGGTCTCACACCCTGCAGTGAGGCAAAGCTACCACTGGGCAGGGATCTAAGTGGTCGGCCAAATGGCCTCAGGATAGTAATTTCTCCACGGCAAAAGACATCTTTGAGACATCAGTTACATTCCTATGAAATGCTGCATTTACATCTCATACTTGTGACTCATTCAGACACCTTCCCTCAGAGCCTCACCTTACTGAGAGCTACAGAACCACCAAAAATATGTAATGAGTATGTATGTGCTTAAACAATAGCAATTTTGTCCCCCAAAAATACTGCCATAAGAACATTGGATGCAGCTATTACCTTTTCTTGAACTACTGATGATTTCTTGCCCATGGTGCGAATCCTTTGCAGTGTGGAGCACAGCTAAGCCTGATTAGCCAGCCTCACCTTTTACTGATGCAGCTAATGGGATTTTTTTCTCCATTCTCACATGCTGACCTGTCATCCCCATTATTTTACATCTCACCTTGAGTTAAAGAACAGTCCATCTTCAGAGCACACTGGGCATGGCCACAGGGGATTTAGCACGCTGGATGTTATGTGGTCTGCCACATTGGATGGACAGTGATAAAAATTATCCCTCTTCCCCCAGGTCCTTCCATCGTCCCACTGCAGCGAGCAGAGCCAACACAGGGCAACCCTCTAAAATGTTTATTTGGACCAGTGGCCGGAGCTCTACATCTTACAGACATGATGAGAAAAGGTAAATGGCACCTGTGCTGATTGTCTCTTATGGGTTTGAATCTTCAGGAGTGTGGCCTGTGGCTTCTCCCCAGTGGTGGCACTGGAGATGGAGGAGGAGGCAAAGGGTGTCCACCCTGTGCCTCACAACCCCGACTTCTGCTCCACTGAGCCCAGGACCAGCCAGTGAGTGCCAGGATTAATGTGCCATGCCAGAACAGAGCGGAGGGACAATGCCATAGCCTTGGCCAAAGTCTTCCTTATCCTCAGGACACCGGCAGCACGCTGTGACCACCTCTGAGGTCAGCACGCACACATTTAAAAACACACTAATCCCCAGCCACAGGTTTGCAGTCTCAGCTCCAACCCCTGTGAAGCCTTTATGCTTTTTGCAGGTGTCCTGCTTCCAGCCATCGGTCACACTGCTTCTGCACCCTCTCCAGACAGCACACACACACAGTACCTGCTGTCCCCCAGCCAGATCATTGCCCCACATAGCTCCTACACATCTGGATGAGGCATCCAGATGTCAGAAATATTTTCTAGTTATACGGACACGTGGATGAGGGTGAGCGTGTGTGCAATTGCACAGTAGCTGGGGGATGTTAAACTGCCTGAAAGTGAGCTGGTAGCTCACCAGCCCACTTAAGTGGTGTTGCTGGAGAGAACAGGCTGAAGGAGACAGAGGAATAAATGATTTACTGGATCTCCCAGAGGAGCGGGGAAATACACCAAAAAAAAAAAAAAAAAAAAAAAAAGGAAAGGGAAGGAAAGGATAGGAAAAGGAAGGTTTGAAGTCCACAGGCAAAGGCAGTGCTCTGTTGGGAATGAAAGAAGTTGAATATTGATGAAAGAACAACTGTTGGTAATGCTCACTCACCCTTCTAAAATCTCTCTCCTTTGTAGTAAGATTTGCTAGACAGCTTGTCTCGTCACAACAAGGACACATTTGACTTTCTTTTCTTTCCTTTTCCCTTTCCCTCCTCTCCTTCAGTTCTTCTTGCAGTCACTATTATATGTAATCACAAAAAATCAAACTGCAGTGAAACAAAAACAGGTATCAATGTATCTACATTGCCAATTAGCAAAAAACACTCTTCAGTGATTCTAATGAGACATTCCTGCTGGCATCTGCTTGAGAAAATGTGCTCCTGGATTCAGACAGCAGAACTGCTCTCAGGACCCTGACATTCTTTGGAGAATTGACCCTTTTGCTGAACTTTTCTGAAAAGGCTGCATAGGTGTTCAGCTCTGTAGATAATCTGACCCCCGATAGCTATTTTGAAGACAAAAGGGCCGGCTTGGCAGCAAGTTTCCATGAACTTTCAGTTGGAGCTGGTTATCTAACTGCCTCCTATACTTCTGCAAGTCTCTTCTTTAATTGAATTTTCCCCAGGCTAATGTTCTCCTGCATTAAAACACTGTCATGGTCCAAGGCTAGACACCTGGAGGAGATATCTGCCCACACTTTGGGCTGGCTGGAAGCCAAGTGCTCCTGATTAGCATTGCCTTTGACTCTCAGCATGCCTTGCAATGGGACTTACTAACCTGGGCTGAGGGCTGTGCTAAACAGGGCTCACCGGTGTCCGGTTAGCCTAGACCCTGGGCAGAGCTTGTCCCTCTCTGCCTGCAGAAATAGGGAATAGGGAGCAGTATCTCTGTGCCTACACACCAACCATGGTAAATTTAGGTGCCTTGTCAAGGCTTCAGGTGGGTTTATTTCCCAAGTGGTCCTGTAGAGCTGTACAGAAGGGATTGTTCGTACCTTGTTAGTGATTAATAAAATGCAGTGGGGAAAGGGAGGAAAAGAAAATGGAAATAAGAGAGTGCTGATGGCAGCCTAAGGACTGCAGAGGAACAGTGTGAACACAGCAAGTGTTGCCAGTGAGAGAAACTCATCTGCCAGTGTCTGGCAGTGATTTCAACACATGTAAGGTCACCAGCACCACCATTATATCAAACAGGTAGTGCCTTTTAGATAAATGACTTGCCTTAAATGACCTTTTCCTAGGAATTTTGTTCTTTAAAGTTCAGACAGGAAGATTGTCCTGCGGATCAACAAACTTGTCACCTAACATGTACTACAACCACAGACTTCTGAGGGATTGCACCATAATATTAGCTGTGCTACAATGGGCCACTTGCTGTAGAGGAATCACCTCCTTCCAGGTTGGATGTATGTCTCTCAGGCATCTCTTTTTGCAGGATCAGCACCAAAATATCTGTATTTCATTGGTGTTTTAGCCATCTACCATTCCCCAGCTGCCACCTTTTATGCTTTGAAAACCTATTCAAGTCCTCATTCTTTCTCAGCTGTCAATGAGGCTTTCCACAACATTGTAAGCTTGGAAAACCAAAGCGTTGGTTTGGTTTGGTTCAGTTTGGTCCTGTTTGGTGGGAAGAGGGCAGGAATTGAGTGAACAAAATCTGTTAATATCAACAGGAATCCTTCTACAACCATTGCTGAGACTTTTCAGAGAGCTCCAGAGAGATCTCCTCTTGCCGTAGGTTTAGTAACAAAAACTAATATAGCTAAATATACCTGTAAAGAAAATTGTAAAGAAATTGGCTTCTAAGCTGGAAAGTCCCCAAGCACTGGGGATTCTGCAGGTACGATACAGGAGAGGTTTTTGACCATTGCGTTCAGGGATTTCTGATATCAGTAAACACCTCACCATGGCGTAATTTGAGTGAGATCTGCATAACAACCATGATATCAGAGAAGTGAATGTGAATTCAAAGTCATTCTGAATTATTCAGGCAGGCAAGCATCTCTATATGACAAGCATCATGACTGCATGGTGCTGGAAAAGGCAGTGCCTCCCTCAGCATCTCACCATGGTCCATTTGCAAGGGAAGGGGTTTGAAGGCAGGTAATTTTTGTTTATTTGGGGAAAAAAAATCCTGAAGTAATTGCAGGTGCCTTGTTATTTTTATTTTAGCTTTCCCACGAGGAGACTTAACTCTCTTTGCAGAGCTCCTAGATCTACTAATTTTGGAGCAGGAGATCACGTAAAGATCTGCTGACCACCCTGCAGAGGGATCCCCGCACTGCTGCTGTGCAGGGAGACATGGAGAGGGAATTCTCTGCTCTGTCCCCAGCAGGAATGATCACGGCTGAGATTGCCTCTCTGACAGCTGAGCCCGGGTAGAGCACCAGCCCGTATCATCTGAGCAACTTGGCAAAAGGAACATGGAGATTTAGCAGGGGAGAACTTCAGTTTGGAAACGATCAAGGGAGCAAAGACCTTTTGTCCTTGGAGGCTTAATTCCTATTAAATGTCTTTGCACAGGGCAGAGAGACCCTGTGTTCTGACAGCTGGGACTTCTTTTAGAGCAAACAACCCCCCTCAATGTCATATGTGGGGAATTATCACAGGTAATTACAAGTACTAGATGGAGTCAGCTGGATGAGTAGTGTCTGGGATGCAGTGATCTGTACTTAAACACCCCACAGCAGTCAGTTGACTGTGGCTGTGCAACTCTGGGATCCAAATTCAGCCAGCTAAGCACTGCACTCTTTCAGCTCACCGAGCAGAGAGAGGTCCCTGGGCTGTGCCAGAAGTTCACAGGTACACGAATCCACCCCCAGGCAGCAGCACACACACGTGTGCGGGCCATGGATGCTGCTCCAGGCAAGGAGATGCTGAGGCTGCTCTGGAAGTGGCCAAATACTGTGCACATCCTATCGTGTTCCCCACACCAGGGCTCTAACAGGCCAAAACTTGAGGTCTGGTAATAGCAGATGTTCTCAGGACCTTACAGAGAAAATTGGCACCTGCCCAGCACAGGCACGAGCGGGAGGAGGAGGAGGGAGGGTTACTCAGCACGTCTTCTGGGCTGTGATCAAACTGGTGTGTCACAGCTGACACGTGCCACGCCACCACACACCTCAGTGGGTGGTCACCAGGCTGATGGCTGGCAGGGATTCAGGAGGAAAAACTCCTCAGTAAGGTGCACAAGGCTACCACTTTGCTATTGTTTGGGTCTTTGACTAACAAATATTTGCAAAAGAGCAACGGAACCAGGGCTCTGAGCTTGACCTCAGAGGCAGAGCTTTCTTTTGCTTTATTTACTATGGCAGGTGAGCATGAAGGATCCACCTGGCAGGCGGTCACCCCACACCATCTCCTTTGCCAGTCACCGGCCAGACAGCTCATTTCTACCACATACCCTTCAGCCCACCCTTTTTTTTTACCTCTGATGACATGTTTCTTAGCTCAGGGCCACATGGGAAGTATTTGTAAGCATTCTCAATTAGCTATTTGTTTTTAAATTGTCCATTTGTATCCCTTTTACATCCTAACTGCTCTGATGGCATTAGAGAGCGATTGCACTGTGTCTGTTTTATGTCTACACGCCGATATAAGTTATGCTGTGTGATCAGTTAATGTGCTGGAACTGCATGACAATCTCTGCCTTCCTGTCTTCTTCCACTTGGGAGCAATGCAAATCCTAATAGCAGCTCTCAGAGTTAAATACAGTTTGATAAATAATAATAGAAAAGTAACATTAGATTATTACTCTACATTACTTCTTTGAAGGCAATTGCATCTGCCAGCTCACAATGTATTTTTTCTCCCAAACACTAGAGAAAATTTTGACAGGCTGAATTACCATTTCATTTCCAACTAGGAAAACATTGACAAGCTTTAAAGGATACTTTTGAAGGGAAACCATAGACATCTAAAGATGTAAATTGCTGTTGGATGAAGAAACCTCAGGTGATCTTAGGTATGGGAGACTGACTGCAGTACCATCTAAGCAAGAATTTTGCTATAAAACACCACACCATATGTGCTTTTCCTGACTATGACTCATCTTCTAAATACAAATTCAATTCCAATCTCAGGGAGCCTATGATTAAACATATTTTTTTGTTGTTGTTATTTCTACTGTGTTTATGTATGATTTTATTTCTGTCTTAACTCTATTTCTTTGTCCTTAATAGTCCATGTAAGTTATCTGGCTGATCTGACTCAGTGCTTTTTTCCACGGCTGAGTGAAACTTGGAGGTTTCAGCTTAAATGAGCGGTGGGTTTGCTAGAGCCCAAAGTGATGTTGATGTTGCTCACCTGCCATTTTGCAGACAGTAGAAGAGGAACTTCTTCCACGTGTACTACTGTGTCCATGTTATGGTGGTGCCAGGGCTCAGAGGTGTGCGGTTCACATGCTTCGGGTGCTGCCTGGATGATTCAAAAGAACCATAACAGAAAACACAGGAGATTTTGACCAGCCTCAGGTCTGCAAGTACATTTTAAACCCACAAAGTTTGAGTGTGTTTGAAATGTACTCAAATATTTCCTTCTTCGCCATTGTGTCCTCATGACCCATTGAATCATCAAAGGCTTGGAGATGAAAGAAGGACTTATGGTTAGAAAATGTAAAGGACTCTGCTGAAGGGGGAATGGTTTGTTGTATCTTCTTTTTTCTTTTTCTTTCTTTTTTTTTTTTTAATCCCAGAAAAAATAGCTCTGGTGGATAATTTTCTGAGAGTTTTCACTGTAGTGAGTAACTGGGCTTCTAGAAATTATATTATGAATAAAGTAAATAAGCTCACAATCAAAAAAACCCACAGAAATCAATTGCAAAATTCCCATAGTACTTCATCAGCTTTGAGTCACGCTCAGGGCGGAAAATTGCCCAAACCAGTAGCCTGTAGGGAACCAAAAGAGAACATGGTCCTTTCAGATAATGTTAGTGACGACTTTCTTCAGTTTATTTTCTGCATATGGTAACATAAGACCTGTTACCATATCCAACTGAAGAAAAGACACCTCATACACCTGAGCATCTTCTAGTGGCATTGACAGGTCAAATGCACCTATGGTATAATTCAACTGAGCCAAAGAGGCTGTACCAAAGGAGGATTTACTGAGCTGGCACAAGTGTCTAACCTTTGCATTTGCTGTAAGAGGTTTTTACCTTTTCAGAAATGACTGTAATTTATTTTGGAGATAAATAAGTTTCCACCAGGTCAGAGTGAATCCGTTGAAAAACGACACCTGAGGACCCTTTCTCTCCCACGAGATGGGTATGGAGGTGGAACTGCCCACCCTGCAGAGGCTTCATTTATTAAATATGAATTTCACATAAGAATGTATTATTTTCAACCTCAGAAATATTTACCAAAAAATCAGGGATCACGATCTACTGGACAAAAGGAAAACAGTCACAGCCCTAAAAGCTGGAGAAGACCGGGCCATACTCCTCGGGCTGGCCATGATGGTGTGCTCTATCATGATGTACTTCCTCCTGGGGATCACGCTGCTGCGCTCCTACATGCAAAGGTAAGCTCATGATGGTCCCTGATCTCACACTCCCTGCTCCAGCTGGCTTCAAGCGGCTTGTTCTTTTGCCTCTTTTTATTAAAGTTTTATAATTTTTCCTTTGGCCAACACAGGCCTGACTGCAGTTCTTCACCTTACCCCGGTGTAAATTAGGCACAGCCACAGCGAAAGCAATTCGAGTAACACCCCAGCATAAAGTGAGGGAAGAATTAGGTCCCTGTTTGACTTGATCCACAGGCTTTAGACTTGGCACAGCTTAACACCAGTATAATATCCATATCAGCTGGTCGGCAGTGTGCTGAACCCTATAAGCTTCTCAGGGGCTGTTGCTGCAAAACTCAAACTCAGGGCAAAAAACCAAGAATATTTTGCAGCCTTGAGAAACAACACACTTTCAAATGAAGGATGTAGAATTAATTTGGGAAAGAAATCAAGCTCTTTGTAGCATGTAGTTTTACATGTCAGTTATGACTTTCATCTTAACAAGTGAAATCCTCATGAAATATAGTAATTTGCTGAATGTGAAAGATCATCTTTCATCATTATTGCATTGCATTTAATCTTTCTGAGGCTGTCTCTGGATTTCTCCTCTGCCACCGAGCAGAGGGTTTGGCCTGTGATTCATTAGCAGCATTTGAAATCGGTTTTCAAGAACCAGTCCTATTTAAAACCCAGCCCAGACTGTAATACAGCTGTCAGAGATGTTTTTGCTGCCCTGATTGGTGGAGTTAGGAGAATGAAAAATGTGTAAATGGGGATCAGAATATTAGTCAATCATGCCCCAAACTACCCTGGGGCAGTGGCCAATGTCTGGCACATTTTGGCTTATCCGTCAAAGGCTTCTATGCAATAAGTGTCTACAGCTAACTGATATGAACATCCTCAATTATACTGTTGCACCTGCAAGGGAATATTCCTTCTTGACCCTGCAATGATAAGGAATAAGTAGTGATGAGGATGAGCTGTAATGATTTCCAGCATCTTATTTATGCAATGAAGTTATTTGGCCCTTTTCAAGTCCAGACAAAATTTAGATTTTGAAAACTGAGATCAAGACCTGTTAAGTATCCAAGAGCATTTGCTATTCCAAATTGCTCTCTCAGAACTTTCAGCAGTATCAGGGTCAATTGCAGAGGCTGCTAAGGTCAAAATCGCTCATGTGGAAAGAGATGATTTATATTACAAGCTATGTGAAAAAATTGCCATAAGATATTGAAGCAGAGTATCAAATATTCCATCTTCACAAGTCTGTGGTAGGTAGGTGTTATTTTATTACCCCCCTGCATGAATAAAACAGCAGCCAGAAAGGTGAAAGTGAGGAGAAGACAACCCAGGAGCCTTTGCTGTCACTTCTCTTCACACAGCCAGATGTCCTCAGGGGTTTTTCTCCTTTACAGCAATACCCCTCCAACAAATACTGCCTGGGAGGGGAAAAAAATCCTTTTGCTTGATTTCCCTCCAGAAATCATAGCATAATTTAATATAAACGAAAAATGGAATATACAAGCAGAATCATTGCCAAAGTAAGATAGCAATAGAATTCGTCAGAAATCTTGGATGTCACTAAACTCTGTAAAGCCTTATGTAGGTTTGTTGAGGGGCAGTCCACTCATGGTAGGGCAGGGCAGCCACTCGGGGGTGAGCTGAGGGGCTGAGCAGGGCTAAAGGGGAACCCTGGATGATACCTTCCCACAGCTCATGAAGGGCTTTTTGCAGAGCCCTCAATGTGCCCTTTTCCCAAGGAAAATACAGCTGTAAATTTTTAAATACATGCCAGAAACCCAAGAGAACATTGCTAGTGCACACCCAGGCTCCATCATTACAGTTTTAGCCTCTGGTGAATTGGAGATAAGCTGAAATTGTCCAGAATGGTCACAACCATTGACTTAACTTACAGAAAACAGAGCAAATTGCCACTAGAAAAAGCTTTCCACAAGGTAGAGCAACATGGGGTCCCCCTTGTGAGTTACTGTGTTTTCATGCACATGAGTATACATACCCTGGTAATTCAAAATTGTTCTCCCAACCTCCACTTCAAATTGACCTGGACTTGGTGGTTAACCCTCAAGTCTTGACCCAGGGTGTCTCGTCATGCAACACTGAGTGTGTTGTGCTCTCCCCAGTGCAAACTGCTCAGTTTTCTTCTCTCTCTCTGCTGATACCCTTTCAAATACGCCTTCTCCAGACTCAAAGTTCCAGTTCCCTTTATACACAGACATAAGTGAATAAGGTAGTTTTGTGCCCAAAGCCTAAACTTTGGGTACTACAGAATAAAACACTGTCTGTGATGTGTGAAGTGAGAAAGTCCAGGCTTTGCTCAGACCCTGCAACATGTACCCTCTCCTACAAGATGCCCCCAGTTATCCCTAATGGGAAGCCTGAGATGTGTTTAGTCCTTATTGCCTATTCTTGCCTTGCTCTAATGTCTCTTTTTTTCCTACTTAGTGTCTGGACAGAAGAGACTCAGTGCTCGCTTCTCAATGCATCCATCACAGAAACCTTCAACTGCTCATTTAACTGCGGACCAGACTGTTGGAAAATCTCTCAGTACCCCTGCCTCCAGGTGTATGTTAATCTCACCTCTTCTGGCCAGAAGCTTCTACTCTACCACACCGAGGAAACAATGAAAATTAATTCTGAGGTAGGAGCACAGAATAAAATTTCTTCCTAAATGGGTTTCTGGAGGGCTCCTCACCTTGTTATACCCATTCCTCTCTTTAGAGCAATATAAGGCTTCCAGCTCCTACTTCACTGGTAAATACAGAGCAGAGAAAGCAGAAACTGGTGCACAAACTGAGCTCACATGTCTGGAGGGGGCAGGGTTTCCCCTCCATTCCACACAGGGAGCACAACTCATGCCACACAGGGTCTTACTCCCAAGCGCTGGAGGTTCCTTCATCCTTTACAAGTGCTTTATAGGCACAGGGTAGCATGGAGCACTTGTCATGCTGATATCCTTGTGGAGCTGTGGACAAGTTACTCCCCACTTGGGTATGGCTCTGCATGATGTGAACACCCCCAGCAATGTCATGGAGCATCTATGGTGGTGAGAATGGAAATGGCATCATTACTGCAGGGCCAAGCAAGGTGGCAGGGAGTGATGAGAGCCCTGTAGCCAACAGCACGCGTGTCCTCATCTTCATCTCTGGTGACAAACTCGGCAACTGGAGCATCTCCACTGCAGTCAGCTGTGCCACTGTTGATGGTGCAAAGATCCTAAAAGTTTGCTGAGTGGGGACTGTCAAAAAAAAAAAAAAAAAAAAAAGGCAGCAAAATAAAAATTAAAATGAATGGGTTTGGGGTATTAATAAGCTAAGGAGTCAGCCCTTTTTGTAGCAGAACTTCCCTGATTCCAGACTCTGAACCAAAAACATTATTTTGAACAAACCTGCAGAAGAATTCCACTCTTCTTCAGCAAGTACAAACTCCAGCATGACTCCTTCCAGGTGGAGTGGAGGCAGGTCCTGCCTGGAGGCTGTAAAGGAGGCAGCAGATGCACAGGAGCCACCTCCCCGCCAGCCGCAGCCACAGCTGTGGGGTGACACAGGGCTGTGCATCACACCCGGGCCAGCGGCGCCTTCACAGGCGGCTCTTCGCTCCTTCCACAGAGCAAGGCAGGGCCGGACTAAGAAATGTCCCCGTGCCCACCTTCCATTCTGCATCTCTACAGTGTCTGGGACTGCAGGGTACAGTGAGCTGGGACGCAGTGAATCATCAGACTTACAGGTGCCAGAGTTGCATTAACTGCTCAGTTATCCAAGGTCACTGAACCCCAAACTCTGAGCAAAGTGCAGCCCGAAACAGCAGAGCCCCAGTTCAGCTTTCTGAATTGTGATTCTATTTATGGCAGTCGTTCAGTAGACCAAATTACTTCTGCATATTAAGATGAAGTGATGTTAAAATTAGTCAAAGCATGGCATGGTTGCAACTAGGCTGCTTATTCTGCTGGATAATTAACTCCTGTGGCTAAGATGTAGAGTCCTCTGAATCTGAAGTGTGAAATGGGGAAGAGTAACCCCTTTTTCCCCTCTGCTCTGGCATTAGTGCAGGAAGAGGCACTCACTGTCCGTGAAGCCTCAGCAGGATAGACCCCACCTTCTGCTGGGGCACAAGCAAAATCATGACAGTCGTGCCACACTTTGATTAAGACAGATCAGATAAAGCTCTGTTCTCCACTGATTCAAATAAATCAAGAAATTCAGTATAAATCTCAGCATTCTGTTATTGATGATTTTTGCTTGCTGAAATGGACTTTGAAATTCTCCCAGATGCCACCTCCTCTTCATTTAATGTAGGCACAGTTAATACTTCTCCAGCCCAAGGTTGTTTTACAGGTTAAGCTCTGCTCTCAGGAGCATTCCTAGGTTTTCCTGACATGCTGCTGCCTATGTGACCTGAATCCAAATGCAGTTTTGAGTGGAAGTTTGTAAAAACAGAATACATGGCTTCTTGTGCTTGGCTCAGATCAGCAGAGTTTTCAAGTTCAGATCAATGCAACCTTCTCAGCATCCTGGACAGGCACTCCCTCTTCCCTGGCCAGAGAGCATCCCTGTGCAGTGGGATGAGCAGTCCTAAGCAGCGCTGGATGGTGCTGCTCCAGCTGGGTGCTGTCTCACTCCATCCACCTGCCCAGATCTGTGTTCCCTGTCTTTCTCCTTGCTAAATAAACAAAATAAAAAAGCCGTCCCTGGCTCACTGAGCTCTGACATCACTGGGGACATTGCAGAGGCCAACACCAGTGACCTTCAAAAGGTCAGCACCCCCACCAACCTCTCTGCCTCGCTGAGCAGCACCACACGCACACACAGCAGCAGCTGGAGCCTGTCTCTCTCCTCTCCCCGCCAGCCATTGTGGATGGAGCAAAACCCACTTTGATTTTAAATAATGATTTATCCAGGAGACTTGCTGTCTAACCTGGCTGTCAGCTCATAGAGTGCAGTAAGAAGTAGGTGCAATTTATATTGAGATCTACAGCATGCTGCTGCCAGTCTCTGGTGGGAATCAGTGGGAAGTCTGTGGATACCTGTCAAGCTGCTCGAGTCTTTCCAAGAAAAGCGCACGAGATTTTTTCCGGTCTTTCCATTGCTCTCACTGTGTGTGCTTTATCTCTAGCCCTTAGGACAAGCCCAGCCCCTTGTCAATACTACCGAAAAAATTGTTTAAGTGTTTCCATGGCCACACTTTCCTTCCTCAGCTGCCAGAGGCTGTAACAGCCTCTGCAAGTGATAAATTGGCTGGTGTTTCCTCGTGCCTGGACCACGGAGCCAGGTTGTCACCCTGAGGAAGGGCTGTGGTAGTTAAAGCAATTAGAGAGGCCTCATTTTGATCTCATATTATATAATTTTGATTCTTTTTATGTCATCAGAGCTACTGCTGATTTATATCTATGCTCCATAAGGGAGATAACAAGCAGGATTTAATCACCAGAATCCGCTGTAACTCAGAAATTATGTGGGTTTTCAGGATTTCTCACTGAAGGTTCCAATATTTATAACCCAGGAAGGAGTTTGTGTGCTGCAGGGAGGTGGAACAGCGGTGTTCAGCTGTGGATTCCACTAGACCCATTTCTAGGCTGGGACTGCAGAATTCTATTTGGAGTAATCAATACCAGGCCAACGCAGAAATTCCTTCAGCCCCAAACCTGTTGCACTTTCCAAAATAGATGTAAATTGACATCCTGACCACTTTCTCACCAAGATTGCCAGAGCACATCCTGTCAAAGTTTCCAGGCTCCGCAAGGACACCAATCCCAACCACAGATGTGTGATGAGAGATGTGTTATTTCACTGCCCAGCCTGAGCTGGGGCCTTTTCTGGCAATAGCTTTTTCAGTGTAACATCGCTGATTTAAAGAAAAGTGCCTCCAGCTTGCCTGGAGAAGTTGTGTGATCTCTGTCCTTGCAGATAATCACAACCTGACTGGACAAGCCCCTGAGGAAATCTGCACTGAGCAGGGCATTGGACTGGATGTGTCCAGAAGTAGTTCAGACAGGATATCTATCCAATCCTTTATATTAGGAAAGCAGAATTGGAAACATAGTAAGTTCTGTTTGTAACTGTCTGGTAGGTCCTTCTTGTGCTCAGACTGTTGGTAACGCAAGAACCACCTTTGCCATGTTGTGTCACAGAATCCTCTCTTGAAATAGAGCACCAGACATTGTTTGCTTGCAGATTTCCAAGTGTTTGACAATGCAGAAGTGTAATAAACCCTCCTAGATTTAGTACTCTACATTCACAGGTACAGCATAAGAATTGTGGATATAAAATTCCCTGCCAGGCATTGGAGAGAACTATTGAAGATCAAAACAAAGAAAACATCAACACATCCCATTATTGTGTCTTCCTAGTTGTTCACCAACCACCTATGAAACACAGCAGTCACCATCATGGCAGAGTGTGATGGAGCCCTGTGCAATCCCTGGGATCTCCCTAGGGAAGCCAGGATGTGGAAGGAGGCCCAGAGCACTTGGACAGTACTTGGACTCACTGCACTCTTGGGACATATTTCTGCAAACTCTGAGCCCAGGAATCTGTCATCATTTGGGCTCCTACCTGTCTTCTGTTTTCTGCTAAGGGGAAACTGTGTTTTGGCAAAAGTGGCCAACTCCTTATTTAATCACTTCCCTCAGGATACTTCATGGGACTTCCAGAAACAAAAATGTATAACAACAAAGTGACAAGAAAAAAAAACCAGCAAAACCCCATTTGAACTGGAAATACTGCTGTTATGACAGTGACAGCACAGAATTTATTAAAAGAAAATGAGGTATGCTTCACTGAGAAATTTCCTGTACTTAATAGGTTACGATCTATTAAAGAGTCACAGGCACTAGAAGAAGGCTTGTGACTTTGGACATTTAAGACAAAACTGGTCACAGTAGAAGAGAATATCCCAGGTGGAACAGACACGCACCAGCAGGAAGATGGATGAGATATTACTGCTCTGATATTTTCCATCTCTAATTTCTAGAGCTCTATGAAATATTCATAATGGCAGTGTGGTCATGCTCTACCATTAATGCTCCAGTCTGCTAACGCCAGACAATCTTTCTGCTGTGCTTCAAATCATGTTCTGTGCTAATAACTTGCCAATGAATCAATCAAATCCTGTTATGAGGTTAATCCTTTGATCATAATTAGGACTAGAGATTTGTCACAGCATGATACAAAAAAGTCACAGCAGAGTCATGAAAAAGAACAAAGGGACATTTATAAAGTATGTACATTAAAACAATAATTATCAAAAGCCATGGGTCACATTACTTTAATCAAAACATCCTTTTTCCTTTACAAAACTCACTTTCTCATTAAATTATCTGGAGCTACCGTAGGTGCTCACCAGGACAAGCAGGTTTGGCAGTGCAGGAAGGAACATGGTGGGACCCACTGTCACCCCATGACTATGAGAGAGTGGTGACCTGCTGGACTCCCCTGTCATGCATGTCAAACAAGAAGTCAAGTAGCAGATTTCCACCCCTCCTGAAGCAGTTAATCAAAGTCCTGGGCAGCTGTAGAAAACCATCAGGTTTGGAGTGGTGTAAGTGCATGAGTGAGAGGAGTGAGGCTGCTCCCATCAGTCTTCGTCCAGACCAGCGTAAAGGTTTCTGCTCTAGGTCAAAAATGGTGCAGGTGTGGCCTCAACCCTTGAGAGTCTGCCCACCACCTCACCAGCCCACATTAGCTCTTAGCAGGGAATGGTCAGCACAGCCCAGGGCTACTGTCATGCATGTCCCATGGAATATCTTCAATGCATGGACTCTGTAAGGACGTTTGTTTAATTATCTTGCCTTTAGTAATCTCTGAAACTCTAGGTTGAAACTGTGCTAGATAGAGTCATCCCCAAATTTTTTTTTCCTTTATGACTGAGGCTGAAATTAGAGGAGCATTTTCAGAGAGAAGGAACTGTTGGACTTATGCTGGGGTCAAGAGCAAAAACAGCACAAAGAGCCATCATGGTAGCCAGGCTGATGTTCAGCTAGAGGCTGAATGAAAGTCCTCTGGGCTATCAGTAGGAAAACTACATTTTCTCCTAATCTATTTGTCTCTAATAGAGGTATTAGTCCCATGGGAAAATTTGTCTAAAGGTCTCTTATCATCCCCCTCCTCTGTGAGTGGAACTCCTGTGCCCATTATGATCACTTTGATCTGAGCCAAGTGAGATTTAAACTACCAGATTTGTATTTACAGAGAGTCAATTACCCATCTAACTGTGAGCATATGTGTGCCACTTAAGATGAAGAGGTACTTCATCAGCTCTATTTTTGCATGTGTAAATTAGCAATAATAATATATTCACCTATCTCACAAGACACTGTGCAGATTAAAGCATTAATGTTTGAACAGCACTTGGAGGTCCTCCAATGGGAAATTCTGTAGATGTGCAAAATATTGAGTTTTGCTGTGATAAATTTATTATTAGTGTAATAGTATTCCACTCGTGTTATGAAAAGCATAATCATCCTGAGATTTTCCTGATTGCCACCTGCAAACAGATATTGTAACTGGTTTGGAGATGTATTTTTCTTCCTCTGATTTCTTCCCAGTGTTCGTACATCCCCAAGTGCGGGAAGAATTATGAGGAATCCATGTCGCTGGTGAATGTCGTGATGGAAAACTTCAGGAAGTACCAACGCTTCTCCTGCTTCTACGACCCTGAAGGTGTTCAGAAGAATGTGATATTAACCAAACTGTACAGCTCCAATGTGCTGTTCCACTCCCTCTTCTGGCCCACCTGCATGATGATCGGTGGGGTTGCCATCGTTGCGATGGTAAAGCTGACTCAGTACCTTTCCCTCCTCTGTGAGAGAATCCAAAGGATCAACAGATAGAAATGAAAACTTCCCAGAAATTTAATTACAGTGAAAATACTGTTTTCTCATTCTTCACCAAAGAACCTTAAGTTTGTAATGTGCAAGTCTGTTATAAGTTCCTTACTATATTCTTATAAGTAGAGCAATAATGCAAAAGCTGTTCTATATGCAAACATGATGTTATTATTATGCAGACAACTGAAGAAGTTCCTGTTTTGTGTTGACCGTCTATATGATCTTGTTTTATGCTGGGACTAGTACTTCTTTCTTTTCTACAGCCAAAATAGGGCTCAGTGTGACCATTTGCCAAGCTTAGTCAATCGATGTTTTCAATGTAGAGGATTCTGGGGAAAATTCACCGCTGGACAAAGGGCAGCCAACCACTTGTGCATCATTGAGGTCTCACATCTGGCTCGGTCCATTCAAAGGATTTATGGCTTTGTCTTTTTTATTAGTGGCTGCAGGAGGTGGAGGAGGAAAGCATTAATAAGGGTTTGGGGTTTTTTTGTGGTAAGATGGCACAAAAAGGAGGTATAATGAGGCCAGGATAAGTGTACAGTGTTCTCAGCCTCAGTAGGACTTGGCGATGCTTTGTGTTTGCTCCCACAGTTCAGAAGTAAATTGTGCCCGATGGTGTTTAAGGTCTTTTGGAAAAGACTTCAGCGTTTTGTTTTATTTTGTTTAGTGCTATAATTTCCTCCTGTCTTATCAACATAATCTTTGTCACTTGCAGCAGCTGTAGCCAAAAAGCAAAAAACACCTTGTTCCATTTTCTATTCTAGTCTGAGCCCTATTGATGGAGGTGGGACCAGAACTCCTTATGTAAAGGTTTATTACTCATTTGTCTTGTATTTGCTACCATATCATTGTAAAGAAAAGAATAACACAATCAGCTATTTTTTCATTTTTTACTTCCAACTATTTTAGATTTTTTTACTTGATATATATACAGATATATATAGATATATATATATAAAGAAAAAGCTATATTATATCTAGTTGTGTATTGGAACTTGTTTATGGGGTTTTTTTCTTTGTTTTTACCCACTGGAAAATGAGCAGTACAACACATGTATTTATAACCTTCATCCTTGGATAATATCTTAACATGAAGGAGCAGCACTGCAGGATCTTATCCAATATTCATGATGCTGTTTCAGTCAAAGGTCTCTGTTGCTATGACATGGAAATTGACAAAAATCTCACCCAGTTCTATGGCTCTTTTAACTGAATTGTTAGGTAATCATCATAACACATCTGGAAATCTCTCCTGACCTTAACTCGGTATGCAGGGCTGGTTCATGTGAATTATTATTTACAAGGCTCAGGTGCAATGATATATTGGAAAAACTGAGATTCTGACTAAAATGTTGTCCTATCTGTCAAACATTTGCCGCAGTATACTTACAATATAATTTCATGCACAATTTCTGTACTATTTATTTTTATTCCTCTATAGAAAGCATCCCTTCTTGTGTTTTAAAGACACTTGTCTCAGTTTCTCACGTTGCACCCAGCCTGAAGGACAAATGCAAGGCAGATTCTGGGAGCACACTGTGAACTCGTTATCCAATAGCTCAAACAAACCATAGGCAGGCCTACTCAAACGAAGAAACTAACATTTTTGCCTTCAAAAGGACTGCAAAAGAGTATTTTGCCTGTTTCATCTATATATATGTAAGTACCTTTCTGCAACATAGCATTAAAAATTTCAAGATGTTACAAAACAAGTCATGCTAGTGTAACGTGAGCTGTAAAAAAACCCCCAGAGTTCTCAGCTGTGAAAATGAACCTGCAATCTTGTAATCAGTAGTACAATTTTCTTTAGGTAATTAAATTCCTGGGGGGCGGGGGTATAATGAAGGTTCCAAAAATATGTAATAAAAATATTAAATTAAATCTTCTAGATTTTAATAATTTTTGCCTTCAGATCTGGCTTGTTTCATCAAACTGTTATCTGTAGCTTGAATTACCAAGAAATAAGGAGTGCTGATGCACCAGGGAATTAATAAATGTTCCTTTGCAAAAAACAAAGTTTTGATCGATATGTGGGAATTGCAGAAACCGCCGGCGGTGGATCTGGGAACCTCAGCATCAAAGGGACTGGAGTCGCAGAGCCTTTAGTGGACTGACAACAGGCTTTATTTGACCACGCATTGGCCAGCACCCCCAGGGCCAGGGTGTCTGGGGAGACGGAGACGGAGATGGAGATGGCAGCACCCAGCCCAGCTGGGGCTGTCGGGAGTTTTGTTGGTACCACCAATGTGGGGACAGAGGGATTCGTTGCCCGGTTCCCCTTGATGTGACAGGCTCCAGGCTAAGAGATGCTCATGACTGCTACAAAACCTTATCCTGCAGGTTCTGCCAAGAAAAGAGGTATCAAGGTGAGGCCCCCGGGGCCAGACAGCCAAGGAGGCATCGTGACCCATTTGTATACAGCCCATGTGTCTCCAGGGGTGCGTCTCCTTCCCGTGTAAAGCTGATTTTCTCCCAAGCAGAGAGGTTTGATCTGTGTTTTCTGCTGTCATCCTCAGTTGTCCCTACTCATACCCCCACCATCAGAGCTCAGTCACCGATGCCAAAGGAAGGACCGACACTGGCGTAGGCCATTTACACAGTGATTTACCTGTCCTGCTATAAAGCAGCCCTTTAGTTGTGTGTGTGACATTTTTGGTGCCTGTATTTGTGCTTTTTTGTTCTATGACAGGGAAGATGATTGTTCCTGACATTTACACATCAAACGCTGTTTTCAACGTGTCGCGCCATAAAATATTTCAGCAGAGCTTGTGTGGGTGAAACATCTTGACGCTGTTGCAGGCTATAATCATTTTGTTGACATTAAGGGAGAGATCTGTGGGATAGCAAAACAACTTGAGTAATTGGAGGGAGTGAGGTAAAACAATAATTTTGAAGGGAATTATACCTCTGATCCCTGGCACAGTTAACCCCCCTACTGAAGTGTGAGCACTGTAAACATGAGTTTTGACAACTCCCGCTGCCCCAAAGAGAGGTGGTGCTTCAGTGGGGATGTTAGTCTGTGCCATTTCCTTCTCTGCTCCATTTTAATATCATGTTTATCCCCTGCAAAAGGAATTGATGCTCCGTAGGCAGCTCAAATGAATGAGACAAATATGGTAGTGAAATTCAGCAACTGGGCAAATCTACCCTGTTTCCAAGACTGGTTCTGACTCCTCCCAGCACAAACATTTCACCACTTGATGTCCCAGCTGGGCGTTTGGGACAGCAGGGAGCAACCTGTGCTGGAAAACCCCAGAATGGAGACGTACAATATGAAAAAGATTGTTCAGTATTCACAGGCATCAGAAGTCTTTAACAGGCACCCTTGTGGTATTTATGGTATGCACAAGTATTCCACATACCTAAGTCACATGGCCTCTTACTAGTTATTATATTCTTAATTAGATTATTTATGTCAGGCCTGATTTCTATTCTAGAACATCTAAATCTGAAGCTGAAGTGTGAACATCCCTGCTGTAATACTCTGAAAATTGGCACCGTGCAGCAGATTTACTAAACGTCACAAGCTAAGACAACAGAGAGTTTATTCCGATTTAGTTCTCTTAATTGAGGAGACATCACTAAATGTTTCCAGAGTGGAAGTGCACCTGTCTCCAGTGTGAATTGGGGTGAATACAGGAAGGGCAGAGGACTTAAGAAACACAAGAGCCCAAACACCTGGAAAAGACACAAAGGTAGTGATATCTCACCTGAATAGAGGGTGAAGTCCCAAAATCCTGAGACAGGGCTGGGGATGCTCCAGGCTTTGCCTCCTCATCTCCATCATCATCACCAGCCACAGAAGAAGCTGCTGAGAAATAACCGTCTGGTGTAAACCTGGTCCAAGAGGATTCCTGCACTTGTTTGACTATACAAGCTGTGACCTTACAGCAGTACAACTGCACTAGTATAACCTCTAAAGAGAATGGCAATTTCAAGGTAATACAACATTAAAAATTGTTCAGCTAATTTCTCTTCTCATACAGTCATGCCCTTATTAAATTAGCTGCAGCCATCCAAGGGGATTGAACCAATATCTCTGCAGGAACACAATTTTTCCATAGACTCAGCATCTGAGCACAGTAGCATCAGTTTTCCATTAGGTGCTGTACTGCTCATCATCCATCAAAGAGCTGGGAAAAAACCCCTCACTTTTCTGCTCCACTGAACAGTTGTCACTTCCCAGCACTCGATTTTGCAGAAGAAAACCATGCACAGCTTGTGGTGCACCCAAAGTCTCACAACTGGATCCAAGCTTTGCCAAATGGTTTTGTTGTGCAGGAAAGAGTGAAAAGCAGGGGTAAACGGCAATTATTTTGTTTCAGTGTTTTGAAAACAAGATGCTTCCATTTTTCAGTATGAGTTGGTGCTGCCTTTTAAAATCCAGGGGTGTGGGAGTATTTTTTATTAGAAAAACTTGAAAAATAAGTATAATACATCCTCTGATGTGAAACAAAACCATCAGCAATAGCTCATTTCACTGAATGTTTTGAGGGTTGGGTGGGTTTTTTTGAGAAATTGACCAGTAAGATGCTTCCTTTCTTTCATTTTTCTCTTCCATCAGTGAAGTGCAGAATCCATCACATGCACATAACCTGCAGCAGCCCCAGCCAGACTCCAGCCAAGCTTGTGTGGGTGATCCTCATCTCAGGGTTCATCACTATGAGTAAATCAAAGCACAGCACCTACCTCAAGGAGTATAACAGCTAATGAATTAGGAGGCACTAGGAAGGAGGAAAGGAGCACTTTTGCACTGCCATTACCTGGGTTGGGCAGCAGCCACCATACACCAGCTCCTCGCTGGTGCAGAGGCATCCCCACAGAAGATGCTGCTGCTGCTTCCGAGACGTTCATGTGCACATGCTCTGTGCACTTTAAACTAAGCCACCTTGATTTTTATTTCTTTACTCAAAATGGATCAGTCAGGCCACGTGTTTTAATTATTTGAGTTTTTGTAAATTGGGGACGACCCTTCAGGCAGAACCCCTGGGTGAGTGGATTCCATGCCCTGTCAGCCCCAGGAGTGTGGCCACCACAGCTCTTGGTCCATCATGGGTTGGTTCTCCCAAGCTATGTCCTCTCTTGTGTATTGATAAGTCCCAGAGAAGAACCAGGAGGGGTGGGTGCTGCCCTCACTGCCTGGCAAAGCTGCGCTGCCTCTGGCCATATGCCAGTCTCCCACCAAGTCTCTTTTTGTTCCTAACCTGCAGCAGTTGAATGCGAAATAAACTTCATTTCATACAAAGGGCTTCTGCATCCTTCAGGTATGATTTTTCAGAAAAAAAAAATCAGCAATGCTGACAGGTAAATTCACACCAGGATTTTTTAAATAAATCAAATTTCTCCAAACACTGAAAAAAAATGTGTTAACATTGGCAGAGCCCTCCATACAGCCTGGCTACTTTTTATAGTTCTCCACTTTCATAGAAGGAGCTGGTAAGTGGGTATTTATTTTTAACGGAACTGCATTTATTTTGGTGATAATTTAGTGAGTTTCATTGCCTAGTGATTTTATTGTAATATAGAGGGTAAGAGACTCTTATTCTAAAATGCTTTACAAACTCTACTGAAACATGGTCATTTCCAGGCAGAAGCTCAGCAAATGACTCATAAAACACATGAGCAGTGGTGGGGAATCACCTTTCTCATCCAACACACAGAAAAGGTTTGTCAACTTCGGAAGTTCAAGAGAAGCAGGTGAGAGTTGGAAGCACCTGCAGAGGCAGCCAGGCAGGTCAGATTTAGGGGAACATGTAAATTTATGTACATCCACTCCAATACAGCACAGCAGGATCAGCCACTGCAATAGGTTGCAAAAAAATGTATGACCTTTTTGTTCCATTTTCAGTATATATTTCAGGGAAAAAATGTTAGAAAACTTCTGAAATACAGTTATTGCCACTCAGTATACCCCAAACTAGCTTCACTTTCAAAGACACCATTTCTAGTATACCATTTTTTTAAAAAATTGTTAAAATATACAAACAAAATCTGAACCTGGAATGATCTACCACTATCCCACTTAACTCTTTATATCAATCCAACTTTACTTTTTTCAGGTTTTTCACTTTGCAGCATATTTTGAAGATTTTCATTTTTTTATCCCATACACAGGATAGGAAAAACACAGCTAAAATGTGGACTTGAAAGCATGCATCCCACTCAACTCAGGCTAAAGTCTTTAAATCTCCTAGGGTAGGTTTTCTCGTATATCATTTAGAAGGTGTCCCTGCCCATGGCAGAGGGTGGAACCAGATGTTCTGAAAGGTCCCTTCCAACACAAACCATTCTACCATGTAAAATTGGGCATGAGGAAGGTGGGAAGTTTCATCATCTCTCTCTAACGTCTCCAGACTGGCAATTCTTTTGCATAACTGCAGAAACTATTCAACTGTAAAGCACTTTTTAACACCCAGCTACTGCACACTTAACTCCGGATCACAAGCAGAGGGTCTGTTGTGCCAGAGGCTGCCAAGCAGCTCGGGACCCAAAATCAAGTAGGCAAAAAGGAAGAGCACCTTGAAACTCCTACACACGGAAGGCACTTATGGCTTCAGTCACCACATAAGCTCCGTTATATTCATCATAGATTAAGTAGGAAGCGAAGTCTGATGACTAAGCGGCAACACCTTAATCACTCCCCTTACAAGCAAGAGTTCAAAGCCATTAATACAGCAAGACAGCTGAACAATGCAACGGGAGGTTGTGAACACTGCAGAGGCTGCAAAACCCGACACAGAGGGAGTCTAGGTGTAATTACTTGCCATTTCCTCAGCACCACTTCACCATATGCTCAAAGACATCGGGAAGGGGGGTTTGTACCACCAGCAGCACGTTCCCCAGTGCCGGCTGTTCTCTTTCCTCCCCAGCACACGCTGGGTCCCAACCCCGCACAGGAGTTGCTGGGTCTCAGCCTCCAAGTGTTAGACATTATCTCCCACCTGATCATGAAACAGACCAGGAAACCTACCACAAAGTGGGTTATTTCATAGCATGCAAACTGCCATGGGAAAGTGCCGTTAGTCGAAGGTTGCTGTTAAATAGCCATGGGGAAGGAGTGGGAAAGGCAAATTGCAAATATGAGTAAATGGGATGTTCTGCTTTGCTCAGGAGAAATGAGGATACTCTGCTCCCACACAAGGGTTTCTCAGGGCACGAGACATTCAGGGGGCTCACTGTTTGTGTTACATCCTATTTGGATGTGACACTCAGGTGTTCATTTTGTGGACATAATGCACAGCCCTTCACAAATCTCTGCTTCCCAAGGAGTAGCTGCTTACTAGTCCCACTGAACCAGATGCTAAAAGTTTTGAGTATTCAGTATCAAAACTGAAGCATTCAAAAGCCATCTGGACACAATCCTGAGTAATGTGCTGTAGGGGATGCTGCTTGAGCAGCGGGGTTGGACATCCCAACACCTGGTAGGCACGTGCTCCAAGTACAGGTCATGTCAAATGAACAGGTCTCAAGTCAGAAACAGTGACGGAGTTGGCTGTGAGTGGAAAATTTGATTAATCTCATTTAAAAATCTGATTTTCTGCTAATACTCCACCACACTCCATTTTTCATTCTTTTAACTCAAAGCATCCTATGGAAGACGCAAAAGCACAGCTGGCAGAGCTATCCGGGAGGCTTTCCCCATGATAAGAAGCATCAAAATTAGAACTGGCATTGGAAGGAATTCAGATTATCTCCTGTCAAAACCAGGAGGCTTTACATGATAATTTCAACCAGAGGTTGATCTTGAGACAGGAGCCAGAACTGAGGAACTGCAGTCCACAGTGCAGAGGGGCACTAGGGAGACCAGGCAGCTTCAAGTGTTCCTGCCTCAACAGCACATGGTGCCTGATCCTGAGTGCCCATGGCTCTGTAGACATGGTTTGTGCACAGGAATTTAGGAGACAGTCACTGCTCCTGGTTTTCCAATGTCCTGCCATTAACTCTGTTTCTCAACAGTCACCTTAAGAAGAGAAAACATCTGCGGTCCCAGATTTCCACTGCTGTCAATGGCAGTCCTTCATCTTGAGCCAACAACATTTTGGCTGCAAATAGCAAATTAATGATCTAAGAAATTGGTTGTTCCCTTGTACCTTTTAATAGTCCCCTTCCACCCTTTCTGGCCTCTCTCCAGAGAATTTGGCCATGCTGATCAACACATGCACAAAAGCAGGAGAAGCAAAGCCAAAATGCCAACTACTTCCCATCATCAGAGCCACATAAACTGGATCAGCACTAACCCAAACTCAGATGCTTTGGCAAGGAGGCCTTGGTGTCACCAGCCCTTTGAGTTTGGTGCTGGCCATCACCACCAGCAGCTTGCTATGGACCCATCACCACAGATGACTCGAGCTTCTCAGAGAGGACAGTGAGGAAGGAACACCCAGGGCCCTCTCATGCAGTCGCTGGCCAATAACTATTCTGCAGAGCTGAACCACATCCCCAGCTCCCAAGCCCTGCTGCCCCATGCCTGAGATAACCCTCAAAGCTTTCACAGCTCACACCAAGAGCAGGACAGGAGGTAGCAGTTCACTCTGGGCATGCCACCATGGCTGTGACACCGAATAAGTCTCAAATGTCAGTTTGTTTCTTCTACACCTGCTGATGATCTTTCACCCTCAGGTATCCTGAGCTCACTAGGCATCCTGCCCACTGCAGAGATTGTGTGTGCACATCCATGGGTGGGTTTGTCCTCTTCTCCACTCTGTGACTGGAAAATGCACAGCCCTGTCCTTCCCTTGAGTCACTTGACTGTTCTGTACTAGCCTGACAATTACTTCCAGCCTTGGATAAAAATCTCCTGCCCTGATGCTGTTAAATTATGTAGAACAAGATTATAATTACATCCTAAAAAAAAAAAACAACCAAACTCTTCACTTAAAAGAACATTATTCAGGTTGCAAAACAAGCACTCCAAAGTTACAGATTGCCAGAAATAGAGCTGCCTGAATAGTTTCCATGCTGAGCTGCTTGTATATATGGATGATGATACACTCTATACAGTGATATACCATTTTTCACAGGACCCCTGGCCCTGCTTCTAATGAATGACCTTTAGTTACTGAGTTGTTCTTCAGCATTTTTTTTAACCCTTGTTGTTCGCTGTGTGCCCTCTATCCCTTATTGCACCCCTGCCAAATGTTGCTCTGCCAGCAGAATGGTTATTGAGAAAAAAGACAGAAGCAGCTCCATCCAGAGATAGCCATGCAACTCTGAGCAGCCCAGCTCAGAGATGGACACCAGAAGACACTCAGATTAAGCTGGTTTTCCACAGCAGAGGATTGTGCAAAGTTGGCTACAAGGCTCTGGTACTCAGGGTAGGGTCCCAGCCACGGTACCATACTGTCAGAGGAAGGATGGGAGAGGATGTCATGCTTGATGTCCTGCAGAGGGGAACAGTGCTGTGATGTCTGTGAAGGTGGGAAGGATTAAATTAAGGGAGCCTGATGGAGAGCCTTCATTTCCCCAAGATCCTGTGGATCCTTTTCCTGGTCAACTCTGCCAAGCATTGGTGAAACTGCTGGGCTGGTGCAATGCAAATACTGGGCTCTGCTCTGAGCAGGGCACAGTCCAAGCAGGCCATCTTACTGTTGAAAAAAACTTGAAGGAAATATTTTGACACCACTAAACTGATCATCTTCAGACATTTCTGACCCCGGGGAAGCAGGACCAATTTAATTTTAGTTTTTGAACTCCACTGTGTTTTAAACCCCAGGAAAGTGCTGCAGGACAGAAGTCTCCACCAGCTTCCCTGCAGTGCCCTGGCAGCAGGGTTCAATCCACCCCTTTGTCTTGGATGACTGCTGCCAGCTGAGTGGCATGTCAGCAAACCATTCACAGTACCCTGCAGCCAGAGGGGTCCAGGGTGAGGGGTTGCTCCTCTCCACCAGCCCACATACGCTAATTCCCCCTCTCCCCGGAAAGGTCTGATGACTTGTTTTATGGCCAAGCATACAGACCCAGAGACTCTCCAGCCACCAGAGACCATGTTCCTCCAGGCCAAAGATCAGGATGTTTGTACACTTGAAAAAGTTGAAACTGGTCAAAACGCATCAGCCCCACAGACAGAGCAAATCCTGATCCTCTCACATGCAATTCTTCCCAGACAATTCCTGCAATAAACCATGGGTGTCCACCTGGATTTACCATCAGTTGTCAACCAGCAGCAGCCTTGGTGCACATCACCATGTTCTAGCAAAATGTGGTGAAACATGATAAGGCAAAGCAACAATCAGGAAGAAATGAAGCAAAACTAATTGACTTACCTGGGTTGTTTCAAATTATTTTCCCCTGGTAACTATTGCATCACGGACAGCGGACATGGTGGGGGGACAGACTTTCTCACTGGGCCTTGTGTTCAGTGACATCATCCTTTTTTTCAACATTTGGTTTCAATCTGGCAAAGTTCCTGCTCAGTGACTCCAGAATATCTCCAGCACAGGAAATATAAAGAATTAATGCATCCTAAATGCATAACACATTTGCACTGCGTAGCATCTCCTGTTTCTTGGGAAGCAAATAAGCATAAGCAAGTTGCAAATACTTAATCTCTTTGAAGACAAAAAAAAAAATTTAATTACATATTCCTTCTCAATATTACATGGTTCTATGGAAGATGAGACAGTTGAAATGGGGACAATGTAGGAGTTCAAAACTTTCCTATGTGTCCTCCTTACTGTGGGTTTCAAGCTGGGCCTGAGCCTCACCTTCCATGTGTGACTGCAGTGGGGCTTGGGCTGTCCCTGCTGCTGGCTTTGTGCTTCGGGGCACTGTTGTAAAAACAAGGAAGCAGAAGCCCAGAAAGAATAAATCCAGCAAAATTTCATGGGAGCCCAGGACCCCTCTTTCATAGATAGTGACACAGAAAATTTTCCTCCAGCAAAGATTTTGCCTCTCCCATGGTAACCAGTATCCGTCATTGGCTCCCCATGGCCAGTGGTGTCCATCCAGGATGTCCCATTGTAGACCATGAGCTCTTTGGGCACAAAATCTTCTGCTCTGGTTTTACAGAGCTGAGTACAGCTGGGCCTCGACACGCACAGATGGATGTGCCTTACAGTCACCAAGGTAAACCTGAGCCTCAGTGCTAACTTTTTATCTGATTTTTCCATAAAAATCAGGAGAAAAAAAGAAACCTCTCTCTGCAGCCTGGAGCATGAGACTGGTTGGGTCTCCAAACAATTTTGTCCAGGGATGGATCTCTGCAGGATGGAAACTGCAGGGGGTACAACCACAAAACCACTGTATGATCCACAAGGAAGCAATTTCAACCCATCAGCCAGGAGCAGATCTGGGGTGTACAGGGTTGTGTTGTCATGCCAGGCCTAGTTGGGGTAACACATGGAGAGGATGTAGATATGTTCTTGGGAAAATTTTCCCTTTCCTTTTAATTTTGAGGGTTTATTTGCAATGCTATTTGTCATATCTCTGCAATCTGTTTGTACAGCATTCATCTTCTCACCAGTGATGAAAGGCAGTGCCCTTAAGGACTTTTTGCTGGCCTTTTAATTGAGCTGTTTAAACTGATGAATTCAGCTAGGGAAAACTATATTATAAGGAGTGATGATTTCATTAAACAGAGAGTATGAACATCTCTCAGGCCACAGCCAATCTAGGGGAGCAGGTGCTGGGACACAGAGCTGCTCTCCTCTCCAGCTGCATATCTGCAGGGCTAAAGGTGGTGAATAACAGTAATGGGGGCACCAGAAATGCCTTGAACCAGCACCCTGGAAAGATGAAGCACCACGTCTGCATATTCAGATTGTCTTTCATAGGATGAACTGGCACAGGGACAGCCTTTAAAAATTATAGTGTGTTCCCTTGCATAAATATAGCCTGTAAATATATATGCTTGTGCTATTGTGTGGAATGTCCTTCTTTCGCTGAATTTGGAGACTCATTTTCATTGCTGGAAAGTGACTCAAGTGGCAAAATGCAGGTCTGCCTTGCAGAACAGGTCTGCAGCTAATCATGATGCTACTAAAAAAGGTTCCTTCCACAGGGTGTTTTATGGAAAAATTAGTAGTGGTAAGTTCCAAGTTTAACACATCATGATTTAGACAAGTTTTGCTTTTAAAGCCTGCTACAACATCTGCCTGCTGCCAGTGGGCGTACCCAGGGCTGGGTCCTGACATGGGGTTCACTAGGCAGCACCCACTCCTTCACACAGGATCTTTGGCAATTACTAGCTGAAATCCAAGCTTTTCCTACCTGCTCTGACAGCCAGGACTGCTCTGTTCATTTGGGACAGACACCAACACTCTCCAACTCATTTTATCTTTGAGTTTTAAGTACCACGTTAGCAAGACCCACAATAGACTGGGGCCCATGGGACCAGCTGACAGTACAGCACAGCCAGCCTCCTGGGATCCACAGAATCCCACTTGGAATCCTAATTTTCTCTCTGCTACTTTAGTTCACTTGATTTTTCCCCCTGTAGATTTTGATCCCTTATCTTCCTTTCATGTGTTTCCTTAAGTGTTGTTAAGCATTCCAGTGGCTCCCAGCCCAGATCAAACCTGCAGGGGGGTACCAGCTTCCACGAAGCAATTCTGCCTTGCTTTAGGAGACAAAAAAAATACCTCTTGCTCCAGCCAGAACTGATACTCTTAGAAGAGGAATGCTAAAATATTGAAGTACATGAATATCAATCAACCTGAAGTAAAAAATGAATTCTCTTCAGGAGCAGTACACTTCCTTCCTCAGAGAGCTGCTGATTAGCAAGGTTAATTGTGTACCTGGGAGTGCAAGTTTGCCCGTAAGGGCTTGTAAGGGACAAGAGCTGATAACAGCATCCTTGCTGTCCTTGGGTATCTAAGCACACACCAGCAGCGACAAGCTCCAGCTCTGCCAGGCTGGACTGGGAATTTGTGAGCAAGAAGATTGGGAGCTGAGGTCAAGCAGCTCAGTTCATAGCTGAGCCACCCCTGTGCCTCCTGCAGCTGCTGACAGCACATCCCCTCTGCCCTGCACCAGCCCCAGGCACCAGCAAGAACAGCACTAAGGGCATGGAGACCTTGAGTGGTTTGTGCTAGATGAGCCAAGCTTCTGAATATTGACACTTTCATGGCTCTTGCACAACAACAAAAAATTTGCTATCCAAATTTGGTGCTCTGAGCAGGCACTGGGCAAGCGGGAGTTCTCATGTGTCAAACCACAAGGCTATAAAAGCTCAAAGAATGAGCAAGGTGGCAGCAGAGCATGGCAACCAGTGACCCAGCAGCTGATCCCCACGTCCTCCAGGTGCCACACGCTGCTTGTGCAGGATTGCACCCTTCCCCTTGGCCAGGATCACTTGAGCAAGTCAGAAGCAGCTGTGGCCTCATGTACAACCATTGAAAGCTTCCCCACTAACACATCTTTCTACAGGTGTCAGATGTTTCTTACAGAAGCAGAACAACTGATTTTGCAGCAAAATGGTTTTCTATCGCATAATGATATTTCTTATCCCAAAATTTCCAAAGGTGGGTTGTGACAGTATCGATAACATTTTATCTGAAAAGATACAAAAAATGCATTTGATCTCTTCAGATGAGGATTTTCCCTTTGAAATTTAAAGTAACACATTTCTTACTTTCATTTACTTTCTATTGTAAACAAATCAAATGTCATTTTGGTACCAAAAGGAGTCGCCACCCACCTGTGGCATTTGCAGTAAGCGCCAACATCATGTTAAAAGAAACCACAAACCAGACCATTGTGTAGAGCAACACGTTCCAGGCTCCAGCTGCTACCCTCAGAGCAGGTATTTCACACCCTGAGCACCCCAGGACACACAGCTCTGCTGTCGCGCACAAGGTAAGAATTTGGAAAGTCGCAGCCTCTGAGGATGTGGGAATTACAGAGCAAAAGCACAGTGGAGAGAGAAAGCAGTGAAATGACTGTTATATTTGGCCTGGGAGACCTGGAGACCTGAAGAATTCTCACTCAGTTTTGCCAGGGGCAATCGGTTTTGTTGTGGAGCAGAAGCTGCGGCAGTAACAGCTCAGTAGGGAGAGCACTCTGAGGCTGGGCAATGGCTTGGGCTGAAAAACTGAAGCTGAATTGGGCTGTTTCAACTACCTGAGGGTTCTGGTGAGCAGGCCAGGGCTGGAGATGGGTGCTGCAAGGATATGAGGGGTAGAGCTGCACATCCCAGCACTGGCCAGAGAGCTGAGCTGGCCCCTGCAAGAGAGGAAACTGAGGCTCACTGTCCTCAGCCATGGGTAATATATATTTCTCTTACAGAGGCACAGTTTCAAACCCAGAGGCTGAGTTTGTACTCTTGGAGTCACAGTTTGCCCGTGTCTGTTTAGAGACGTAACTTCTTGTGAGTATTTTAAAACATGGGCTGCCATGCCCAGCTCATGCTGCAGTGTGAACTGAGACCACCAGGCAGCCACGGGCCCATTCTGCCTCACTGAATTGCCTTAGGAGTACCACATGCATACAAAACTCTGGTCTCTGAAGAGCCCAGAAGAGCAGGCACATGTTACAGCAGCGTTTTAAGGGGTTGCACTAAAGCCACTTAGAGCATTTAGCCCTCCCAAAGCACACAGACATCTGCTAAACAGCAGAACTGTTTGGGCTGTGCCTGCCAGGCTGTGCTGAGGCACCATGTGGGTTGATACCCCTCATTAGCAGCATCCCCCTCAGCCTCTGGATTCCAGCTGTGTTTGCATCTGCCACGTTGCTGCCAGAGAGCCACTGAGCAGAGCAGGGGCTGTGAGGGACCTGTGAAGGTCAACTCAGCTAAGCTGGCCAGCACAGCACAGAGACCTGTGCAAGAGCTTGGCTTCCAAATCCAATCCACAGCCAGTGGGAGGCAACACCCAGCACAGCTCCTGGAGGAAATGCAGATTTTCCAAACATTATCCTCCAAAGGCAAAATAATAAATAGTAGGAAAAGAGTTGTTTGAAAATATAAATTCCTAAATTATTCCTATAACATTTTGTTTGTTTGTTTGTTTGTTTGTTTGAAAGATGGATGCAAAAGTACAAATTGTGTAACTATGCCTAAACAGTTTGAATGTTACACTGGATTAGAATTGCCATTCAAGATAAAAATCAGCAGCAAGCTTTGCCCTTCAGGAAATAAGTAACCCCAAGGGTTAGATAAAATTGGGTAACGAATGTCCCATGTGACACCCATAAAGAGCAGGTTGGGATATAGGCTGAACTTCTCTTAGTCCAAGTCAACCTCACCACTTTTCTTCTCGGCTTGACATTGACATTTGCTGCAGAGGAGATGGTGGAGCAGCATCAGTAAAGCAGGACCTCTAGGTGAGCTGGGCTGTGGTTCCCCACGTTGCTGCAGCATGTCCCAGGCCCCGAGAGCTGCAGATTAGCTGTGACATTGCTCATTGCTTAAGAGCCCTTCACAGCAGAAACTCCAGGAATTTAATCTATACACCTCAGTCAACTTATCAAAAGTGTTCAAGATGTTTAGGTCATTAAGCAGCAATAGAGAATAATAAAAAAAGCCAAGCTTGCATGTCATTACCATTAACTGCAGTGTGCTGTGTAGTTTCAAGTTTCTAAACAAAAAGCTGCACAGTGAAGCTGACAGAGGTGTGAATAGTGGAGAGAGTAAGGTCACAGAAGGGGAGAGCAGAGTCGGGTCTGTCCCTTGGAACTAATGCACATACATGACCTCTCCTGCAGCCTTTCTGCTCATTTACTTACTTTGAGGTGAATTTGGTGGCAAATTCAAAGCCCAAACAACAACCAGAAACCTCAGCATGTCCCAAGGCAGGAGCAGGGCAGATTTCCCAAGGCTGGCTGTGCCAGTGCCCCTTGCTCCTGACCTGACATAGCCAAGGGTCTTTCTTGAACACTGACTGCCAAGCTCATCCCCTAAGAAAAAATGGAACTGGCCTAGGAGAGACGACCCAGATCATTTGTGTCTGAACAATTCTGCTCACAGCAGTGGTGAGCTACTGCATGTACTTCTGCAAAGCTTGACCTTTCCTACCTGTGACCCCAAAGCACCTCAAGGCTTCTTTGCCTTCACAGCCCCTGTCCCAGTGGTAAATGCTTGAGGAGGGCAGAAGCTGCTGTGAGTGGTGCAGACCAGCACACAGGACCTGTCTGGCCACCAAAATGAAACAAAGCCTCTGCAACACCTGTCCAGGCAAAAGATCCTGCAGTGTGCCCCATGCTGCACACCGACATCAGCTGGCACTGACACAGGCTCAGGCAGCTGAGAAAACAAAGCAAATTTCACCTCAGGTTTCCTGGGTGAAATTGCATAAATAAATTTTCTTTATGTCAAAGAAAACACTTAAAACAAATTTTTGGTTTTCATCCCCTCTTTGTAAACCAAAAGCAAGAATGTCTTTGGCTGATGGATCAAAAGTAAACCTTTAATAAATAAAGTGAGCTCCCTTAAAATATGTTTCTTTCTTGTAAAATTTGGATTTCACAGAAAAAAGAAAACAAACATGTCTCATGGGAAAGAAGGGGTTCTCAAAAACATTACCAGCAATTCGGCCCGGGATGCTTCAAAACTTTGCCAAGGCCAAGGTAGTTACGGTGTATTCATAATACCACAAGTACACCAAAAAGGTGACATAATATTAAACGCCTAGAGTAGATAATTGAGAGCTTTGTCCTAACCCTGACCTCAGTACCACATGCCCTGTACAAGTCACTGCCCTTCTCCCCCATTTTTGCCTCACAACAGGAGCCCAGTGATCCCCACTCACCCCATGAGCTGCCGTGGAATCCCACAGCCCCAGAGAGCTGAAGAGTTAACACGAACATTTGGGTGTTTATTTTAAGAGGAGAATAAAACCCTGACAGGCCATAATTACAGTGTTGATAAGCAGGGAAAGAATATTTGATGTTTCAAACATCACATGACTAATTGGTGCTGGAACAGATGTGTGTGTAATTTGGTGATGCGTGCGGAGCATGTCACGGGCTCGTGCAGCACAGCCACGGGGAGGGGGCTCCTTCCTCACACATAGTGCACCCCAGCCACGCATCACCCTGACACCACCAGCACGGGCCACAGGGGGTGACCTTCCCCTTATTGCATTGTCAAGCTGAATTAATAGAAAAGTGAAGAAATAAATGCCCATTCCTATTCTTTGATTATCTCCTTGGACTGGGCTTCTCACCTAAGCACTATGGATACTCCACTGAGATGCTGATATTTTTCAGTCATTGGGCAAGACACCACTGAGAGAACCCTCAGACGATGTCCCAGGCTGTGCAAGGCAAGGTGTAAGGCAGGTTTCTCGTATTGTAAAACCCACCCTCATTTCCACATTCAGCACACCGAATTTTCTTTTTTTTGAGCTAAAAATAATAGCTAGGCATGCTAGTGACCCCTGTATCCAAGAGCTCCAGAAACACCACCACCAATCCTGAAGGGACAGAGCCAAACCCTGGTGGCACTGCCAACCTTCCTGCACCCTTCACAATGTGTTGAGAAGTGAAACTTCATCTTCTGTTCCTTTTGCCCTTCAACGTTTCTCCTCCCTAGGGGTATCTTTCAGTAGCTATCCAGTTGGAATGCTAAATGAGTTTAGGTATTGTTTTAGAAAGGGGTGAATATTTCAGTGCTGTGAATCTTCTCTTCCTTTTCCCTGCCTCTCTCTGACTTTGTCTCTCCAGATTCCCTTCTCCAGCTCTCCTGGGGAATGGGCTCCCCACACAGCTTTCAGAAGGGGTAGGAAATCCATAGGTTTCTCAATCATATGTTGCTTAAGAATAACTTTTTCCTTCTGTAGTCCAGGGGGAATTGTGAACTATTTTTAAAGCAGAACTTGGCGCAATAAGAGCTCCTAATTACTAAATACAATGTATGCACCAGGGTATGGAGTTTGACCCTCTTTAAGTCTTTTTAAAGTAGAATTAACCTGTCTATAGCTGTGCTCATGACCAAAAAAATTTCTGATGTTCACTGGTGGGAGCTGTTTGCCACATGAAGGGTAAAGAGAGTGCAAGTGAAAGAGCATAAGGGCTGAGTATCTCACCCAGGCCAAGCTGGGATGGGGCCAGTGACTTCCCACAAGAAGCTGCCTGCAGCCCCATGGAGAGCCCAATATTCACTATAGTATGTTTGCTGATGCCATGGCCTCACAGCACTGACCAGAGAGCCCAGTTCATGACTAGATTTCAGAAAAAGCTCATAATTCTGCTCCAATTACAAACCTGAGTCTTTTCACATCATCCAGACCCATGTGCAGATGGAACGAGTGAGGCCAACCCAGGGGCACTACCACCAATGTCACAAACACTTTCTCTAGGATAACATAACCACCTATTAGCATTTCTATGCACCTACAACTCACTATGCTTCACAAACATCTTTGGTGTGATCCTGAGATCCGAGCTCCTCCCTGCTCCCAGAGCTGCCACTCTGCCCCCACAGCTCCAGCAGGACCACACCTCCTCAGAGCACTTGGATGCAGCCAAATACAACTAACAAAAGGCCATTGACAGACAGGTTGTGACCCACCCACTACCTTCTTCATTAGTAAGCACATCTGACATTCCAAGGAGCACCTCTGGACTGCCTGACCGTCCACCAGGCTGGCTGGGACATCCTTTTCTAAAGCCTTGCAACTGCTGGTAGAGTCAAACCAGCAGCCTATAGCTAAAACAATTTATTAAGAAATTCATCTTTCCTGATGCATTGTCAATAGATCTTTTGCTCCTGCAGCCCCACTTCTGATCACAGTCATAGCACAGCACCATAAAGAGTACCAAGTGAAGCACACTCAGAACTCCAAGCTCTCTTCCCCTTGCCAGGAATGTGGTTCATACCTGAGGAGCACCACCAGTCACCGAAAACAAGGCACACATGTTTCAGTCAAGGCTGAAACATTCCAAGCAAAGTTTGCTACTATCTCTGGTACTTTTAAAGTGTGGAACCCTGAGTGCACCAATAGGCCTCAACCAACCTTCTCATCTTCACCTGGGACCCATTCCCATACATCCCCCCGACCATTGTCCCAACAGGTGTATTTCAGCTTCCTCCTTGGGTCTCTGCCTGTGTGCTTCTGGTCCTGGTGAGTGGATGGGGCTCTGCGGCCCCAGTGTGGGATTTCTTTTAGAGCACAATGATATTTGCCCATGGTGCAGGTTCTGCCCCCCCCTCAGCTCCACGGAGGATGGTGCCACTCTCAAGTTCATCCCTATCCCACTCTGGGGGGTGGTGCTGAGGGTCACAATTTCCCCTCTTGCATTCTGCAAAGCTTGGTGTTTTACTGTAATTATGTTTTGGCTACAAACTGCAGAAGAGGGAAATGATTACGGGTTTTACTATCTCTTAGAATTCAGCACAAGAGCCACAGAGCAGCTGTGGCTGAAATGATGAAGTATTTATATTGCTGTTTTTCTATGACAAAAAAAAAGATTTTTTTTCTGCTATAAAAAAGATTGACTCACACTGCACTAATACGTAAGTGTACATTGATTAGAGCTCCTGGCACCTGCACCTACAGCCAAGAGGAAAAACAGCTTGCAGTTCATTCTCTATTCATATATTTACAAGCTCACCAGAGTTATGAATCATTATTGTATCTATGCCTCATGCAGCAGTAATGCAAAGGGGTTTATTCCCCAAATAATGTTATATCATGATATTTTCACCAATAACTCTCTGTGAGGTAGATTTGGATATCTCTGCGTAGATTTGGGGAGGGAGAGGGAATTGTTACTGGTTTGTTTGGTTGTTTCTCTTTTTTTTTCCTAAAAAAAAAAAAAAAAGTGTGCTGTACTTGTCACGTATTTCTTTCCATTGAAAACCAGTAAATTTTTTGTATCATTTTTTTGACTCATTCTAGAGTAAATCCACTGTGACTGAAGGTGAGATAATTTAGTGCTTAATTTAAAACCCACTAACATTGATTTCCGAATGCCTTTCCTCCCCCAAGGCTACAAATCAGGAAAAACACTGTCAGGGTCTGGCAGCACACCCCTGTCTGTGGTCAGCATCTCTTCCAGACCTCAGCCAGGATCCAGCAGCCCTCAGGAGAGCCCATGGACATGGACCCAGCGTGGCTGCTGTGGGGTGGGCAGCTCTACTGCACCTTCCAGTCGTGCTTTGCAACCCACTCTGCAAGTAAGGAGACACTGACAAAGCAGCTGCTTGTTTGGTTCTGGTTCATCCTGATCCACACGTATCATGGATTGTATTGACTTCACTCAAGGGACCTCTGTAAGTCACTGGGCTGAGGGTGTTGTATCAGCTTCTTTTTCCTGCTTCCTCACTCACAAAATGATGTGAGTGCCCTCAAAAGCTTGAGCAGCAACATCTCAGCTCCTTGTTCAGGTGGGTGACACTGACTTTCCCAGCACTCTCTGCTGGTGTGACCGAGGTCTGAGCTGTGCCTGCAAAGTGCTACACCCTTGGGGTACCGCCACTTTCCTCTGGTGTTACAGACCAGGGCCCTCACTGAGCTTTGCTCTCACCAAGGGACAGGTCTGACTAAAGTCAGCATCCCACATGCCTTGGAGCCAGCCAGAGCTAAGGGGAGTGAAAACAAGGAGCCGATGCTCTCCTGACATCAAAGTGTCTCTGGAGTGCTGAGCTCTCAACTCCTCTCCCCATTACAGGGGCTTGAGGATATGCCCTGAGCACTGACCTGCTCTCCTCCCAGCCCTGCTCTCCGGAACCTCTTGCTGATTCATGTGAGTAGGAGGAAAGGAAAGAGGATCCTTTGGGAGATTTTTTTTTCCTCAGGATTAACCTCTATCTGAGAGGGTGGACATCAAAGTGAAGCAAGTGGGCAGTAAGATAGCTAACATCCAAGTCTTGTGGAGGAGAATAAAACTCAGCAAGGAGACACAGAGGACTAATGGTAGCAAAAGATTTGGGGATGCTGCATCTCTCTAAGAAAACAGTGGAGAGAGGGATTTTTCAAGTCCAAAAGCCATTCTGCTTCTTCACGTGGTTTGTGTAGATGTCCAGATAGGAGACAAAAAAAAGCAACAGGATGTGGAAGGCTATAGGTTCAACAGGCATAACTGAATATTTAATAAACATTCCCACTACAAAAGCAGAATTCCTCACAGTTTATGCTCTGCATCAGTGTCACTTGTTTACCAAGGGCAGTTTCCCAGGAGCTGCCCTGGTCACTCCCCCCCATCAGCTGCCACAGGTCAGGGGTTGAGGGAGTGGTTAGACTGGACTTAGCAGCAGGGCTCATCCCTAATTGTGATCTAATCCTCCAAAGTTTGTGCAAGCTTAAGATAAAAGTTAAGCTCGGGATGGTTTAAGAAAAGCCTAGACTGGAAGTACAAAACAAGCATCTTGAAAGCAAAATGAGGTTTAACTACAGCTGATGATCCAACTTTCAAGCAGATAAATTACTTTGCAAAAAGACTGGTACAGCCAAGCCCCTTTTCAATTACAGAAAGCTAACTCAATCAGTTCCTATTCTTTTTAAATAGATCTGCTGGGTGTAAATGAATGTGCATAATATGGGGTCCATTTATTTCCAAGAACATTGCAGTGAAAGTTGCTTTATGGATTCACTGCAAAATCCTGAGTAAAGAAAAGAAATCAATAGAAAGTATCCACCTTCTTAAAAATAAAAGCCATTTTTCACCCTAAAGTTGAATTCATTTTCCTCTGGCACTTGCTGACTTTGATTAAGACCTTTTCAATATTTGTGGAGGGGCTTTGCTTCAACCAGTCTGGCAGAAGTTTCTAATCCTTAAACCACAAGAAAATCTACAGAATTGGAGGGATTTTGATGGGTTGTGGGGGGAAATCACAAAGCTGAAGCTCATCTCTGCCAGTGAAGGTGACAGCTGTTTTATTGTTCTTAACTGGGGGGGTGGGGGTGTCTGTGAATGTCCCCGTTCCCCATATTGCAGCATCAGCTTCCAACGCTGTACTGCCCCCCAGTATGACCGGCACATATTCGGTAGGACTGACTCGGGAGGATCAGCCAGCCCAGTCCAACCTGTGGTCACCAGATCCCTCTGAGCTTGCCTGTAGCAACCTGCCTTGGAGACATTCTCTGGGGCTTGGAGGCTTTGTGGACCCGGCAGAATTAGTCATTGAAGCGTTGGTGCAAGTCCTGAGGAAATGAGTTCAACAAGGGACTTGGGAGCAGAACAATCCACTTGGTCTCGCTTACTTAAATATTTTGCTTTGGTTCAGCAAAGAAAAGAGGCCCCGATGGTTTTGGCAGCATCTGTCACAACAGCACTGGGCAACACGTCTGTTGTTTAAGATCTAAGCATGAGTCATTGGCACTTTGGGAGGTGGGTGGGTACCAGCAGAAAGCAGAAGGCTCTGCCAGCTCCATTTTATCTCTTTCAAGGACCAGCTTGGCTCAACCACAGTTATTAGCTAGAAGAGTGGATGGCTTTCATCGCTAGGCAGCTGTAAGCAGGTGGTTGTGCTCATTCAGAAATGAGGTAAGACATGAAATGAGTGGTTTGGATGTTCTACGAGCTGCTCATTCTCCTGTACGTTTCACCTTAAGCAGGATGGCTCCTCGTAAGGGCTGGGCTGTATGAAGGTGCAGGACCCTTGTACAGGGAGCTAATGCTGTTTCTATGAGTGCTGGGGTATCTCTGCAAGATGAGGGAAGCAAATAGTGAAAATACCAAACAGATCCTGTGCTTGTAGTGAGCCTGACATTATCGTGTGTCTGTGTACAGAGTGAAGGGAAAATGTCAGGTAAATGCAAAAGCACCTGTATATTCACTTCATCCAGTTTCAAGTGACAGCAGATGGACAAGGTGCAGGCAAGAACAGCAGCACACTTGGTAGGAATATTGCTCTTATCAAAATGCTTCTAAGAAAGTCACAAATAACTTCAGGTTGAATTAATAGTTGGAGAGAAATATTTTACTAAATTTCTTGACATTTCCTTGACTGGGAAAAAAATCCACAAACTCAGTATTAAAAAAATACACCTCTTACCTTTGATACAGCATTTTTTGATTCCCTTATGTTGGTGTTAAGTGGGAGGTCAGAAAAGGAGCATGAAGGAGCAAATGATTTCCCGAGATGATTTACAAACCTGACAGCAAAGCTAAATATATAACTCAAATCACTTGAGACCCTGTCTATATGAAAGCCAGTTGTTCACGAATTATATCATGTAACTAATTAAACATTGCTCCTCAGCCGTTATAAATGAAGATATAATTGTGTTTTTTAGTAACAAATGCCTCGTATCTGATAGGTAAAACTATCTCTGGGGTTGGTGGGGATACATGTCTCAGATTAATTATCAACCAGCTTGCAGATTTATGTGGGAAAGTGTCTACACTGGCCTTAAAAATGTGTGACTACTTCACATTAATTGGCAGTCAATTAAATTGTGGTAAAAAGTACCCAGAGTGGACACACTCAGAGGAAAAGAATTCACTCTGCATGCTGTATATGTTAATTTAAAATCACTGTAACAGTCATTTCAAAGCAAAGTCTATCCCAGCATGACTGAGGATTAATATTCATTCACATTCCAAAGGGGATAAGTACATCGCTGTTAAATAAAGCCGTTTTTCAGTTTCCCAAGCTGAAGAAAGAGTTGTGACCTTTCTGTCAGAATATGTATCACAATTTTGGTTTTTAAGTGACCAGCCTTTGAAGTTCTCCTCTGGAGACTCCCCATCAGACCTTGTGATGTAACTGGAAAACCCTGCTCAGGATGAGGGTTTCCCCTCATCTCCCACCTTACCTGTAGAAGGCAGGGGAGTTACTCAAGGTTAGAGCAGGAACTCTTGTCTCTTTCATGAGATGGCTTGTGTACATCAAGCACCAAGAGTTCACTTTTCTCATCTTGCTCAGAAAATTCATCAGCAGATAAAAAGTGTGAAAAAAGAATGAACAGCCAAACAGGGGGCTGTATATATTTTATTGCAAGAACTTTCATGGGGATGTTAAGGGGTTTTGCTTCATTGTGAATTATTATGTACAAAATATGGATTACTTTTAGACCCTTTTCTTCATTCTTTACCTCAAAAAAAGACATGCATTAACAATGCCCTCAGCCATTAGGGAATCACTTTGTATGTCTGAAATTAATGTAAATTGAAATCAGTGCTTCAGGTGCTGACATGGAGTTTGAAGTTTTTTTGTGATGAGAAGCAAAGAAAGCTGAAGAAGCACAAAGATACTCATTGAAATGGGACACTTTGGCTGCATGGCTTTTTCTATTTTCAAAAGGCAGCAGAGGTGAGATTATCACAGCAGTTAAGAGAAGAAACTGAAGTTTTGTTGAGCTGGCACATCTAGATAAATTATATCTGGTTGTGAGATGTAAATGAATAAAGACAGTAGAGAGGGGAGATGGAAGGTGGGGGGGATGTGGGGACAGTGTTGCTGCTTCCCCTCCTGCTCCCGAATCCCCATCTCCTGCTCCAACAGGCAGTCCTGGATAAATGTCCAGGTGAATCACAGAATAGTTTGGGTTAGAAGGGACCTTAAAGATCATCTAGTTACAATCCCTCTGCCATGGGCAGGGGTGCCATCCACTTGATCAGGTTGCTCAGGGCCCTGTTCAGCCTCTGACCTTGAACACTTGAAGTGGTACCTGGGCACCGTTCTTGGATTTTGTGGCAGCTCACGCTCTCTATCCCGCAGCAAAGGTCCTGGTTGTCCATATTTACTGGTGTTTTCCCACTAGACAGTGCTGAGGTGGCTGAGGCTTGTCCTTCCACATGCAGTAAAGAGGCTAATAAATAAGACTGAGATTCCTCTCGAGAAGCAACATGGGCAAGGTCCATAACAGTTAGATATTTCTGTCTTTTAATTAACACTAATAGATTCATTCTGGTCAGGAGTTGCCTGCCTTACCTCCATGGACCAGCTGCTGGCAGTCCTTGAAAACCCTCTGGCAGCATAGTACTAGCTGCACTCCTTCATCCAGATGCTCACTGCATCCAAGCAAGTGAAAAATATAGATTAAAAGGTCACTTTTCCACATGGACAACTGCTATCCTTGCCAAGAGGGTCTTCTATCAACTCACATAAGGAAAACAGAGAGAGGAGGTGAAGTAGAGAGCTCCAAGGGGAAATACTCCTCACTTCCACATTACGGGTAAAGAACAAGTTTCTGTCTGCCTCTGCTTCCCAAATACAAGATTAATTCAAATGCACCACGTGGTTGTGAAACACAGTCATCTGAAAAATAGTCAGGAGTTTAAATAGTGCAAATGTAGTCTAAGCTTTGGGGACAGAGGAAGATAGGTGGCAGACTGAGTTTTCACAGTAGAAAACAGACCTTTCAACAGATAACCTCTATTAGGTTGGGGAGGGATGTTAGGAGCAAATTGCCAGTGCTAAGCAATTTTCTGTTCTGGGGTATAGGAGGTTTATAACAGCCCCATGTGCTTTGGTTTAGATCATTTAGTCTGTTTTGCTAGCAAATACCACCATGTGCTGAGAAGCTAATTTTCAGCAAAGCTTGGTAGAGTCATCAGGGAGCCAGGTTTGCTCTGTGCTTTAACTTCATCAAAACACGTTCGTTCTTTCCTTTTTTCTGTTCTTTTTTTTCCTTTTTTTTTTTCTCTGTTTGATTGAAGTACTGCAAATACTCTGATCCCAATCTGAAGAAACAATCTTGCACAGCAAACACAAGCTGCAGTCCCCATACCTGCATTGCACCGTCCGGCGTCTCACTTGGCGGGTGCTTTGGAGGAGTCACAATGACACATCAATCATTCCAAACTCCCTTTGTGCCTTCTCAACATCTGCATCAATTCCTTGATATTACTGTGCTTGGAGCAGAGTGAAACCAGCACTATGATGCATCAGCTTTCCAAGCTACAGCATCCCAGTCAGTTATCCTTCACTCCCATGTGTTGTAATTGGCCTTGGAAACCTGTGTGTCTTAATTTCTGGGGCCCAGCCCAGCCCTTGGTGAAAGTTCCCTGCATGCCAAGGTCACTACAGCCCTCAGCATCCAGCAAAGAGCCAAAAGGAGGAAAGAGTTCCATTTCTGTGGATGCAATTTCATTTCTGACACTTTCAAGTTCTTCATTTGATTGGAACAGGGCAATTAAACCAGCTGTGCTGGGTCAGTTGTTTCAGGAGAGCCTCCTTCTCCTCCTCCTCCTCCTCCAGCAGCATTTTGGGGCCCATGATCATCAGTGGATGCAATCCAAATCCATGGGGTCTGGCTCCTGCCCATGATCCCGCCCAGCCTCTCTGGACCCGGCTCATTTCGAAGAATTCAAACAAACAACAGAGCATGGCTGTGCTGTGCCTAATTGATAGTAATGTTAGGAGACTGATCGTAATTTGAATGCTAATTAAGGAAGATAGTTATTGACTTTAATCGGAGACAGAGCAGGCTCTTGCACATCTACCAAATAATGAGAAAGTACTGGGGTTGCTGTCAGTGCTGGGGAAACAATCACAATAATAATGTGCTGAGAAAAATGCAGCTTCCTCTCGATAAACCTTTGACAGCAACAAGAAAGGCACTAAAGGAGAAAGGACTTTCTGTTCCCAGTCCTGGGAAGTTAACACATTTTTTTTCTGCATAATTCACCATTGTTATAACAGCACTTACAAACCCTAGATGCTTGTGTAAAATGTCATTCTCTCCCCACTGACAGCACCCAAAATTCTCTATTTTTAGTAAAAAATTTTGCTATAAAAATCCTTTACTTTAGTACCTTTAGTGTGAGCTGAGATCAGCTCTCCTCTGATATCGCTAATTAATGCCTCAGGACCCAGCATCTGTAAGTCAGCATGTGGTGCAGGATTTCAGGGAATTTTAGAGAGAACATTATTTCACAGAGATATTTGAAACTAAGTAGTTGGTTTACAAATATCTTTCCACAAAATTTCATGCCATAAGATTTCTCTTGACTCTCATTTTTACTGCTATCAATTCATCTTTGATGTATTACTCCCTCTTTTAATAGCAAAGGGGAAAGGGAGAAGGACTGGTGTGTTCAAATTCCACCCTATCAAGGTCCTCGTAGTCTAATGAGAACTCAAAAATCCATAAAATTGGCCATCGTCTTTCAGCTGCAAAATTCACATCACATGCCAAGAATTACCACAACAATAAAAACTTCTTCCATCTTTATTGCCAAAGACCATATTGATTCATTGCAAAGTTTCCCAGGAACGTTTGTATTTATGCACATGACTCTGTGAATGTTGACCAGAGAGGGTGGAAAATCTCCAAGCCACCTTTTTGGCCAAATTGGATTTTTCAGCTGAATCATTAAGACTATAGTTCGATTTTTTAATGCTGGTGCTGGCATTTTTATGACAGTGGCTTTGGCTTATTAACAGAGCATATTGAAACCAGCTTGTTGATTTTCCCCTCCTTTTATTCATTCCGTTATACCAAGGGACATATATTACTTTTTGATAAAAGATGCACACCCCTCCCTTAGCAGAGGGGCACTGAAGCAGGACGAGATGGCTCCTGCCTTTGTGCACTGTCTCCAGAGTAACTGGGGAAGGGCAGGAGCTGTAGTGTAATCATTCAATGGAGAGACAACACAGAGGGCTGACAAAAAAAGCTTAGATTAAATAATTCTTCGATGTCCCTTATGTCTTCTTCTATTTCTCAAAAGGCATTATGTGCAAAGCAGAAAATGGTATTACTTTTTGTATTAATAGAAGAGATGAATCATCTAATGCCATTCAACAGTTGGAACTAATATCAAGATTCAGGTTTCACAGCTGGCTGTAAGAGAGACATGAAAAAAAGTTGCATGGATCAAAAGATGTTCATTTTTTGAGGAAAATCCATGTTCAGTCCCTCAGTCTGTGACTTCATCTCATCTTGGAAATCGAAAATCTCCCTTTAAAGCCTTCAAATTTAATTCTTGTTCTCCTGAATGCTAAACACCCAGATGAAGCATTTTCAGGATGTGCAAAGAGGGCAGTGTGGGCTTGCTGCCATGTAGTCAGCCTCCAAAAACCCAGCAAACCCTCTGGAAGGATAATGATTGGGTTCTTCTGGGTGTTTACAGCATCCCATCCGTCCAACAGCAATCTCTTAGCATCACCACTAAGGCTGCAAAGAGCCAGGTGGTGTTCTAAAGGGGCAGCCCACCAGCCCAGCGTGCCAAGGACTGTCTGCTCTGCAGAGTGGGGACCACTTCCTGCAGCCCACTGGTACCCAAGGACCTGGGAGGGTCTCCAAGCACCTTTGTGAGGTTTGGAGAAAGCTTATGGTGAAAAGCGGCTCTGGAGCAAGGCATGAGTGGGTCCTCTGATAACGTGAGATTGCTTTCCAAAGATCTGTGCTTTTTGGGCTGTGCACCAAGGAGTATGGGTGGATTGAAGACTGAGGTGGCTCTTGCCCAGGAATCATTCTTCTCCTCCATCTCCACCTCTGTCTGTGCACCACCAATACCTGAATAACCACGTGAAGTGGCACCAAATTGTGGGCACCAGTTTGTTCTGATAAATTAGACCACAAAGCACAGCGAAGCAGGACCTGTTCCATGTGTGGTTCAGCTGTTTCTGCTGCAGAGGTGGCACTCCAGGTACAAACTGCTACAGCCAGCTGTGTTTAATCCACCTGCATAATCAGCCAGCTTTTTGGGAAAAAGCCTGGATGTGAGTCCCTGAATCCAGGACATTATGACTAATCATGAGAGGGGAAATGGAGGGAACAGCACGCAGGATGGGTATGAGTAGTACAGTCTCCAGAGCAGGAAGAATTAATTGCTTGCATCCTAATTCTTCCAAGATGTGGAAGTCGATGTGAGGGAAGGATGCCCACACCTTGCAGAATGAAGGTGGGTAAAGCCAGGGTCACCTTTCACAGCAAAACTTCATAGAAATTAGATGACAGCCCAACCGTGCTAAGAGTTTCTCCACATCAGAGGTTTTGAATTGCAGCAGAATAATTCCAGCATCTGTAATTAGTGCTTCCATTAAATTCTCATTGCTCTCATATTAATTTCAGGAGTTTGGAACTGTCAGAAGCATTATTAAGGGATGCTATCCTTGTCAGGGACTGCAAATAAAAGTTGAGCTTCTGATTAAAAGTTTAGGGCAGGCCTCATTATTTTCTGCATCAGAAGAGCAGTTTTTCGGGCTACCCTTTCAGTCAGTACTGTTTCATTACAGGGGATCTCTAATTATTTCTGCCTCTGAGCTATTTAAAAAAACAGAAAAAAGAAAAAGAAAATTTGCTTTTCACATGCTCCTCCAAGAAGCCAAATACAAAAATTCCCATTTGTTTTCAGAGCTGGGAAGACACAGTCACGCTGAGAAGGTGCTGGAAGGAGTCACTGTTGAGTTCTCCAAATTACCCACCAACTGAACCAACGAAGGCACTGAAAGGCATGAATCCCACATGGATACTTAGCCTTCCTCAACTCCAGCAGCTGACTAGCATCTCCCTTGTTCATCAGTTTTCTCTACTGGTAGAGGTAGCACCTCTCCCATCCTCCTTCCAAGTGTGGTTTAGGGGTGGGGACTGTGTGTCCGTCTCATTAAGAGCCACATCCAAGGTATGTGTTTCCATGTGAACCAGTACAGTTATTTTGGCTTTAAAAATGGACCAAACTTCCCCACTGTGGATCCAGCCATTCCCCCAGCACAGCCCCAGCCTTGGGGACCCGGGAAAGGGGGATTGTTCGGTTTGGATGGGGACAGGCATTTTGTGGAAAATGAGGTATGGAAAATTTCTTCCAGAAATCCTGGCCACTTTGTGCTTTGCACGTGCAACCTGCATACACCAAAAAATAGGTGTACAGGCTTAGAGGGCAAGGCAAGCTGGGGCTGCTGCCAGGGGGGAGCTGTTCTGGGGCTGAAATCAGGGCTCAGGGCTCTGCAGCAGAGCAGCTGCGGGGTTTTCAGATAAATATTTGCCAGAAAATAAAGATTTAGGTGGACTTAACCTCATTGTAAACTCCTGTTAAAATTGTGTAACTGTTTTCATTGGAAATTAAAGTTTGAAAAATTAAGATGCCTTACTTTGAATTATATTAAAAAAACCATTTCATTCCAGAAGGATGTTTCATCTTGGAATTTATAAATCTGTTGTTTCATACAAATCGAAAACATCTTTCTATTTAAAAAAATGTGCATTTGGAAGGTTGAATAACATTTACTGAATCTTATTTTCCCATATTTTTCCATACATTCAGAAAATTCAGAGCAATTTTTTTTTCCTTTGGGAAGTAAACAAAGAAACTGGTTCTTAATCCGGTGAGCTGCCGAGCACTTTCTATTCTGTCTGATGCCAAACATCTCTGAATTCTGTATTCCCTTGGTTACTTTTTAATTACATTGCAATAAAATTGCAAGGAATCTAATTTTGCCAGACGAAGCCCAGGGACTCTGTGGAAGGTGATGCGGGTCCAGCTATTTCACACGCTAATTACACTCGCACGGGCCCCGCAATACTGTGCTATTTTTATTCATTCATGAAAAAAAAATAAATAACCTCTCTCATCTAGATCTGAGTGACTGCTATTTCATTCTCAAAAATAGTCAATGCACTCTTCATTTCCCAAAAAAACAGCTGCCCTCTTCTGTTTCCAGGGAATATTACCACCTTTCAAAATTCTAATGGGTGCGCTGTTGAAATCAAAATAAAATACCGTCACTCTGCCTGCCTCAAAACAACAACCCAATCTCAATAAAGCACTGCCACCTTTCCCAAAACCTCTGGAAAGGGGGCAATATTAAATAAGGGCTTGAAATATGGGCCTAAGGAGGGAGTTGTTTGGGATTTCTAAAAGTATGTCTGCAGTGCCATCAGGAGGTGTGAGCACAGCATAGGAAGGCTGGACTGAGCTGAGGCCAGGCTGGCTGGGTTAGGCAGTACAACCATCAGGACAGAGGGACACCGGTGCGTGGATGTGGGGACAGGCATCCCACACACATCCTTCAAGGGACAACAGCATCTTCATGGCTCCAGGCACCCGTGAGGGCCACCACAAGGTGCAGCCACCTCTGCCACCACCACCCTGGCTGCAGCCAGAACTTCAGAGCCTTAACCCACCTGAGGACCAGTGGGAATTCTGTATCCAGGAGGCTCAAACACATGGAAACATGTAGTCTTCTAAGGGGCTGTAAGACTTTTGAATATTCTCCTGATTTTTTGGTAGTCAGTTAGGAAACCAAGGCCTGAATCTGCAACAGATGTGAGGCTGGTTGGTGCTGCCCAAGCAGCACATCACAGCACTGGACCTGCAGGGAGGTGGCAAAAACGAAGCCTGGGAAGGTGGATACTAACTAATATGAGTTATTTTTGAGTTATGAGTTACTGTGACCTATTTCCTCCAAAACTGGCCTCAGTTCTCTATTGTTCTCGATTTTCCAGTTACTAAAGTCATTCCTCCAGGGACTAAAGATTAAACACTTGCTAGAGCATTTCAGGAGAGGTGACTCGTCATCTCACACCATGATTGCTCACTTTTCTCCTCTACCCCATAAAATGCATCATAAAAATGCCTGAGCTGCCCTAGTAAAGAAGGATCAAGCACATCACTGCGTTTACATGAACATTCAGCACAGTCAGATTTGCTGCTCACGTATTACACTTTGAATATTATTTATTTCCTTGAAATAGTGATGAACCCAGTCACCCCACACTTGTTCTTTCCCCAGAGGGATAGAAAAAATTCCCCTGAGACAGAGAAACATTGCAGCTTCACTAAGGTCTCATACCAAAAAAAAAAGCAGCGTCTCAAATAGGGGAAGATGGAGCAGAAAACTGCTCCCCATTCTCTGCTCCCAAGGAAGGCTGGACATGAGGATGCTGATTAAAAACTGGCCTCTTGTGAGTGTGAAAATTTTGGCAAGCAATTGAGCCTGCCTGGACTTATGGTACCTGGTTTTGTACATGTCCTCCAAATGAACAAGGCTTCCCCCAAAAATACTACATTTCATCACCAGTTTAAGTTCATAACAAGAACCTCCACTGCACCTGGCTACTTGGGTTTAGAAAGGTAATAACATAAAGGTAGAAAAAAGAGGAGCAAATCTAGGTGGCTGTACCTCTCCTTAGCTCAGCTCTGAACTGGCACAGCCCTGGCGTCTCGCAGTTCCTGTTTTGTTTTTCCTTTCATAGGCTTTCCACGTGTACCCCTTGACTTTCAACATTTCCCTGCAGTCTCAGCGATAGATTTCCGAGCTTCGAGGGTGTAAAAGTTGAACTCTTTGGAAGGAGCCTCAAAGCACACAAAGCAGATGAAGAGCTAACAGTTGTTTAGCCTTTCAAAGGCTTCATTTCTGCAAGTTGACAGCTCGCTTTGGTCATAGAACAAGTCCACAGAAGCAAAACGCTGCAGACATGATTATTTCATAGTACCGTAGGTGGAACCAGCTGTATTGGGTTAAAGGCAGCCCTCCCAACAAAGATAAGTCATTTCTAATAAGCAGAAATTGGAAAAGCCTCTAGCATCAAAACAATATTAAAGATTGAATCCTTCTGAGAAGGATGTGATATTTGTCTGGCAAAATTGCTGCCAGCCATCCAACACTATAATTTTAGAACCTTAAGTTTCATTCCAAATGCCAAACATTAAGTGATGCTCCTGTGTGATGTGACACAGTTTCACTTCCTCCTGGAGGAAATCTACATCTCCTTCAGCAGCACCTATGGAGCACAGGGTGACCTCAACCAGTCTCCAGGAGACATTCAAATACTTGCAATTTGACTGTGGGACTGCAGCATTGAGATGATGGGGTTCTATATGGAACATGTAGCTTGAAACTGGAACCAGTAGCTACAGGTTCCCCTGGAAGCTACAGGGGACTGTAGTCTTCAATTTTGGTGTAGGTATTTCAGGTAATCCCAGCTCTGTGCAGGGAATTGCCCTGGATATTTCTAGCCAGGCTCAAAGGCTACAACTGCACCCGCTGCTGTCACACAACCACACTCTGATTACTCCCCTAATAGGGTTAAATTCTGTAAAAGACTAACTCATTTGGGGGTTTAAGCCTTGTTTTCTAAGATAACTTGCAATCAGATCTACAAAAAAAGCTACAGCAATTTAAAACGTCTGCTGAGATTTATGAAAACACCCAAGCAGATTAAGGTGACAAATGTTTTTAATTGTTACTCATGACTGCTGGTCTTGTGTCTGAGGGCTGGCAGGATCACCCAAGGGAACTTCAGATTTTCTGTATCTTCATTTCTGTTCTTGTTTCTTTTGCTGATTATTACTTTCTCTTCTGGGACATGTATATTCTCTTTTAAGTATGACAGCCTGTGATCTGGACCCAATGTGTATCTTTGGGTCCTGATATTTTAGGGAGGCATGCTCTGATTTGGAAGACCTGTGCTGTATTCATTATGGGAATATTATGTTGTATGCCAATGACAATAAATGCTGGCTGCATTTTGTAACCTCAAAGCTCTCGTGAACCATTGCAGGGAGCTTGGCTGCTCATCCATTTACCATGCAGTTTGTTAAGTGGGCAGCCTGACAGCCACAGTAACACAGCTTCACTTTCTCCTAACAGCTTCAGGATGTCATTTCTTAAACCAAGACAAAGCCTTTGAAGTTAGTGAGTGGAGAAGGCAATGCTGGCTTTGTTACCTCAATCAGAAATGCAAGTTGAAAATATGCATGCTAATTGCCACGACTGCTGCCGTATAATTAGCACATATAGTCTGTTCCCAAATTAAGACGAACTCCCTTGGAAGCTTATTATGCCCTAATATACAGCCAGCATGTGTATAGACAGAGCTGTGCTCTGCCCCACCTTTGCATCTCTGGGCAGCTGTGAGGAGCTGTGTGAAGATCAATGCTAATCTAGACTAACAAGGTGTCTGCAGAAAGCTGAACCACGTGTTAGACACTGGGCAAGGCATGAAAGAACTCCGGGCTGATGTAACTGTCTGTCAAGAAAACTGTTAGGAGGAGAGATGCCATTCCAAGCACCCACATCCACCCTGAACTCCCAGTGCCTCTCTTCGTGCTCTGCTCACCCGCAGCTCCGACGCTTCCTTCAAAGCTTCAGGTATGTGGCTACATCTTACATTTTAATAATGGCTGTCATGTCTTCTGTGCTGACACCAGGCTGACACGGAGCCCACCCCAAGGACAAGGGCTTAACCCAGCCTGCTGCATTTTGCCTTTGTGGGAAGAGAGTGCAGCGGAAGGCTCAGCCTGCTTGGCTGTGCCGAACGATCCCTGAGCCTCCTGCATCCTGCCTCTTGTCTGGAACTGCAGGAGATCAGCCTCGAGGGAAGGCTCACACAAACGGTCAGCAGCACAGCTCGGGTTTAATCAGACATTATTTCAAGGGTATAATTGCAATACGGCAGCTGAACATCCAGTGTGTGTCTTGGGAGCATGGGAAAAAGCAGACCAATACTACCCACTGCCGCCTCCCCACTTCTACCCCCTCAGTTTTGTGTGCCTGGGGTCACCATGACCTTGAAACAACTCTCTTATTTTTATTTATATTCTTCTTCTGTTACCACTTTTTGTTGTACTTTTTAGTAACATTCATTAGAAATAACCTGGGGGTTGCATATTAAAATCTGTGCTTCATACAAGTAAACAGACATTATAAAAGGTATCCTAATAATTACACTTCTGTGACCGTGTGATGAGACAAACCAACGCTAGTCAGAAGCAGACCCTCAAAGACATGGTCACTGAGAACAGTCACAAAAGGAGGCAGGAGAATCATTCAGCTCACCACAGACCAGCAGAATGTACAGCAACCTGTAATTCCACTTGACATAAATAAAAGCAATATCCTCCAGACAAACAGCATTGTTCCTCTGTCTGAATTCAGACCTGTTAATCCAAACATGCTCTGAGTATCACTGTCCCACAAGTAGCAGGTGCTCACCAGCTTTTACAAACAGAAGTTACTTGTTCAAGACTCCCACATATTGGGTAGTTTGGCCATTTTCTAATTAAGCCCAACACGTTGCTGCTGAGATGCTGCAAAATGTGAGAGGTAGTTGCAATAATGAGCTACTGGAAAATGATTTCTCATAATTAGTGGACAATACCAAGGGAGGAGAGTCCCTAAAGCAACATGCAAGCATGTACATGGCAGGTGAGAGCAGAATCCCTCAAGGCTACTGAGACCACAGCCAGCCCTGCCTTGCACAGGAAAATTCGCTCTTTGTTGAAACAATCCCCACCTATACAAGTTCATACAGAGCAAAAGTAGCTACTGTAATAAATGACATCTCAGGGCTCAAACTCTCTAGTCAGGCGCAATCAGAGATTTTTGGCATCATGGTGTTGTTTCCACAAGTCCCTTAATTCTGAAACATTCTTTCCTGACTCCCCAAAATACCAGATGTTAATCCATGTCATCATCTCTTCCGTTGCACAGGGAATTGGCCATTTGACTTCTCAGAGTTTTTTTCATACCTACATTTCAACGTTTGTGTTTTTCACACCATAGGTCGTATTGCATTTAGTTAAATACATAGTCTGGCTTCTTCAGATAAACACTGAATTCCTGCACAGAATTTCAGACACACCGAATGCAGCATATTTTATTTATCATGCCACTGTGTTCATTTCTTCTTATAACTTTACACCTTGTTCTTTCCCTCACAGTACATCTTTGTACGTTGATACTAAGAAACAAGCCTTAGATTAATACCTGGTTTAACATCTTTATATGTACTGCAAACATCTGCCACATTCTGTAGTCCCAGATAATACACTATGGATAATCTTCCTATCTCTCTTTACACTCATGTAATTCCACTGACTTAAACAGCTCTGCTCCTGTTTTCCACAGGCAGAGAGGTGAAGGAAGCCCAGTGGAATAAGGCCAGTTGAGAGTGTGGCATTCACTGAAGGACAGGCCAATGAATCCTTGGTATTATCTGTTACAGCAGCTCATTACTATTCCAAAACAGAGATGCATTCAATCCAAACACTCCAGGAGAACTAGAAGTAGGAATAAAGAGAATTTATGTGAAGGAGACATAAATGAACATTGAAGAGCCTCCAAACCTGTGCTTTGCAAACCTGTACCCTTTACAATCCTCCTAAAAGCTGTTGTTATTCCACCTCTCCACTAAGGTTTAATGGCAGAGCAATATTGGAAGATCTCTCTGCCAGGATTCATTATTTAAACCACATGCTAAAGTCCATCTCCTAATGCATTATAAAGCCACTATATAAACAATGAAAGTTCAACCATTATTAATCAAATTGATTTTAAAATCCAGTCATTTTCAACATCCTGTGAACAGGGAGGCTTGATGGAGATAAGGCAAGGTCAGCAGACTGGTATTTAAAGGCCTTGAGTTCAATCAGCCACAGACTTTCTGGGCAAATCACCTTTCCCCCCACCCCCGACTTTACTTCCTCAGCTGTAAAATGCTGCAAGACAACTGAGATCCTTAGACACCAGGGTAATTGTAGAAGCAGAGAGAGGGCTATTTATGCTTTCAAATCCTACATTTAGTCCTAAAATTTTCATCTCTTTTTTTATAGTATTTTATTTGCTGCCTAAATTAACAAATGCTTGTGACTCAGTTAGGTTGCCCAGGTATCTCTGTGGGTCACTATGGTTTTTGGCTGTACCAAATGGCTACAGCATTGATATAAAATACAATTATCACATGTAAGTATTAAAGAGGCAGTGCTTTAACACCCAATAACGATGAGGACATGCTGCTCTGTAGAGGTTTGCTTCTCGCTGTTTCCTGGGATGACGGAACATAACACAGCCTGGATGGGCATAAGACAGTGAAGGGCTGGGGTCAGATCTAACATTAAACTGCACTTACAAGTTTTTACGACTCTATTTACTACAAATGAGAACACATAAAGCCTCCTGCTTTGTTAGCACAGAAGTCACCTAAGCACTGAGGCAGCTCTCATCCCCAGTGGTAAATCAGGATAATTCCACGGGTGTCAGTATTCTCTGTAATGGTCCGATGCCTTGAATAACAGAGGACAGGGGAGTGCAGGGACACATCCCTGTTCACAGCTGCTCATACACTCAGATCTGTGCCTCAACAGCAGCCACACACCCCAAATGTCAGGTGTGCCACCAGGACACTGCCCTTGAGGTCACTGCACCAACAGCATGGCTGCAGTACCAAGGAAGGGCAGCGCTTTTCTCTTACCTGAGTTGAACTTAAACCCACCAGATTTTCTCTGCTTCCAAGGCTCCAGTTAAGAATGTCCTTTCTGTTTGGAAAGTCATCTATGCTCGATAAGCATATGCTTTTCTGGAGCCCTCAAGTAATGAAAAAGGCAAAGAGCACACTGGTAAAAAAAACTCTGCAAATGTAAGTATCAGGCTCAGCTTGTCCCCACCTTTTCACAGCAAAGAGTTGAAAGTCAGTCCGTGGTTCAGCCTGGGGCTATTGCAGAGCTTGTGATGTCTCCTCAAGGGGAAAGCACAGACGGAAACAGAGCCTTTCCTGTACCTTCTGACTCCCATCCTGCCAGATGCTGAGCACTTCTAACCCCTCCTGAAGCCAAGACAGCTCTCAGCTGGCTTTCAATAATAGCTGAAAGTAAAGGACCCTCCTCCAGAGCTACAACTGAACGATACTTCTTTATCAATGTGTTAAAATATATTACTGTAGTTGCACTCATTGCTAGGCTAGAATCAACTCAGTCATGCATAGTCCAGCCATGAGCTGCAGCAATACCAAACACTCAGGCTGTACAATGGTAAGAGCAAGATGATTTATTATATAATGAAGAAGGAAAAAAAAATCACTTTCATCAAGTATTCCCTCACAAGGGTCAGTACAATATAAAGAAAATACGGAAAAATATACAAAACAACAAAACAACTTGACAAGAAGGCTCTAGATGAAACATGTTCAAAGCACTTGCAAATCGTGTTGCTGTACAGATGCAGAAGGAAATTAAATCAAGGAATTTTTCCCCTGCGAAACACAGACTGATTTTATTTTAAAATGTCCACAGTCCTGCCTTTACCCGCAAATATTTCAGATAAAAAGACAGAATTTTAGTTGTGATACATTTTTAAAAGGAGAGATCCCAGAACTACTGTTTGATCACATTTATTTCAGAGTGGATTTTATTTTCCTTTCCAATTTTATGCAGGTGGCAAAGAAGCCAAACCAGCTCAAAAATAATAGAAACTTAGCCACTAACTTCAAAGAAGCAAGGTCCATATTTCTCTGTTTCCTCTTATTCTTTGGCAAGCATGGCATTTGTTTTTCCATAATCAGCAGCAGACGTCCATCTCATCCAGAGCATCCTTGTATACATGGTTGTAAAATATTTTAAAACAAAAGAACACATATAAGAGAAAACATCAGCAGTATGAAATTCCTGAAGGTTTTCAAGACTTGCTCCTACTCAACTAAAGTCAACGTACTTCAAACTATTTCAGTGGGAGCAAGACCAAATCCTTGCAGAACCAGATACTCAGTCCTCAAAAAGCAAAACCTCTAGAGTGTTTTAATCCAAACACAGGAGTAAAAGACAAATTTTAGCAATGTACCTTGCCTGGCCCTAGCCAATATAATAGCTTTGGCTTGAGTATTTCATTTACTCCTGACCTGGGCAAGATTCCCAGTGGTTACAGTGAGAGCATTACTTGAGTAATGTAGCAAAAGGACATCATGCATTAATAAGCTAAAATATGAACCCATGCTTATGGCAATAGCTTTCCCTTCTAATGCCCTATAATGGGCATCTAGGAAAGGAAAAAAGACAAGCAGCTTTACAGAAAAAAATCTGCATTTTGTTACATTGATGACCATCCTAAGCAACTCCACAGACGTTTTCAGGGTTCCTTTCAATGTACATGAAGAAAGCAAAAGTCAAAAATAGACCAGTGTTAGGCAAGATAATAACACATTTGCTCATTAGTGCAGAATGCAAAAGAACAGCTAATGCTTAATATAAACAAAACAGTATCACTTTCATACTCCTCACAAATTCATGGATTCCACATGGTTTACTTCCTTGCCTTAAAAGAAATGCTTAAATGAAGCATGAACTTCTTGTCTCTAAAAATATCATCCCGAGCTAGTAAAGGACCCATTGGAGGAAAAGGAAATTGGAAATGGACATTCAATAACAAGTTGCAAGGAAATCCCCATTTTGCTTAGCTTGAAAAGAAACAGAGATTCACTGGTTGGATTTGGTTCAGGGTTTTTTTGGGTTTGGGGTGGATTTTGCTGTTTGGGTTTGGTGGGTTTTTTTGCTTCAAGGGAAAGAAAATAATACTTATGTGGGAGAAAAAGATTTTCACAAATATAATAAATAATCATTCTGATCCAAAAGCAAAGTGCGATAGAGAATTTTCCTACTTAAAACCAACCTACAGCATAATGCCTTAAATATTAACAAACCAATTAGTGGTCAGTACAGTAAAATAAATATGAACACATTGATTTACATTTTATTTCTAGCAGCAACGGTCATTAACCTACTGGCCAATGTGACAGCTTCACAGAAGTCTTGTTTCTTGGGTTTGGTACTTTGTTTAACACGAGAAAAAATTAATGGGGTCTGGAAAATGGTACTTCAGCTGTACAGTGTTCTTCTCAGCCCATCTATGTCAAATAGGGTTTGCTCAGGACATGTTTTCAATCCATGTTTTGAACACAGATTTGGAGAACACCTTTCACAAAAAGAAATAAAATCAGGATCCACTCAGTTTCTCATGCTGACAACTACAAGTTTGGATTGTCCTGAACCCTAACAGTGAGGTGGAGTGTTTTCTCTTTGCAGTCAACAACAAGTTCCTATGCTAAAGGGAGAGTGGGAATATCACAAGCTGTTTAGCAATGCTGAAGAGGGAGAGGAAAGCTTTGGTCACTTGTAGGAAGGACCACAACAGCGTACTGGGGCAAAGTCTCAGCTGCTTCTCCCAGCAAGACATTTTTCCTCCTGTGTAGGAAACCTGTCCTACTCTTGTCACTTGAGTCCCACTATCTGCTTTATACCTGCTATATAACCCACAGCTTTGAAATTCCCAGGATGATCACATTGTTGTACTCCCTTGAACAAAGCAAAGCAGATTGAGGCTTCTCAGTTCAGGGCACACTGAAGCCATACCTCAAAACCAGACTAAGATCCATGCAGAGAGGAGCCTGCAAGAACAGCCCCCTGCACCTCCCTCTTACACCCTCCCAAAAGCACCAGCACACTGATGTGCTGTGGCAAGTTTGCACCAGCTGGAGCAAACCCAGTTTTGACACCTTCAGCAGTCACTGGAAATGCCAAATGAGGAGCAGATGGCTGGGCTGGAAGCTGGAGCAGCAACCAAAGCTAAGTGGTGAACAGTTGACTTTTGGAACACATGAAAGCAAGCAAAAATGCCTCCTTGTCCCAAGCAATAAGCTACACAGTACCAGCACCTACAGCTCCTCCAGCTCCTATTTCACAAAGTGTTGTTTTTCTGCTACTAATTGTAGCCTGTGGGAAATGCCACACTTTAATTTACAGCCAGAGAGATGTTTTAACCATAATGCAGGGATCACTCTGGTGGAGCACATCGTGGTAAGGCTCATCTAACTCCCTCTGTCCCTCTGCACAGTGGTGTCAGATCAGCCAACCAAGGGACAGAACAAAAAGGGAAAACTGAAGCCCTTCTGTGACTGCAAACAATGAGGGGGGAAAGGCTGATGAGAGATTTTGGCAAGGGGAATGTTCTTCAAGGCTACACAGAGTGTGAGGCAGGGGCAGGAAAGGACAGAAGAAATAGACTTACAGGCTGTCAAAACTGCTCAGTGAGTGCTCCACAACCTGGACACCTGTACCTTCTAACGTGCTCCAGTGCACAAACCCCATTTAACTCAGTTTTGCACAAAGGAGGGCAGGAAATCCCACTCATGAGGACATCCATTGCTCTGCCTGTATGTGCAGGGCAAGGATCCGCAAGGAAAGATCTAGAGGGTTGTTTCTGGCCACTGTGCAAGAGCTCACCTTGCCTGGATTTAGGAAGGCTGCATTAAGGTTGTGGGGCTGCCTGATGCTCAGTAGCTAAACAAAACTACTCAATTTCTGAGGACCAGCCAAGTGCAACAAACCTTTTGAAGGTGGACTACAAAGACAAATAAAAACTATCTGGATTTTTTTGTTAGTTCATTTTTCATTTTTTAAGGCAAGCAGAAAGTCCTTTTGGAATGCAAAAGGCAGGATCAGAATGGCAAAACAAGAGGAGGCAGGGGAGTTACCTTCAACATTATGCACTAGGTACAATTTATCCCTGGTAAAATGCTACTGAAACCAATGGAGCTGCATCTAATCCAATGCATTGTCTAAAGAGGGGTGAGAGATGAGCCATGATGCTTCCTGTACCCTCTTTCTGCACCTGCCACTGAAGCCAGTGAAACTACAGCAGTGCAGAGCTGCAGCAGCACAGTGGGGAATCAGGTCCAACAAAGGCCACCTGCACACTGCACTCCTACTGGAGCCAGTGTTTTAGAAACACTGAACTGGATTCCAAACACAGCTCCTCACATCTACCCAAACAAGCAGAAGAATAAATGTCAGCCCTACTTCTGCTCTTTCTCCCTTTTCTACTTTTGCTAAGGAATATCAAAACAAACACACACCCTTTCAGTTTGTCTACACTTAAAAAGTTGCTTAGCAAGTTTCATGAATACTTCTATGTGACGAAAAAGCTGTTACTCAAACACTCATCGCCCCTGACATTTAAATCCTACCTAACTTTGGATTTTTCATGGTCCCTAAAACAGTCAAGGTCACATCAAGGAATGGAATTAAAACCCATCTTGAAATGGAAAAAGAAAGTGGGAAAAATATCATCCAATATTGGTAGCTCTAGTTCAAACGAGCATTTCAACTCTGCTTTGTAACACCCACTGAGCTTTATGAAGGGAATGGCATGGAAGTGGGACACACCAATATCTGCTACCCATGGTCCAGGTAGCCCTGCTCTCCTAGAGCAAGAGCTGCAGGCCAGAAACCAACACTTGCTCTATTACATCTGACAGTTCCTTCCAGTCTATTGTCAACCCTACTCAGTCTAAGGCAGAATCAAAGCAAAGCACATCTCACCTGAGCAGGCTTGCTTTCCAATGCACTTCATTAGCCACTGAGATCCCCAGAGACTCTCCTGAGGGAGATGAGCTACACCCATGGTGCATTAAGGTGTCCAGGCAATAAAACTGAGAATCTTTTTGCACTGTTAACTGATAGAAGAGAGTATTTCTGAATGGGGCTAATCAGCTGAAATCCATGTCAGATGTTCAGAATGAAATCTGCATTGCAGAGGAAGCGATAAGAGGCAAGACCCCCCAAGGAGGAGAGGTATGCACAGCCTTTCTACAAGGATGTGGAAAGAACCTACTCTGGGCTGTAATGGGGGCCAGAAGCAGCAATGTGCAGACAAGTACATCACCTAATTCACACATTCACAGGCCCTGTTCCTGCCCCTCTTTTACAGGCTGCCCAGAGATTCAGTCTGCTGTAGGGAGGCATTCTGGAGCACTGCTCTGTGCTGTGCAAAGAGGGGAGTGGGCTTTGCACGTGGTCCACCCACGTGGTTGAACCACAGAAGTTCCCAGCACTTCTTGGGCTTTGCATATTCATGCAGAAGGCTGGGGAGAAGACAAAGTCCTCCCCAGCACTCAATACAACGAAGAGCCTTAGGTAATTAGCAAACAAACATCAAAAACACTTCATGTCCTGCACAGCGTCATCCTGCCAACTATGACAGAAAAAAAATCTAACCATACCATTAAGTTTGCAGGTGTTACATGTATAGCTCGAGAGCATACTCCTATCAAATGGAGCACAAAGCAGGGCATGTGGCAAACAGCAGGCGAGACAAGCTGCTCTAGTTGCAAACTACGACCAAGGGTGGCGCGTCATTGTACATAGCCCAGGTTCTCCATCTCGTTCCTGTACCGCTGCTCAGACACCTTGCTTTTATGCTGTTTGCTCTCCAAGTGCTGCCTGAACTCCATCTCCTCGCTGGCGCCGGCGTTGCACATGGAGCAGTAGAACTGGCCACTGGGCGTGACACACATGGCCAGATCCCGAGGAATCCTCTGGCGCGAGCGGGGGTTGAAGTAGGGACCTGAGGAGTCAACAGAAAAGCCGCTTTTATTTGTCAGAAATAAATGCTTGGGGCAGCTCAGTGAAAATTTCTAAGTCCAGTGAACCAATAAAAAGCAGACAAAGATTTGCTACTCTAACTGATTAGAGTCTGAACCTTATTTTCCCCACAACTTCTCCACTGATATCCAGATATACTGGGGTACAGCACACAGGGCAGCAGCACCTGATGGACTTTTATAAAGTAGTAGAGTGGGCTTAGTGCCCCAGTCTTACTGAAAATCAATAGGTCTTTGAAAATTAGGAGTCTAAGCATTTAAGTAATGAATCAGTTCTTTGTTTTTTTTCTTAATCATCCAATTGCAGAATTAGAACTGTTTGAGGAGAATAAGCTGCCTCAGTTTAAAACTCACAAAAAGATTTTGAATAGAATTTTAAAAGATTCATCTTTTCCACATGACAGTGGTTAGAATGTAATGATTAAACCAAGCTTCACTGGGAATCAGGGTTTCAGCTAATGTGTGCTCATAAAACAACTTAAAAAGAGAAATAGATGCTGGGCTGGAGACTATAATACACTCTTTAAATCATAGTAAAGAGGCAAAGTTAGTGTCTAACACCTGAGGAGGGACTCTAGGCTAGAACAGATGGTCTTAGAGGGAGGCTAACATGCTCTCTCATTCTGGTCATGGGAGTGCAAGTACAGGTTGATGTGCCACAGTAGGAGTCAAAGCACCTGGCCACCTGCCAAGAAAATAAAGCAGGAAAATTGTCACCACTTAGAGCAGCCTTAGAGACAGGCAGATGGTAAATTAACTTACCAACTGAGAAACAGAACTAACAAGCAGGCTGACAAAACAAAGCAACTTCAGCAGCTGGGAAAAAACATGCAGACATGAAGGACCAGCAGAGCTTGGACCAGCTTCTTTCACAACCTATCTCTGCTAAAACAGACCTCAGAAACAGAAGAAAAACAAGCACTTTTATTATTTGTTACTATTCCAACTATAAAAGAGATGCAAGCTCCAAGTTACCTGTGTTGTTCTGAACTGTATACATATTTCTTCTGTTCTGCATCATCTTATATTCATTCCCTTCTTTCCTTGCCCTTCTCTTGCCCAGCTCTGATGCATCCCTGAAGATTAAAGAAATATGAACAGCTGCAAATCAGAGTTTTCTGAGAAAAAGCCTGCCAGAGACACTGCCACACGCTTTCAGCCTTAGCATGAAGTTGAACAATACCTACGAGAATGAGTTATTCTGTGCTTCTGCAAGACGCAGCCTTTTGGCATGATTTTTCCCTTGGTAGTGAGCCTGGGCCACGGCCGGAGAACTAAACGAGGCATCACAGAGCTTGCAGTAATCATTCTCTGTAGCCAAGATCACTCGGCCACCTGGTTTACTGGATCCCATCTAGCAGCAAAGGGAGAGACAGCATGTGAAACAAAAGCAGGTTAAACTGTTGAAATATTTCAATCACAGGCATGAGACCAGTATTGTCTTCATCAGACAGCAAGAGAGCTGAAATTAAAGCATGCGGACTGGAACACTCCAGTTCCCTATAAAGTGTTCTTAAAAGAACTTTATTTTCCTGCCTCAGCCTACAGGACAATCTGCAAATTCCTAGAGATCTGGGCAAACCCTGGCCTCAGATGGAGGGGAAAGCAACCTGAACAAACACCCTGTACCTCTGCAGTAGCCATAGAGGTTTGTTTACATCACAGCAATGCTTTAACTCCTCTGCTCCTGACTGCTGGGAGCTGATGAACAGTGACTCATACTGAGGAAGATCCAGTGAAAAGTAAAGGTGCTCCTCTTCTATTTACAGTGGACCTAATCTCTTCACAGTACCCTGTCTTTACACAGCTCCCTGCCCACAGCAAGAAGAAAAACAACCAATAGCAGAACTGCCAAACCTCTGACCTTTACCCTTCAGGTAGGACACCTGGATCCAGACTCCAAAGGAAGGACGCAGCCTCACATGAGTAGCTCCTGCCATACAAAGGACACCTTGCCAATCGGTCACATACACTGATTGGGGCAACAACTATGTCTCCTCAGCATGTAACATGCAGGGAAAAGCATTTTGTAAACAGTGCAGCAGCAGTGACTCATACAGCCATGTCACTGCAGCATTTGCCAAGTCGACTTTCCTTCACATCTCATTCGATACTGGTCAAGCTTATAGACATACACAGTTCTGACTTCTGTCTTATAACACGAATCCTCACAGAGTGCTATTTCTATTGCCATGGACCACTTCATCCATTAAAGAATGCATCATCAGATGCCCTGGCTGGTACAGCAGCCGTGTCCCAGTACCCTGGACTGGACCCCACTGACTCCAGTGCAGATCTGTGAGCTGCAAAGCCAATTTACACGGGGTTGAGTCTCCCTCTGGCGGCTCCAGCGGCGTCTGGAACAATCTGCCACTTTGCAAATGCTCTTTGCCTCCCTACAGACAACAGAGGCTTATGCTTTGGGAAGTGACAGGCACAGCTTTCAAACCCTGAGGCCCAGCTGTGATTCCCTGCACAGTCACATGGCAAAAGCCAGGTTAGCTGCCACATCCCATGACAATCCCATGGGATGAATTCTAGAAGAAAGCAAAAATCATCTCTTTTGCCTCTAGTGTGCCCAAAACAGAATTAATCTGGATCACTGAGGGAGCAATCCATTCACTCCACACACAGGAATGAGCACTTCAAAAGGAACAACAAAAGGGGAATTAGCTAACAGCCCTGGGCAACGGGTGTAGGAGCACCAAAGCACTTTTTCCATGTAGGCTTCCCTTACACAACAGAGGGATGATTGTGCAGTGCTGATGCCACACCCTCACATCCAAATCCAGTTCCAACAATGCTGTTTTATACCTGCCTTTAAACAACTATAATCAGCAGCACATCGGACTTACCTAGGAATCAAAGTATTTGCCAGGCAGAAATAGAACATTTGAAGTCCAATACTGTGCTGCAAGGGCAGATCAGTATCTCCATCTTCAAAGGAAAGCAAACAACTCACAACAGGCTATTTCCATCATCCTGTGCCACGAGAAGGAAAATTCCTTCCCAACTCCTGCGGTAATCCTCAAAGTCTAGGATCTAGTTACCCTTCCTGAGGGTCAGGTGACAAGCAGGCAGCATGATCTCAGTCCCCTTCCCAGGCCTTACCTGAGTTGGAAGGGAGACAACCTGAGGTGGGGCAGGCTCAACCACATTACTCATCCTGGCAGGTGCCGGACAGCTGTTGGCAGCATAGTAATTTCGGAGTTTCTTACTGTGGTTTTTACCCTGGAAAGAGAGCCCAGATTAATCACTGTCCTAATAATAGTATCTTATACTGAACGAAAAATGATACAGAAACCAAAATGAGAAAGTGGCCATGAAGATGGCAGCCCAGGTAAAGGAGCTGTCACTCAAAAAATAATAGCTCTGAACTCGAGAGAGGCTGGCATCCCTTCCTTTCTCCAAAACGCTCATCACCTAGCATGACTGGGCCTTATCTTCAACTGATTACAGTTACTTTCTCAATCTGTTTCCATTTCACTTACAACCAGTATTTTGTAGTTTAAACACAAAATATTAACTGCTTTGCATAGTTTTTTGATAAGCCTGAACACACACATGTACACACTTCTTCATGAGATTGCAAATATGAGTTAAAACATGAGATTGAAGGTAAAAAAACCCCACCTCTTTCATATTTTATTTTCTCTTGGAAAACATGTAACGTAGTTCTTTTAGGTGTTCTGGAAACCAGATAGTCCTACATGAGAGTATGTGTATGCATTGTGAATGCACAGTAAGGTATATGCATAAATGCAAGTTTGTACTATAAATGCACATCTGTACCCCCATGGCAGAAATCAGACATTAAAGTGCAACCTACCCCTTCACTAGCAGAATGTCACTTTCTCAGGGCCAACAGCAAATCTGAGATCTGGGTCTGGTGTCCCAAGGATATGGACAACTACCCTTTTGGATTCACTGGTGGAGAAAGTCACTATTTCCATATCTCACACAAATACAGCACTGGGCAGAGGGGGTGCCAGTAAAATCGGGACTGACATATCTGACCGCTCAGCAAGAAGCATATGCAAAGTCTCTACCCTATTTCAGACAAGTCGACCAGATCTGCTCAAACAAAATGAATTTGGTCTGAGCTGACCCGGCTGATGAGAGTGCATAAATGGCCCCACCAGATCAGTGCTGTGCATTGCCTCAGAAAGGAGACAGTGATAAATACATGGCAGCAACGCCTTTACTAATGGCACAGCTGGATCCAGCAGAAAACATCTGTCCAGACCTCACAAATTCATGTCTGCAATCAAGTTCAATTTTATTGAATTAATGTAGAGGTGAGACATAGGTCATAGAAAACACAGGAAAAACCACGAGTGTCTGCTTTTTCACCCAAGCCATCTTGGTACTACTTCTCTGTCCCTGTGGACAAAGTTCTTGCAAAAAGCTTCACTGATGACACCTTAAATGAAAGCACTGCAGCATGTCTGGACCACCAGAAAATCCAAGCAGTGTGAAGATAAGTCTACAGAGCAGTTTCAGTCCATTAGATGATGCAGAGGTAGCTCCAGAGAAGCCAACTCAAATGCTGCTGCTGGTGCTGTGCAGCCACCCCAACGCAGCACTCAAAATCCCCTCGAGAAGCTGAGTTAGTCCTTGTGCATTAGCCCACACTTCCCTCTGTGCTGCCACAGCAACGCTGCTGGCAGTGCTTATGCTGGCACAGGAATGTCTACACAGGCTGCAGATGCAGCAGAGCCCCAAAAGCTGTGCCTCTTGCTGTTCTCCTTACCTGGTAATGAGCCTGGGCTTGCTGGGCCGAATTCAGAGTGACATTGCAAAGCTTACAGCACAGGGGCTTACATAGTTCCTCCAGCATAGGGTCCTGCTCCACCGCCTTTGCAAGTTCTTCTTCTTGTGTGTGATGGAAGGAAGGCCCCAGTCCGAGAGACTTTGGTGGGGACAGTGGTGAGCTGGCTCTTGGCCTTGTAGCCACTGACATAGGAAGAGATGAAGGCTTCTCAGGATGAGGAAGAAGTGCTGCTTGCTGTAGAAGAATCATTGGCCACGGAGCCTGTGGGCATGCTACTTCTGAAGGAGGAGGAGGCAGTCGTCTTCAGACCTAGACCAGAGAGACACAAATGCTGAAACAAGCAGTGCTAACAGGAACATTGACAATCTAGGGGCAATTTCTGTAACTCCACTGCCCCTACTTTATGCCTTTTCACAATGTCAATCAGGACAAAGTCAGTCTGTAACACTTTAGCTCATAGGAACAGCAGCATCCCAGACAACCAGGGCCAGATTAAAAGATATTGTGTAAGAACTGGATCCCACGGCACCGTCCTGGACAGGCAAAGATTCCTGACCACTCACAGTACCTGAGTGACAGCACACACCCCCCACTGCTCCATGACCACAGGAAGCAGTGACATACAACACTCACAGTACATAAAGCTGTGCTAACAAAGGGATACAGCCACTAGCCACATCCTCTTTTGGAAGCCTAAGGACAAACTCACACTCCAAGTCCCAAACAAGGATTACACTGTATTACTAAAATGATGACTTACAAAGAATCCAAAAAGTTCAACACAGATTTATTGTATACAGGTAGATACAAAATACAAAAACACATCTATCCCTCAGATATAAAGACTTTCCAGGGAAAAGGTATTCTACACCTAATTTTTCTCCAGTAAGTCAGCAAAAGAGAAAGAGTGGGAATCACCTGGAGCACATCTTGCTGTACAGTCAGCTCCCAAGGGCTCTCTTGCATGGTCTTGTTGAATGACCCTGAGCTACTTCTTGTGTTTCCTTTACTAACTACAACCAGTGCAGCATTTAAAGCTACATTTTCTGCTATAAAATGGAGAACTTATCTCATATTAACCTTTATTCAATTATTTCTCAGTTAATTCAAGTTATTAGAACTAGCCCTACATTTCTAACAAGAGGTTCTGAGAGATTTATTTAATTAATGTTTATAAATCACATCTAAAGCCCGGACGAACATCCCCACAATAATGCAGAACAGTCACTTTATGAATCAAAGCACAGCTACTTTTGTTAATGTCTTATTAGCTTCTTATCATAACAAATCCTGTTCACTGCCACACTGGGATCACAGGAAGAATTATCTTGGCCTTTGCAGATCACTTCCAGCTAGGGCTGCGTTGGTAGCAACCATGTTTATGCTATGGGCTTTGTTCATTTGTTTAAGCAAACAGTGAGACCCATCTGCATTTTAAAACAACACTCCTGGAAAATTATGGAAAGGTAAACAAAATGTCACCTAGGAACTCAGTCACTTTTGAAAACAGCGTTCGAATTCAAAGGCATTTAGGAACCTGGAGAGGCAAATAGTATTTATCTGGGATAACTTCCGGGATTTTCAATCCGCTAAAATTAGCTGAACATAAATACCTTCTACACTAAAGCTATGGAAAATCCCAGTTGATGCCTGTAATTTTAGGTACTGCACTATCTTTGAAAGTCTTCCCAGAGAGATGCATGTTCTATTAGGAAAAATAAAAGATGATTATAAAAAAAAATCAGTGGGACTAAGGCACTCAAGTGACAAAAACCATTCCTTAAATGTTTACCTCAAACGTAGACTTACACTGAAAAAAGGCTGGAGGCAGTTCAGTCATTACTAGTAACTACAGGTAAGGAGAAAATTGAAAATTCAAATTAAAAAAAAAATAGAGCAGCATGCACTGCCATGGGGACAAGGCTTTAAGACAGCAATAGAGCCAGCAGGAGTTTTCACATTTATAATAGTCCTCCACCACCAAGACTGTGAAACTCCAGGATAACCATAACTAACATGAGGTGACTATAAAAACAAAATCAAAACTGGTATCGTGAAAAATAGCTGGAATCCACCACAGGGAAGGAAGAGGAGACACAGGAACTGTGTGCTGCAAATCATCCATCAGCAGTGCAAATTCTGGAGCATTACCTAACTTCTCTCCTACTTTCAGCATACATATTCCTGGTTAAACAGAACAGAAGACAACTCTTTTATCCTTAAGTTTCCTCAACTAGTACTCTGTAGACAGTGTAATTAATTTCAGTGGGACTACAGATGGGCCAGGTTCATATTCCTGATGGTTAAATATATCATAACACAGGTCTATCAAGGCAGTTTAGATCAACTATGCAAGCAGGTAAGCATGCCAGCTAATTTCAGAGTTTTATTACACCAGTATAATGGCCCTCTTACCTTAAAAATGGGAGTAAAGTATAGCCAAATACTTCATAGAGCAACATAAGAGATGTACAGTAAATGGCAATCGAGATTCATCTGCTCAATTTTGCATGAGCATTCGTTGCATCATGTCTTCTTGCAACTGTCACGAATGGGATTTGTCATATACAAGTGCTTACAGGATCTGTATCCACAGGGGAAAGGATATAATGTAATATTCTTTGAAAATCTTTAATTGTAAGGTCATTTACTCTTTCTTAAAGTCAGCAGTAGTCTGAAGATAAAATTAAGGCTGCAGGGGCAATTTCAATATTTGAACTTCTTGACTTGGCAAATGCAACTCTATCTTCTGACGGTGCTCTTTGATCACTGAAATTGCCCAAATTATGTCAATTTCTTTCTTACTGATACTATTTACAAGGAAAAAAAACCCACTCAGCTTATTGATATGTCTCTTTAATCCTCCCTTGCTGTTGTTGCAGATATCCTGCCCAGGAGAGGGTAAAAGGACATTTTTAACTCCTCCTTTCACTTCACATGAGAGGCCGCAAAATCTTTATGCTACGACACAGGTTCTCCAGGGTGAGCTGAGCATTCTGCCTCAAGAGAAGCACTTCTCAGGACTCAGCCATGCCTCCTCCAACCCACTGTATGGGCTGGGACATTCACCCCATGCCAGTTGTCCCTGGGTGGATGCAAGGACAGCCCTTCTCCCCACCTTCAGGTTGGGGCATCCCAAGGGCAGCGCTGAAGGAGGAGACTCAGCCTTCATCCTCGAGTACCACAGCCTGGTAGTGCTCAGATAACGGGGAGCAACCTCTGCCAACAGCAGAGAGCTGGGAAAGGAGCTGCTCTGGCCTCAAATCTGAGCACCATTTGGTGGGGAAGGCACAACATAACCTTCCTCAGCTGTAAGTGTAAACCACAGTGTAGAAACCTATGTGTTCCCACCAGAATGAAGCTTTTAAATGCAGTCAAGGCAACTAACAACAGTGATGAAACCTAAAGAAATTATGAACAAGCTCTGAGTTTCACTGTTTTATTTTCAGGACAAGGAAGTGTTTCTTCTCAAGGAAGGCAAAACATGGACATCACTTAATGTAATTGTGCCAGAAAGTTTCCTTTGGCCTTTGACTGGGCCTACAGACCGTCACCCTGAAAGGCAGGCTGTTTTATAATAATGCAGGGATTGAAGGCAGCACCAAACACACCCCCCCAGCATGCACAGCTCTGCCTTAAGGTACATTGATGCGTGCTCTCATCTACCGAGGGCACACATTGGGTAACCCAGAACCACCTCCTGCGTCAATGGGGCATCACAAACCACGGCGCAAATCCCGACTCGCAGCAGACACTTCTGCCCAGCAGTCTGGGGGAGGGAGAACACGGAAAAAACCCAAGCCCTTGGCATCCACCGCCTCGGAACAGCCGCAGCCCGAGCGAGAGCTCAGGGCAGCGCCGCACCGCTGTGCGAACGCGGGCATCCCGCATCCCGCATCCCGCATCCCGGGGGCGCTCCGGTACCCCGCGGCACCGCGGGCGGCCCCGGCCCCGCACAGCCCGCCGCCCGCCCCGCACCTACCGCGGGCCGGGGTCGCTGGGTGGCGGACCCCTCGATGTCAGACCCCTCTCAGTGCCGGGGGTGCCCTCGGTGTCGCTGCCCCCGCTCGGTGCCGCGGGGCAGGGCCGGGCTCGGCGCCGGCAGCTGCGGGAAGTGACGGCGGGGACGGGGCGGGGACGGGGCGGGCTCGGAGCAGCATCCCGGGAACACGCGGTCTGTGGCGGTGTGGGATCGGATCGGCGTGCGAGAGTAGCGCCGAGTGCTCCGCGATCCTCAGTTATGGTTCTGCACAAGGTCATTTATTTGG
>JAWWEU010000011.1:6780675-6888661 GCA_035583155.1 Acropternis orthonyx
CCCCCGTTTGGTTTTTTTTAATCATGTTTTTCACGGCTTGAATTACAATTAACCCGATTTGCATATATGAACCCCTTCAGCTTGTTGGTGCTGCTCGTAGCCAAAGTGAGCAGTAATTTCCCCTGGAGCCCCGTACAAATGGGCCACCCTGTTTCAAAGCAGATGGAGCTTTCTGGTGATTTTTGTTCCTTTTTTGTTGGAACAGGAAAGTGCTGAGAAGTCGCTACCAGCTGAAACCGTCACCCAGACCTCACAGTAGCCATCAGCCAACCCACCCGAGAATCGCATCAAACCCACTCATTGTGACTAATTTTTGTTAGATCTTAAAACCATACCATTTAGCAGAGCCATAGAACCATAGGATCATAGCAGATTTGGTTTGGAAAGGGCCTTAGAGATGATCGCATTCAATCCCCCTGTCATGGGCAGGTACAGCTTCGACTAGCACAGGTTGCTCCAAGCCCCATCCAACCTGGCCTTGGATACTTCCAGGGATGGGGGATCCACAGCTTCTCTGGGCAACCTGTGCCAGTGTCTCACCACCCTCATAGTAAAGAATTTCTTCCTCTTATCTAATGTAAACATACCCTCTTTCAGTTTTAAGCCATTACCCCTTGTCCTACCACTCCGTGCCCTGTAAAATGTCCCTCTTCGGCTCTCTTGAAGGCTCCCTTCAGATCATCACAGGGAGAGAATTCACCAACACCCTCACCGTGTTCACACCCGGCTCCAAAACTTGCTTATGCCATCTCTCCCGATGAAAGGATAAATACCCCTTGAAAACAGGGCGATTAACCAAGATGCCTGTACGATTAATCACTCGGGTTATCCCTGTCACCACCTCAACACCACCCTCACTTGTTGCGTCCTCTTGGCTCTCACCGAGGTGCCCCAGCTCCCAAAACACAAACCGGCTGGGAGTGCGTGTTTTAAACGTTATTTCTCCTGGATTTCCAACCTCTACGGGCATTCGCTTTGGCAGGCCACTCTGCCAGCCGCAGCGGCTCGATCCCCGGGGCGGCTCCAGAGCGTAAGGAAAGCTGGGAGGAGGGTCAAGCCTGGGTCAGACCCCTGACGTGTGCGGGGTGTGACGGGCGGGTGCTTGTGACTTTGGGGCGATAACCGGGGGCAGGGCGAGCGCTCGGTCCCCTCCGCACCCCGCGCTATCACCGCGGAGCATCCCCGCTACCCCGAGCCCCTCCGGCATGCCGATCCCTCCTCCCCCCGCCGCGGTTCCCGTTCCGGCGGGCGGTGCCTTCCCCATCCGGGGTCAGCCCCGCTGCCTTCCTGTTATTCCCGAGCGGGAGGCGGCGGCTCTCGGGGAGCGGCTGCGGCGGCCGCCCGTGCCCGGGGCACAGGCACGGCCCGAGGGGAGCGGGGCGGCCGCGGGGGCGGCGGGCGAGGTGAGTGGGTGAGGATGGGTGGGTGATGGGGGGTCGGTGCGGGGCAGCTCCCCGAGGGGCTGCGCTGAGCCCGCAGAGCTCCCCCGGCACAACCCGAGCTCCGGGACCTGCGAGAGGAGGGATAGCGGCGTGTTGTTCTCCAGGGGGGATCCCTCCACCCGTGGGACAGGGGTGTTGTCTGTCCGTGTGCTCTTGGGATGGGCTCTGTGTGGGCTCTCGGTGGTTACTGCGAGCAGAGCCGCTCCCCATGGGGGGGGGTGTGTGTGTGGATCCTGGCATGCAGCCTCCCGTTCCCAGTGCACTCCACTGACAGTGGCAGCGTCCCAGCTCTGCTGCCCGTAAAACCTTCCTTCCCAGAGATCTGTTTTTACCGATGTTAAATATAAAACCGCTATTTCTCACCTTCCCAAATCTTCCTTCGCAAAGCCCAGCCATGATGATGATGATTTGTTACCAGTACTTGTGTGTTTTCTAGGAGACTGAATATTAGCAAAACTTTGACCAGACTAATACAAACTGTCTGGTTGTTTTTCTTTGGGGCTTTCATGGCTGTTTTCAGTATTCCTGAAGTTACTAAGGTATCAGACCAATTAATTCTGGTGGTGTTATGGGTGTGTCTCTGATTTTTTTTTGTTTGTCTGTAACTCTTTTCTTGTTGACTAAATCTGTGGTTGAATAGAGGTTACTTTATAAACATTGCCCATTCAGAACAAGCAAGAGGAAAGTATATACTTTTAAACAAGTAAACATTAGGGACTGTGAAGCTTTTCTTAATATGACTCTGCAGCAGACTTGTAAAGAAGTGCTAAACTGGGTTCTGAATCTGGATTTTGTAGTACTTAGTAGATGAAATCTTTTCTGTTCTGTTCTTTGTACTCTCACATCCCTGCTTTGAGCTACAGCAGGCATACAAATTTGTTACATTGGATGAAGTTAGGACCTTTCCCATCATGATCTGAATCATTCTTTAGTTTCTGCCACATCACAGTTAATTTATAGAAATGTTCTCATACTTGTTGCTTCCATGCTGTAATTCTATAGTGCCATGTAATAATCAAAGTCCAGTTCTTGTGTGTAAACTTCATTACTTCCTAGGAATGTTCCAGTACTCAAGGTGATGCGATTTAATGGTTTGTCTGCTATGAGGAACTGACTGGATAAACTGTTCTAAAACAAAACCCCATGTGAACTTAAAGCTTCCCAATAAATTGCTTTATTCTCAAACAATTGCACTGGCAAACTTTTTCAGAGTGGTTACTTACTTGGAAGTATATTTTAGCCAGTGTAGACAAACCACACATCAACCAAGCTCATAGTGGAATTTATGAAACCACACAATTCCTTATGGGATCCTTGAAATAATCCGCTTTTTTATTAAGACAATAAATACGGCAACTTCAGAGCTGCAGTTGTAATTTGACTGCTGCAGATGCCCTGCATTCCCTGAGGTGTTAACCTGGTGCCATTCTTAGCAACCTGGAGACAGCATCTTGTGCTTTTTCAGAGCAGGCAAAGCCAGCCTACAAATCCATGCCAAAGTGTTTTAATTGTGTGGCTGCTTCAAATTGTCATTCTGAGTTAATGGCAAGTTTTTCTTCCATTTCTTGTTGCAGTTTACTGCATGAATGATGGCACTGAGAGGTGTTTTTGAGGGTTTGTTTAGGGTTGGGTTTTTTTTTCTTCTTTCTGGAGTGTTCTTTGGGAAAGGTGGTGTAGCTGAGCTGTTTACGAAGCAATTGTGCTTTATTGGAAGTCATAAAAGTAGGTCAATACTTAGTTAACTGTTTCTCTGATAATCAGGCCGTTCTTGCTTCCTGGAAGCAAATAGGGGATACTTTTTCCTGGAAACTTACTTTTTAAGAGTTGTCGAAAGCTTTAGAATATGAATTTCTGCAACCAGCAAGGGTTTAATGCTTTTCCATCACAAGACTAAATGTATCACAAAAGGTTTCTAGTTACTGGAAGAAAATAACACCTTTGAAAGGTGTTATCACATCGGGAATGAATTTCCTGATCGCAGTTGTTCCCTGGATTCTGTTGTGGGGTGTGCTTTTTAATGGCTTGCTCACATGTAATACAACTTTGAACAACCTTGATGATCATCATGGTTTTAACTCGGAAAGAAATTAAAGTTATCTGTAAATTGCCAGACAACAAGCCTAAGACTGACTTTCAGTCTGCAAAAAACTGCTATCTTGAAAGTTTTCCACATAAAAAGTCAACTCATTGTGTGATCTTTGAGACTTTGGTCTCAAATCTGGTGCAGATTCCCTCAGTACCAGGAATACTCTGAACACCTTACAAATACCAGTCACTTCCAAACAGAAAACTGTTCACATTACTTTTGGATGGATGTTTTGGGGGAAAGGAGATTGGGATGATGATACATTAATTCCAAATCATGCAAGAAATACTAGCATCTCTAGACTTGTATCATGTAGTTTTGCTTTGCCTACTTGAGTACATTAATGAAGGTTAAGAAAAGTTGTAGGACATTAAGAGGACATTTGAGGAATGTTGTATTAGAGTGAGGGGAAGTTAAGAGTATTTTTATTCAATTTTGATACTGATGGAGAAGCTGATTTGTTATATTTATAACTGGACAAGAATAATACTGCAAAACTAGTCTTTCCAGTTTAGTCTTAAAATACCATTATAAAGCTAAGTTTTGTCTTGTTACTTACTGGTTTGTAATTACTAAAGAATGTGTGAGATCTAGTAAATCCTCCCCACTGAGGAAAGGTGGGTCATTTGTGCGTTTTTTGTGTGTGTGATGGAGTTGGAGGGGGAGCATTAGGGAAAGAATAAGAGTTTGCACTTTGGCTAACTGGAGAACAGACTGGCTTCTAGCGTTAGCTGAGGTTTGGGGGTTTTGCAGCTTTTTATGCATTACATTCCATGCTTGTGGGAGTTTTGTCTCATCCTTTGAGAAAGCCAGACATCCAGCTGCTCCAATGGATGATGCCTGTCTGAAATTGTAAAGATGACTAGAAGAGGCCACAGAAATATTTATGCTAAAACTGCATGGGTATTTTCTTTTGCTGTTTAAGTTGAATGTGTCATAACAGAATTCTTTGCTACAATTGTCTCTTTGTAGTATCCTAATTCAAATGGGAGCAGTGGAGAGAGAAAATAGATTTGTTTGTCTCTATATTTAATTGGACAGCAAATGTATGTGAATTGTTTTGAGTGCCCGGTTGGTCATGATAACCTGCAGAGGTTCCTCCCAATTGAATTTGTTCTATAGATCTAGATCTGAATGGTTAATGAAGTGCTAAATGAACCAGAAATAATACTCTGAGTGTTAACTGGTGGGTTTTTTTTCTCCTTGCAGCGCTGGTATAGTATTAACATTAGCAAAATCAAAACAAACAAACAACCCGACACAAAACCAAGCTTAGCAGGGGGAGCGGGGGTAGAGGGAATTAAACTGTTTTAAAAAAGAAAAAAAGGCATTTTTATAAATCCTGCATGTTAACTTGTGGTCAAATGGAAATGCAGCAGGCTGAGCACAGTTTATGTAATTCTGGATCTGACTTCTCAGTCTAAGCAATACTTAATGGTTTTGCAGCACATACCTTGTTTTATATAGCATGTATTTATACTTGAATTCTAGAAAAGTATATTTCTAGTTAATTCTAGGCACAGATTTTGTGAAAGGCAATCTAAGGAGCCCATGTGTTCCAAACAAGAAATGTGAGTATACATCATCCTTTTTTCTCTATTAAGAGTGTTCTTAAAGCCATCAAAGCAGGGAATAAAAGCACTTGGTCAATTACGCCTGCTAAGTAAACTCCCTGAGAATGTTTATGGTCTGTCTTTGAGAAACTAACTTGTGTCTTCACTGTCTTTGAAAAACTGTGTTCACATACCTGAGCTCCAGAAATGTAAAAATTAAATTGTAAGAAGCCAGCTTACCTTTGTCACGTTTAAGGGGAGAAACGATGGAGCACTGGTGAAGCTTTTGTCCCTCTGGCATGTTGCTGACTTGCAGCAACTGAAGTAAATGACTCCTTCAGTCTAGTTTAAGAACAAACAGTTGGGTCAAACAGAACTTAAAGTTCAGTGATCTCTGGTTTCGTGCCCCATTGCTTTTTACCAGTAGAGAGTTAGATAAACCTCAGAGAGACTGTTCTTCATCACTTGGTTTTTTGTCTATCCGTTTACACGTTTCCTTAAATTAACTTACCTTCATGGATTTTTATGTAGAGGAACTTTCTCAGCTTTGCCTACAACTTCTGATTAAAGAAACACTTGCAAATGTAGCTTTTGAGGGTTGTGAACCTCAGAGCGTGTTTGTCAAACACAGGAGACTTACTGATTTGACTAAGACTGACTGTAAGTTCCCTGAAATTTTGAGACAGCTGAGTCACGTTATTGACTGTATATTATGAGCCTCTTCTAAGGCAGAAATGTAGAGAAACATCCCTTGGGTTATTTTCTCTCAAATGGTAAAGAAATAAAACTGAAAGGTTGTCTCTTAGAATGTACAACATGTCAAAAACTTATCTGTCATTAAGACTTAACTGGATTTGTTTTTTCCATACTCATTAGTCAGTCTTCTGCCAATACTTAAATAGCAGTTAATGGTGATGAATGACTCTCCTTGAGTATGTTCCAAGACTGTTCCTGATTTTTAACTCTTGCTGTTAGCTTGAGTCATGCTCCTTCCAGAAACATGGATTTTTCTGCTGGGATTACATTTGTTGTCTTGGAAAAGTGTCTTAAACTGTGCTGCTGTGGATCCTTGCAGAGCATACTAAGTTGATGAATAAAAAAATTACTCCTTGTTGCAGCCTTATTCCTTCTTCTAGTTATTAGCAGTCAACAAAGAAACAAGTTCTTGAATGTCTTCAAAATGCAAGAAACTTTGAAAATTACTGAAAAGAGAATGATCAAGATTTAGCATTTCATCTGAGACTAACCAACCATAAGTAGAAATATCTGCCTGTTCTGGGCTCCGAATCTAATTGACCAAAATTTCCTGTTCCTTGGGACATTGACATCTAACTTGCTGGAAGAGTGAGGAGACTGATCTCTGCAAAGATGTTGGTAAACTAAACACTGAGTGCTTGAAAATACAAGCACAAAAAAGGGAGAATGAGCAGAAGGTAAAGACTTGTTTACCAGGCAAGCACAGTGGAGATTGTGTCTTTTCAATAAATATGCTTTCTGTGATGGGATGCAACTTCGCTGCTTGTGCCATTAAGTTACTTTTCATTAAAGCTGGAAGACAGTAACTTGACTCTTGACTACAGGCATGATTTGAAAGACTGAAATTAGTAGTGCCGACATAAGAAGTTTCTACATAAGGCTAGCTTCCTTTGGGAAAAGAGAAGTCAAAACTATCATTCCAAATACCCTAAAATGTGCTTGTGGTGTCATTAAACTGCTTTGATTTGTAAAACATACCACTTACTCTTCATTTTTGTATTTACATTCCCAGCTCTCAACAGAATAATCAGGAAATCCTGCAACTGGATTATAAAAGTGGAAGTGATACTAATAAAACTGAAAATTGCTCTTCTGCCTTTGTGAATGTTGTACAACCAGTTCCACTTACCAGCTTATCAAGGCAGTCTCGCTGGTGGGAGGAAAGTGATTAATATATTGTATTTTATCTTCTTGGAGTTTCATGCTGTCACCTCTGAAATCTTCAGTTTTGATGTTAAGTACTGTAAAAGAGCACTTGTCCCAAAATAGCCCCTAGTGTCTAAATGAAAGAGCTGATTTTTAAGCAACCACCAGACATCTTAGTCTTGATTGTGGTGTATAATTGAGGATGTGCTTGGGAGTGCCACTGTTAGTCTAGAAGGCTTGTTACAAAGATTGATTTATAATAAATTATATTTGTACTTTGATGTAAAATAGTAGTATGTGAAATTATAATGCTGTCATTGTAGATGAGAGACTTAACCAGTTATATGAATTTTTGGATAAGTGTTTGCTAGCTAAAAGAACACACTTAAATCTGTTTTAACATTTTATTTGAGAAAGTAAAGTTTAACGCTTTTTCTCATGTTTATCTTCTTACCAGAGTTCTGGTTAGTAAAATTCTAATAACTTGCCTTCCTCTTCAACTTGCTCTGAAATGGAAGATAAAGCACTGATGTTGTTATCACTACTCAGCAGCACTCCCTTGATCGGAGATACCTCCAAGCTGGAATGTTTTGACGTGTTGGGGAGTGATGGCATAACTACCACCAAGAGATAAAGATGGAAACTGAAAACAGAAGCCAACAAACAATAAAACAGGAGAGCTGATACACAAAGAAAAGGATACCAACACCTATTCCTGGCTGTGGAAACTCTTCTTAAATATGTTGTCAAGTTGTTTTGCAATCCAGCCCTTTTACTCTTCTTTCACCACCTCTTCTCCAAACTTTTCGTTGTTGTATCAGCAGATAGGAGAGTATCACAAACAACTTCAGGGTGATAAGAGAAGTGTAACCGTAATTATAGATTCCAATCTCATGTTGTCCTGGTATGTGAGCAGGTTATTTGTTTAAACAACCAAAGAGATTGTTTGCAAGATAGTTACCCTTCCCTAATTGGTGTTTTTTTATGGGTGGAAATTAAATCCAAAACACTTAAGCTTTTGTGATCTTCTCTTCTATTCCGGGGTTAAACTTCACCAGGCTGAAAACTGCTTTCAGTTTTTTTTGAAAACACACACCTACAAAAACATTAACAAAATGTTTCCAATGAACTATCCATGTATTAAAAAATACTTCCTTGTTTGTGCAGATGTGTAAAGTTCTCTTAATAGCAGTGACTGACTACTGCCACTATCTTTTTGGCTTTTTAAAAATAAAAGTCTTTCTATTTAATGTATCCCTCTTACATAGCTCTGACTGCAGTAGTAGGCTGTATCTGCCTAAGCGTCAAAGCATTTAATCTGGATATGAAAGTGACTTCCCAAACTGGGAAGCTGGGGAATCTTTAAACCATTGCAGAGATGTGGCTGATAGTCACTGCCTAAATACCTATGAGCTTATGTCACTCTTTTGGAAAGTTCATGTTAACTACAAACACTATCTATTTAGGCAAACATTAGCTATGTCTGTCAGATATGTTAACCACAAGTTGCTGGTACCCTGACCTCGTTAGAGAAACAATTTGGGTTACAGCTGGAAAGTAGAGGAAAAAGAGATGCACAGCAAACAGCTTAATGACTCGGTAGCCCCACACATGAATCATGCTTTTGGGTGGTTTGCAGAGCAGATGCTGTAAGGAAAGGGTTAATAACATTTGCAGTATACGCCTTAAACATCAAGCTCAGTGGTGGAACTTGCTGCAGAAACACCCCACGTGCCTCTGCACAAGCCACAGAAAGGAGCAGTTTCTGTCCTGGCCTTGCAGAGGCAGGACCGGACCTGACGCTTTTCACACCAACCCTCTGCCGCAGTGTGTTATGGAACGACTGCAAGAAGTGGGGTCGCAGATGGGACACCTGATCTGGGGGGGTGCTTGCCTTGTACGGCCCCCAGAGCAGACCCTCAACAACCACCCAATTAAGGCCTGAGCCTGCACGATGGCGAGACCACACTGAGCAGCCTCTCATGCTAATGAGGGGAAAGCCACTCCCCCTCTCGCTAATGAGGAACTGAAAGCCACTCTCACCTCTGCTGCTAACGAGGGATGGTATAAGAGTGTCTCAGGGAGTGAATCGGGCGGGATCCCACCTTCATGAAGAAGCCAAGGGCCCTGAAGGCCCAATGGGATGCTGCTGGATCCCTGGTGATGACTATCTTCTGCTTGTTCTTTCTCCCTCTCCTCTTTCCCCCATACACTTAATGTTACAAACTGAAGTCAGTATTGTTGACCCGGCATTTAGTGTCACTTGCATCTTAATTTGGGCAGAGGACTTCTAACATGGAATCATAACAGGGGCTTCCAACAGACATGTGCAAGAATGATGAACATTCAGATAAAGACTCTGAAGAACCATTTGCCACAGTTGACCTGAGCTGGTTTTGTACTTCAGGCTGAAGCATGCAGGACCTAATGACATACATAGTCACAAAGAATCACATTTGTTTGCACTCGTTGAACACAAATGCAAATGCTTTAGTGTCTCGAGCATTGTGATTGTGGCATCCAACCTGTAAATGCAGAGAAAAGGGCTGTTCTACCAGGGTCAACAGCTAGAAGGGGAATTAAACTCCTTAAGAAACTTTGGTTTCTTTGTTACTTGCATGACACAGTCAGATACTCTTACAAAATCGGGAATTCAGTCTTCAGTGTTGTTTCACATAGCAGGCCCCGTTTTCTCATGTGCTTAGGTGCAATGCATCTCTGGGATTTGTGACCTTTAGGGAGATAAAGCCTGATGGGAGCAATTAGTGGTGCCAAATGCTTTGCAGCTGAATAGACTCTCTACTTGGTGTGAGGGGTAGGCAGGACAGTCTCCCATCTGTTGCTGGAGTGAGTAAAGGTCTGTTGACCGTATTCTGTGGAAAACTGCTCCTTATCTTTCAGCAGAGTTATCTTCTACTGCTAAATAAATATTTAGTTATTCACCATTGACTCTGTACCACAAACAAGTTTACCAGGGAGTAGGACTTCAGTATTTCTGACTCTTGAAAAGCTATGGTGGTTTCCAGTTGTGGTTGTAGCTTGTGTGGAATAGACAACAGGGCAGGATTTTGAAGGAACTGTATTTGTTTGCCTGCTGTCTTATTCCGTGTGTTTTTGTATAGGATAATTTGCTAAGAACTGTCTGAATTTCAGCTGTTTATAGGACAAGCATATTTCACTGCAGAATTGAATTTTTTTCTTTACAGTGACTGTGGCTTTGTGTTAACTCTGTCACAAACTTCCTTCTCTCAACAAATGATTTTGAAAAGGGAGCTAAGAAATAGCTCAATGGAGAAAGTATTGTTTCAGCTTTTCAGTTTAGGAGCTTAAACAAAGAGAAAAATAAAACCAACCTCCTTCCATGGCTTTTGCCGAGGCATGTGGTTCCTTCCAAATGCTCTGACAAAAATGAAGTTGCATCCCGTCCTCTGTGTGCCAGTAAATAAAAGATAATGATTTCTGCTAGCTGAATTCAGTAAGTCCATGCAGACTAAACCCGTGCTTCTGTAAATACTGTTTGAGTGCAGAAGTCAGTTAAGATACAATAAATGGAAAGCTATGTTTGGATTACGGAACAGAAACTTCAGTCTTCTAGTTCACTGTTCTAGACTTAATATTAAAAATCTGCAAAGATGCAGAAATAATGCTATCCACTGCCACTCCAGAAGTTTTTTGTTTTTATACATTAGTTGCTTTCAGGGTCTGGAGTAACTTCGTACAGCAGAAAACCTTTATCTCAATTTAAAGTTGCTGCCAGACTCCATCCTAAGAAATGCTATGTGGGAAGTACACAAGACACTGTAAGTCAGTCGTAGTCTGATGTCTTTCTCAGCTGCTTCTTAGTAAAGAAAGGGCTTACAGGGTGAATATTTTGTGTAAAGGTGAATGTAAGTTAGTAAACAGAAGTTGGCCCAATCTCAGTCATGTTTTCTTAGGAGCACAGTGCCCTGTGTGCCTTCCATCCAGAGGAACTGGTCAGGTGAACCCCGTAGATTGAACCCTCTTGGTGCTGTTGGTTGTGTTGGAGAGGCAGGCGTAGCTGTGTGAGGTCTGCAGAACCTCCGGAGTTTGGTGGCAGTTCTTTCCCTGCCCCTCTGGGTACGGACAGTGGGAGAGGAAACCTTTCCTCTTCCTCAGTGCAACTGGAGGTTTATCTTGCTGCAGCAGAGGGAGGTCCTTCTGAAAGCCAAGGTGACGTGCCTGGGGGAGGTCAGCACGAGGCAAGGCCCTGTCCCAGAGGCAGGTTTTCTGCACAGCTGCTCCCACGCCGGGGGGAGAGACAGACTGACCGGAGCGCGCAACACCTGGATTGACTCTGCTCCGGCTCCCTGTCTGTGTGCCAGCACTTCCTGTTTTTAAAGATCCTGTTTACTGTCTGCGGTCCAAATATCCCAGGAAGGTGGGAGGATGGGAAGAAACATGGAGAGAAAACCAAGCAGCGTTATTTAAGGTGGAATTTCTGCATTTTTAGTTACGTGTTCGGCATTTGTTACTTCGCAAGTCTAGCTTAATGAATTATGCCCTAGAGTGTTCTTTTGCTTACATGGTTTTGCACTAATTTCCAAAAGCAGAACTGCAGAAGCTGACATTGAAACCCTTAATATTTATAGCAATGAGCAGAGTATGGTTTGTGGTGTGCTTTTGCTTCACGTTCTTTCTGATGTTCGCATACAGCAATGTTTCTCAGCCATATGAAATGGAGTATTAAAGAAGAACGTGTAATCAGAGGAAAGCTGCCTTTGTATGGGTACAAAATGGCATGTTGCTCTGATTTTGTTGCCAGACTTTAAGGCTTTTTATTTAAAGAGCTTGACAGAATTTGAGTGGTGCTCACTGAACTCCAGAGCTCACACCTTGCTGTGGAGGAACAGCTCCAACCAGAGCAGAGCCAGGTGGGAGAGAAATCCTCATCCTGCTGCACAGCAAGCCAAGCTAATTGCTAAAGTAGTGAGTAAGCAGCTATTTGAGGCATAAAGAGAAGATATGTTGCTTTTCTAATTCTTTCTTGTGCTTTATGGCTATTAGTCCTCTATAAATGACAAAATCCTGCCCTTTGAGGTGGATCTAGAGATGGAATTACTGAGTGATTTCAGACTAAAAAGGAAAGTTTGATTCCAGGCTTTTCTTTGTCTAACATGAGAAAAAATTCAGCCGTTAACTGGAAGAAAATGTTCTAGGACAGACACTCTGCCTTTGGAATGTCATGGGATCCCTAGGGAAAAGGACAGTCGTAGTGGGAATTGTAGAGGTCACCAGCAACTTGGAAATGTTTCTTTCTCGTGATCCTGTTTTCATGGCTCCCAGACAGTGAGTGAAGCTATAAACACTGTGCCTGCATGGGTGGGGGAGGGTGAGCAAGGGGATTTGGATATAAGAATTCACAAAGCTCTTTTGGTTTTCTTGGAAGGAAAAAAAAAATTCCAGCAATAGTAAATCTTTTTAAACTGTTCATCTCGGTTTTGGTTCAGCTTTTTGATCCTGTGTGTTATTCAATAACATGAAACACATACTGCCTGTTGGGCAATACTTTATAGTAAGTTCTTTTTTTTCCAGGATGACCTCACCATTAATTTTATTCATGGTATCTGAAAGTCACTACAAGAATATTGTATTCTGAAATTTTAAAAAAAATAGACATAAGATAAAGAAAACAGCTCAGAAGCGTAGTTGCCCCATCTTCTCATATCAAACTAAACTGAAACTGCTTTTCACTAATTTCCAGTGAGGTTTTACATTTGCAGGAAAGAATGATCTTGTATTTCTGCTGCACTATAATTCTGCAGATGCTACCAATAATTTTAAGGGTTTTTTAGCTCTGCCTAGAACAAGGCAAATGTACTGGGCCCTGCTTTTGAAGGGGGGAAGAAGTAGGTAGCGACAAATAAAATTGTTTGCGTTTGGAACTATTTGCCTGTTTCAGAAGGAAATTAACTGCTGAGATGTTTTTGACAGTGTTGAACCCTTCTGTTTGCTTCCCTCGAGTTGCTGTTTGTGATCAGATAAGCAATTCCGCGTATCCATGGGTTTTCTGGGAAATAAGGATGAAAGTGATACGTAAGAAATGAGGCACGACTGCAATGCAACAGTCTTCTGCTTTCTATGCTGAACAAAGCAATATTTCTACCCCTTAAATCTGTGTGTAATAGTGTTTTCATGGAGGACAGTTTCTGACATCTTTGTACTAGTCTTCCTGGATTTTAGAGAAGTGCCAACTTGGCAAGCAGGAAGAACAAAAGGACAGTACTGAAAATACCGAGTCTGGGGCAGTCTTACTGACACCACACAGCAGGTTTGGACAGCAGCAAAATCAGACAGACAGCTCTGCCCGGTTTTCTTCATGTTTTGGAGTGCCTGATTGATGAGGATAAAACATTCTGGGATTTAGGAAGGTGGAAATGTCCCTTGCGTTCTGAAAAGCGTTGTTCTTGTTCCAGGAACTTCTTTATCTACACAAACCCACAGCTTCTGTTTTGGGGATTCCGCAGTAGCTTATAAAAGCTTATTTGGGGGTCATACCTGTAGTTGATAATTCTGTCAGTTTGACAGAGAATCAAGATTCTTTAATGAAGCCTTTTTCTTGGGGCAAAGCTAGGATTCTAGAGGAAACTTCTGCTTGGAAAAGAAATCAAATTGGGCACAAATCCTAATGAGCTGCTCTCTGATACCAAAGATACCACAAATTATTATAAAACATTGCTACATCCTGTCTGTAAAAACAGTGTAATTGGATTTGTCTTGTGACTGGAAAAACTAATGGGCTTCAATTAAAGTGCAGGAGTTTAGTGAATGAGTCATTCAGTTTCAAATATGGACTGATAAAATGGTACTGACTGTTTAGTCTGCCCTTTTGAATGGATTTTGAAACACTGGCTGATGTTTACACCAATGCAAAATTACTCAGTTCTCAGTCACTGGAATGTGTGCTCTTTGCATAAGCATCCCATACTTTATACATTCAATACAATATTACAGCACAGTACACTGCTTGCTTCCTTCTGTGCTTGCTAGATTTCCTTCTAATTGGTACATCAGAGATGGAAACATTTCCTTGCAGATCCTGAAGAGTAACTGTAGGTGCTTGTGCTGATGAGAAAGAGCCTTAACTATATGTCTCCTAAAGGGAACAATAACTTTTTTTTTCCCGTAGATTGTCCCGCTGACATGCACAGTGTGTCTTTACTTGTGGGGTGATAAAACTATCATACTTTACTGAAACCAAATTTTCTAAACTTGGAATCTCTTAATAAGGGACTACATCAGCTATATAAGATGGTGGCTAATTTCTATTCTATAAGAAAAGAGACTACATAAATTAACTTTAGTATGGTAGGTGTATCTGGAAGCAAGCAGGAATCTGTATCATGTATGTTGTTTATCTTCTCATTTTTTTCCACCACGTATGTTTACTCTTTTGGAATGGAATCTCAAAACATGCTCACTTGTAGGTTGGGTACTCAGCAAGGTCAGCGGGCTACTCTCAATCCATTCTCCTCCCAGCCTGTGTTTGTGCTTGGAATTGCCCTGTTCCAGGTGCAGGCCTGGTTGAAGTTCACGAGGTTTGAACAGTCTCACCTCTCCAGCCTGTCCAGGTCCCTCTGGATGGCATCCCTTCCCTCCAGTGTGGTGTCCCCACCACACAGTGGTGTCACCAGCAAACCTTCTGTGGGTGCCCTCAATCCCACCGTCTGTGTCACCAACACAGGTGTTAAACAGTGCTAGTCCCAAAACCAACCCCTGAGGATGCCACTTGTCACTGGGCTCCACTTGGACATCGAGTCGTTGTCCACAACTCTGAGTGCGACCATCCAGCCAATTCCTTACCCACAGAGCAGTCCCTCTGTTGCATCCATGTCTCCAGTTTAGAGACAGGGGTGTCATGCAGGATGCTGTCCAGTGTTTCGGACAAATCTGGGTGTCTCAAAGCTTTTGGTAGGGGAAAAATGTTTAAGGTGCTTTTGGAAGGTCAGGGATTGCAGGTGTGATGCAGTGTTCATTTGACGTGTTCCCTTAGTTTGACTCAAGTAGCATCTTTCTAGAATTCCCTTAAAATTATAGTCCGTTTACTGTCGAAGAACATAATTGATTCTATTTATTCCAGGCAGCCTTCCAGATTTGAAAGTGTACACAGAAACACAAGCTGCCAGCTATACTTCAGAACTGTTTCTGTTTACATTTTTGCTTTCCAAATCCAAACCCTGGAGGCGTGATTACATGTGCGAGTGAAATGAATGTGCACACAGAATGACTGTGTGCTCTGCTCCAGCACATGTCTGTATCCCAGTTTAAAACAAAAGCTGCTGTCTTTGTGCAGTTGCTCTAAAAAGTGTACATTTGGAGATGTCACTTTTGGACTGTTTGCAAGTTTTTGAAGAAGTGGTATTGAGTTGTCATTTAACGTTTTAATTATTTAAGGAGCCGAGGTTGACGTTTATTTTGAAGAGATGCTTGGCTAAAAGGATTTAATATGTCTGTGTATGTCCCTCACTCCTGCCTCTGTCTCTTTGTTGGCAATTGTTGGTGGGGGTGAAGGATGACTTACAGTGGAACAAGCGACCATTCTTGCAGTGAAAATGGGCTCTTAGAGTTAAGAGGAGTCTCAGCAGGATTGTGGAACTGAACTTAAAGACTTCTGGTATAAACTCAGTCAGTGTTGTAAATATTTAATTTGATTGCGGTCCATCTATACTATCATTGTATGTGTGTGGACAGGAAAAGTTCATATGACTGCATATTCATGTTCATTTGGGGCTTTTTTGCTGATTTATGCCGTAACAGTGATGTGTTTCTGCCTGTGCTTGTAATTAAGAAATGTAAATAAGCACTTGATGCAGTGATGTGGGGAGGGAGTCTTGTTCATGCTTTGCCTGATCAAAAAGATGCCGTTTAACTTGTATGTTTCTTTTTATTTGTATGCTGAGGATAGTTATCTGTAATTTGGAATCTTTCAAGTTACTCTAAATGGTGTTATTTGGGTTCACTGGTAATGTTTTGTAATTGGTCAGCTTCCCAAGTTTGCCTCTTTAAATACACTGTGTGTGCTTAGAACTTTCCATTTCAGTATCCGCTCACTGAGACTATTACAATGATGAGGGAAATGAAACAGCTTCTTTAAGCTCTCTTTGAAAAAGAAGTCAGTTGCAAAGCCTTTCTAAATATGCATGAGGTGTTAGTGGAAAGGCATTTTTTCTAAATCTGCAGTGGCACTTCAGTATTTCCGTGGATATTTTTAAAAGCCCGAACTACAACTACAAAGGAGGGATTAAAAAACACAACTCTATTGCTACTCAGAGTTGCTTAGGAAGCAGTGGATTTGGGAAAACATCATTTTCATTCTAATGCTTCTTTGTAAGAACTGGAGTGTGGCAAGAGCAGATACTGGATGTGCTTGGAAGAAAACTTTTCGGAAAATAAGTACCAAGGCATAGAAGTGAAGAAGCGAGGATCATTATTTTATTTTTTAGCTTATATAAAAATTATACATAAATTCTATATACTTACAATTTTGTTCATGTGTACATGAAATATATATTTCTATATTTTTAAAATCTGCTGAGCAAGGAGCAAGTATAGTATTAACTGCTTTTCCACAGTGAGAGCTTTCAGAAAGCTGGTCAGACAGAAGTGATGTGAAGCTGTTGGTTTGGGGGTTGCCCTTCCTTTCTGTTATTAGGAAAACTAAGATAGAAGGGAAGTCCAAAGAGGGTTGTGACAATAGTGATGGGACAAGGAACAATGGGTACAGACTGAAAGAGGGGAAATTTAGGCTGGGTAGATACTAGGAAGTAATTTTTTACTGTGAGGTTGGTGAGGCCCTGGCACAGGTTGCTGAGAGAAGCTGTGGATGCCCCATCCCTGGAAATGTTCAAGACCAAGCTGGAGAAAGCCTTGAGCAACCTGATCTAGTGGGAGGTGTCCCTGCTCATGGTAGGGGGGTTGGAACAAGGTGATCTCTAAAGTCTCTTCCAGCCCTTTACATTTGGTGATTCTGTGATGGATCTCTGTGAAATTAAAAGCAATGAATGCAAAGATAAGGAACTTTGTTTCATCACAAAAAATCTGGAATATTGGGTGAAAGTTAGTAGCGGGCTTCAGGACAAAGAAGAGCAAATACGTTGCAACACGGAGCCTTCTTCGCTCTTGTCACAGGATGCCAGCAGTTGGTGTGTGAAAAGTCCTGAGCAAACTCAGTTAAAAATTAGGAGTGTTTGTTGGTGAAGTATCACCAAGTGAGTGCCTGCCCTGGTGGTTCTACTCTTTCGCTGGCATCTGCCCTTGGCCCTGGGCTGTGGGACATCTCTGCTTGGTCCAGATACTGCTTTTGTTGTAACTGGGGTGGCAGGAGCAGCACAGCTGGAAGGTCAGGCATGTGTTCCCCTCCTTTCCTTTGGCTTGGAAAAGACATTCATGGAGCTGCCAAAGGGAACTGGAACATTAATGGAGCTCAGGGCTTCTGTCTCATTCATGGTAAAAAAGGTTGTGTTGCAATAAGTAGCTTATACTGATCTAAGAAAGCTACAGCCAATCGTGCGTGTACATGGATTCTTAAAATCAAGCTTAGAGGTTTTAGTAAATATTTATAACTATTATGTTAGTGTTGTTTGAATACTTTAGAGGTTTGAGATGAGAAGAAAGTTTTCAAAAATGTATTAAAGCGTTGGTTTTGGCTAAACGTAACAGCTGATGGTTTGTATCATCCAAATGATAGTTTTTTTCTCTTTTCAAGTTAAAGATGTGAAGAATTGGGTTTGAGATTTGATTAAAAATTTCTGTAATAATTTGAATATTAGCTATTTTCATCTCCCATGCTGTGGAAGTGTTCTAATCATGGATTATAAAGGTCAGGTAAAATAAAAATCCTCTATTTTAACACCATATGTATATTGGCATTTTTCCCAAACTAATGTTATTCTGCTATTAACTGTTCTGTTTCAGTAGATATTTAGATCAAATGCAAGTTCCTTAGGCGTCAGTTTTATCAAGTCTTTTTTACTGAATGTAAAATACAGCCATGAATATTCATCTGTAGTTATAAGCTGCGTTTAAACAGTTTTATCTGAAATTCCTGGTGATGTTTGCATTTTAAATTGTAATATTTAAATTTCTGATTTTCACTCAGGTTTACACGTACGAGTCACTGCTTGAAAAGCTTGGAGTACAAAGTTATCTCAAGACTTAAAAATGCCTCCACGACCGTCATCAGGGGAACTATGGGGCATCCACTTGATGCCACCGAGGATCCTTGTGGAGTGTCTTCTGCCAAATGGAATGATAGTGACACTCGAATGCCTCCGTGAGGCCACCCTACTGACTATTAAGCATGAACTCTTTAAAGAAGCGCGAAAATACCCCCTCTATCAGCTCCTTCAGGATGAATCTTCTTACATTTTTGTAAGTGTTACACAAGAAGCAGAAAGAGAAGAATTTTTTGATGAAACCCGGAGACTTTGTGACCTGCGACTCTTTCAGCCTTTTCTAAAAGTTATTGAACCAGTAGGTAACAGAGAAGAAAAGATTCTTAATAGAGAAATAGGTGAGATTACCTTTTATTTAAACTTTATTTAGACTTCTCCTCTTCACAGTGTAAAGAATTGAAACAGGTTGTCACGTGTCAATTGTTGCATCAAATGTCCAAAGATGCTGATCATAGTAAAGCACATATTTGTAAACTGTGAATTAAATTTCTTTTGCTCTTCTGTTTGGTTCACATGTAAAACCTTGGCCTTGTAAAACATATTTGTAGCTGCCTGTGGGTTAGAGGAAATCTTTTTACTTGTCTCTTATTAGCAGGATTTCACATTATTACAAAGTAAAACCTGTTCTGTTTTTTTGGGAAGTCAATCATAATTTGTTTTGAAGTTTGCACAGTTGTAAATTCTGTATTTAAGTACAAATCTTAAACCGTATTTGTGATAACATGTTTGCTCTAGCTTGCATAGAAAATGAAGTTTCAGAAATCAGATGGGTTTTGCCTTCCCTTTTCACCTTTGGGCAAAAGAACATGGGAAGGGGAGGGGAAAAAACCCCTGAAGCTAGAGAGGCAGAGGGGAGACAAATTACGATGTTTTGAATCATCTCTGGACTAGTATATTGTTTTCTATGATCCATTGAGGAAGATGGCATATATTGCAGCATCTTGGTTAAGTATTAAATTCAGGCAGTACAAACCTATACCCACTCCTGTTTTGTTGCTAACAAGTGTGTACTGCAGTGGTGGAGACTTGTCAACTGGAAATACTTGTTCTGGGGTGCTCCTAATTGTTAAATTATGTAATTGTTATGAATGCATCATAAGTAAACTGTTTTGTAAAGCACAACCTGCCCAGGACTAAGGGAGAGTGGTGGTTAGGTAACCCTGCGACACGACAATTCAAAGTTTCCATTTGAACATGCATGCATAAATAATGATTTATCCAAGCAATCTCATTAAAGTAAATGGAATTACATCTGAGACTGAGCACCTGAGAGAAATGGACTGTTGTTACATGAATCTATGCCAGAGAGCTTAAGTTCAGTATCTCTTGGAGTGCTTGTTGCATTTCTTAAATAATGTAGGTCATTAAAAAAAATTAATAGCTGTTGTTCAGCTGTAAACAAAGTTGATTCCAGTCCTGATAGCTACCAATAATCCTGCCTGGGTTTTAGAAAAAATCAGGTATCTCAGCTCCTCTGGCTCCCTTAAGAAACTTTGTGCTGACTTCAAAGGAAGTTTAGTACTGGTCCTTTTCCTCCAGGAGGAATGTCAGCTATGAGAGCAATGATCTAAGGCTTTCAGGATCTTCAGGGAATGTACCCCTGCTTTCTAACCTTTTCTGTGTCTGCTGAGTGCACTTTAGAACTGTGTTGTTCTTGAATGTTATAAACCAATTATGTATGCAAGTAGAAGCTGATGGTTAACACAAGTATTTTAGGCTGTGTTTCACTTAAAACATGCTCTTTTTGTCACTGGTAGAAGAAATCTTTAGCTCTAATTGCCAGTTACAATTATTTTTTCATGCTTCTTCCATGCTGTAGGTTTTGCTATTGGCATGCCTGTCTGTGAATTTGACATGGTCAAGGATCCAGAAGTACAAGACTTCCGGAGAAACATTCTCAATGTTTGTAAAGAAGCAGTGGATCTTCGAGATGCCAACGCACCGCACAGCAGAGCACTGTATGTCTATCCTCCAAATGTAGAGTCTTCAGCTGAACTGCCCAAACACATATACAACAAGCTAGACAAAGGTAAGATCAGTATTTACAGTAGAAACAAATATATTTTCAGTGTTTGAAATCAAAGAGTAAAGCTGGTGATTTAGGTAAGTCACTGTTTTACGGACTGTATTTAGTACACTCTAGCAACATCTTACACCTTAAGTTCTTCAGAATAGTATTCTTGATAGAGTGTGGGTTCAAAAGGATAACTAAATTTACACTTTTTGCTATTCTGATAAATCAGTTTTGAAATATAACTCTGTAAACAGAGGTGACTTTTTAATGGGTAGGAACAACTTGTTGGTTTTTCAGTTTTCTATGGCATTCAGAAATCCAGAAATAAATGATGCTGAATCACTGAGTCATCTTGCAGTCCTGAAATATTAAAGAGTTACTGCTGTTTTCTTGAAGCCCAAGTAGTCAGTAGTATTCAGTCAATAAAAACATTCTTAACCTCAGGGCTGAAAGTTGGAATTTACACTAGAGTCAAAAACAAACTGAGTGCACCCAGTTCCTTGCAGAAGTTATAAACCCGCTGTCAGTTTTGGACTATGAATCTTGCTTACATCTTTTTTTTAATACTGAAAGCAATTCTCTGTGTTGGGGAAGGGGTGGGAGTTGTTTGGTTTGGTGGTTTTTGTGGGGGTTGTGCATTTTGTTTTAAAACTGCATTAAAAATTACAGACCTAACTTGATTTTACATTTATTCTAGGGCAAATTATAGTGGTGATATGGGTAATAGTCTCACCAAACAACGATAAGCAGAAATACACCTTAAAAATCAATCATGACTGTGTGCCTGAGCAAGTTATTGCCGAAGCAATTAGGAAGAAAACACGAAGTATGTTGCTATCATCTGAACAACTGAAACTTTGTGTCTTGGAGTACCAGGGCAAATATATTTTAAAAGTGTGTGGCTGTGATGAATACTTGCTAGAAAAATGTCCACTGAGCCAGTACAAGGTGAGTAACATGAAGGATGTATCTTGAACTGCACTAAAATAGTCCAGATTTATGGGGGAGAAAATGGCTAGAAAATGTCTGGCTATTTCATTAAATTAATCCAAAGCACAGGAAGTAACAGTGATGCCCCTTTAAACAGATTGGCTAATACAGGTGGGTAGTGTGCATATTTGTTTTTTCATGTGCTTCAAAAGAGAGTGGGGAGGAAAGAACTAGAATTTGTATCACTAGTGTAATTTTTCTCCCTTTCTTACATCTAATGTTAGTGATAAATCAGTGGCAGGTACTTTCAGAAATATCCTAGATTTTTGAATGCAAGAGAAGAGCTAGATTTGAATGGCACTGATGCAATACAAAAGGAAATTTGATCAGATTGTAAATTATGAGACAACCATTGCTACTGTAAATCTTATCCTAAAGGGCTGGAAGAAGAGAATACTCTATTTTCCTGTTACTTATGTCTTTATCACTCCTTTAATAACTTCCAGCACCACAGAAATCATTGCTAAGCCTTCCTTGTGTCTGTCTGTCCTTCACTGCCTGGGTTTTGTTAGTGCTGGGAGTGTGGGACAGAACATGTGACAGAAGAGCATCTGAGCAGCCCTCTCTGGAACAGACAACAATGTCACCCTGTAGATTTCCTGACAGACTGCTGCTGCTTCCTCTCTGAGGAATGAGTTGTTGTGATAAACAGCTTCCATTCCTTCGGCTGAAATGGTTGACAGTCTGATGTTCAGAGCAATGGAGGAGAGGAGGGGTGGGGGATCCTGAGTAATGGGAAAAGCAGCTTTGTACTGTGGGAGCTGGAGAACAAGTGCAGGCATACATGAATAATTTTGTAGAGTCATCTTAAGATCAAACACTAGACCTATTTGATCTAGCGTGGCTTCTTCAGAAGCATCTGGTTTGCCTTTGCTGTGCCACAGCAGAGCTTGCTCATTAACTCCAGGGCTGGACCTGTCTTAACACTGTATTTTGTGGTACAGTTGCCAGACTAAATACTCTCAGCACTCAGACCTGACTGGACACCAACAGCCTTGCAGCTAAAAGTCTGTCAGGATCAGAGTCTGTGAGGATCAGTGCTGAGTGTAAGGTAATAAGCACAACTGAACCAAAACCGAGCGTGTCTGCCATTTGCCTCGTGCCCCTGCCTGTGCCCAGGAGTATCAGTCTCCTGTGCCGGGCTGCACAGCAGGCTGGTACAGCACTTGCTTCTTCCAAAACAGCTCAACTTCTTCCAGGGTCAGCTCAAATCCACCTGCTTTGTGCTGCACTGTGCTGGAGCTAAGGAGCTGTGCAAGAAACCCGACTGGTCTTTTTGTCAGCTCCATTCACTCGCTCCAGTTCAACCTCCTGTTCCTCTAGACATTGTTCATATCTTGCAATCTGTACAAAGTGGCTGCAACCCTGCCTGACATCTATGGAAACTGTTGGAAGCTGTAACTATAAACACTGTACAGGGTGTGCATGCAGGGACACGACAAGCCTTTTAAATACACTTTTACTTTTCTAAATTCCTGAACATCTTTAGGTTTAGATTACCAAGAGTGTAGACTTTCTAAAACACTGAGCCTTTTGGTTTTGTGTTGTTGCAGTATATAAGAAGCTGTATAATGCTTGGTCGCATGCCCAACCTGATGCTGATGGCAAAGGAAAGCCTGTACACCCAGCTGCCCCTGGACACCTTCACAATGCCATCCTATTCCAGGCGTATCTCCACAGCTACACCCTACATGAATGGAGAAGCTACAACCAAATCCCTCTGGACTATAAATAGTGCTCTCAGAATAAGAATCCTCTGTGCAACCTATGTAAATGTGAACATTAGAGACATAGACAAGGTAAGGCACATGCTGTATGGCATCACGTGATTTTCAGCAGCTCATGGTTTCCCTCCTGAGCTTTCTGTTCTATGTTGACACTGGAAAAGAAGTGTTATTTAACATGCTATAAAATTATACCACTTTTTTATTTAAATTGAAGTACTCAATTCTACAGAATGCATCCACATTTTAGCAGCTGGAAACTTGTACACTGCTTAAAAAGGGCAAGCTGTGGTAATTATTAGTTGAATATTCTGCCTAGAAGGAGCAGGATTGAGTTTACATAGCTCCCTTCAGCAGAGTATGTAATGGATAGAAAAAGGAAGCCCATGTTGCCACCTGTCTTCTAAATAATTATGTTTAAGAATGAGTTACAGTAATTGGCAGTACTTTCGGTGAGGGGTTGCTGGATAGTGTGCTGCTCTCGGTGTTTATGAGAAGAGAGGTGTGGGGTGATAAGGGAGAAAAGACAAGTGTAGGGTTCAATCCCACTGAAGACATCCACAACCCTGGCTCTCTTTCCTTGGAGTTTGTCCTGTCTTTTCTTTTACTGTACCTTGGCACAGGAAGAATTGAGAATAAATTCTAGGTTTTGGTTTTTATTGGTGTTCAACTTTGTTACTGCATTTTTTAAGAACTAGTTTTGTGATTAATGAGGGAAAAGACCAGAAGACTTTTTCTGGAAGGATTTGCTTATATATGGGGCTTCACACATGAGAGAGCATGAATTAATTTGGCTTAGGGAATGTTGGGGCTGTTTGGTTTTCAGTTTTGTGTTTGTTTTTCATTTGCTGAAAATAGAAGGCTAATGAGTTGTGATCATGGTATGCATTGACAGCAATGAAAAAATTTGTTCATAGTAACATTTCAGAGACAGTACTAATATGGATGTTGTTTTCAGATCTATGTTAGAACAGGCATCTACCATGGAGGGGAACCTTTGTGTGACAATGTGAATACTCAGAGGGTACCTTGTTCTAATCCCAGGTAAGTTAAATACCTGAGTGACTCCAGAGAACCTGACTTCCAGGGCATCATCAGTGAGAGCACTGAAGGAGTAAAGGCTTGGCTCAGCCATTACAAGTTTTGTAAAAATACATATAACCCTATATATGTAAATAACATTAATGTAATTCAAACACAAGCACTTTGTCTTGCACGTCATAGTATAGTTTCTTTACTGAACAGATCTGTTTTACATGAGCACTTAGAGTTGTCCCTGAAACACCAATATAATTCATACATATATATGTATAAAATATCATTCCTAATTCATTCATTAATATTGTGAAATCAGCATAACTCCAGAAAACTGAGCTCTCCTATTTCCTGTGGATCAGTAGCAGGTGTTCCAGCTGCAGGCTCAGATTTCACTTTCAGCATGAGGCAGTGTGATGTCATGTAACCTGCAAATAGGTTTTGGTGAGGTTGCAGTGTGTTCTGAAGGGGAACCATGTGGATGTGGAGAGAAGGATATCACCTGCCAACATGGAAGTGACTACCAGAGCTGGGCTGATTTTTTGGGATGTTTGACATACCATCAATGTCATCCGGAAAAATAGATCACCTGAACTTAGGAAGGCAAAATGAAGTTTTACACATATTTATATATAAACATTGGAGACATCTTTTGGCTGCCTGTTCTTATAACTTTAACTAATGAGGAGGTGTGAAATTCCAGCATCTGCTAGGATTAGATGCAAAGCATGTGTGCTGAAGCAATTCTTGACTTGCATTTTCTGACTTCATGTTGTTGTTAATACATTTTGAAACTTTTATTTTTGTCTATACATTTTGTATGATTTGGAGGGCTAATTAAAGGGCTAATAATACACTTGGTTGTTAAAAAATAGACTCTTCTGAGCTGCTGTGAATATAACTGTACTTGAACTGATAGTTTGAACTGTTTTAGAGAGAAAATCTTGGAAAGGTGGTGAAGGTTATGGCTTAAAAACATGAATATAATCACACAGATCTGTATCATATGAAATGAACGCATAAGAAAGGCGAATTAAAGTTTATCTGCCAATTTCTTCATTCTTAGAGAAAGGCTTTCACAGTTATTTCTTTGTAAAACTGCTTCTGGTAGCTGCTGGCACACTGAAGAAATTAATGCTGCCCTTGGAAGCTGCTGCCTCTTTCAGCTAAGGAAATTCAACATGACAATCTGCTTAGGAGAAGAAGCTGCATTCAGAAGTTTCTCTTCAAAAGCTCAGTTCTACCAACTGAAGCTAAATTCTACTTAGAGAAGTTCATGAAAACAAAACCAAACTATTCTTGTGGAACCAATATGTATTAAATAGAATCATATTTGAGTTAGGAATGTTGCTTTGGATTTCCATGTTATATCCCCATCTTGCAATTATCTTTTCCTTTTCCAGCATTTCAAGTTTAATTCAAGTTCTGAAAGCTATGCCACATTTTTCCCAGTTTCTTTTTTTTCCCTGAAGTGAAAAATACTTCACAAACTAAACCTTACATCAGTGTAGCATATATGAAAATCCATTACGTTTTAGGTTGCAGGAATTGAACTTGCCATGATTTTTTAAACAGTGTTGGTGCTAAAAGGCTTCTGGGGAAGTTTCCATTTCCAAAAGGAGTGGATGTGGTTAAGTGTGTATATGAAACCCCTTTTTCAGTAAGAAAGTATACTCTTTATGCACATACACAGTTTAGGTAGGAATATAACAAGTGCCTTTTGGTGTAAATGTTGATGGAATGCAGTTAGCTCCATGCTCTCCTTTAACCTGGCTTCATTCTGCCCTGTGAACCTTACAGGTGGAACGAATGGCTGTTGTATGACATGTACATTCCTGATCTCCCACGTGCTGCTCGGCTCTGCCTCTCCATCTGCTCTGTTAAAGGCAGGAAGGGAGCTAAAGAGGTAAAATACTTCGTGGATTTAATGCACTAATGAGCAAAAGCTACTTAAATCAAATTTGGGAAAATATTTGGTAAATGCTGTCCTGGCAATGAGTCTTAGTGCAGTGTTTGATTTGAATCTGATTACAATAGGGGTTTTTCTTGTGTCTCATTCAGACTGCCACTATTTTTGTGTTTGGAAATTCAGTAGCACAGAAAAAAGCTTATCAGTTGAGCACTGGAAATCATCTCTGTGCTACGTTGCCTGTGCCAGTGTCTGACCATCCTTATAGCTATTTGCTTTCAGTTTAAAACTCTTGCCCCTTGTCCTGTCACTACAGGCCTTGGTAAAAAGTCTCTCTGTGTCAAGAAAGCTTTCTCCATCATCTTGACTTATTCTGGCGTGAGGAAGGTGTTAGCAATTCTTTTGAAATCATTTTATAAAGTGACTGCTATGACAGTCATTCATAGAAAAATATGGTACAGCTTCCTGCTTTCTGCTAATCTGGGAATGTAACAACTTGATCTGGGAGGAAAATGTTATTTTTTCCTGACTCGCTCTGTAGTAATTCATAGATGGGACTGAAAAAATCGTATTTTAATCTCTTTAAGGAGCACTGTCCATTGGCTTGGGGAAATATAAACATGTTTGATTACACGGACACTCTTGTATCTGGAAAAATGGCTTTGAATCTTTGGGCAGTACCTCATGGGCTGGAGGATTTGCTGAATCCTATTGGTGTTACTGGATCAAATCCAAATAAGGTATTTGCATGCCAGCTTCCTCCTTAAGAGTGTATTTTAAAAAATATGCTGTATTCTAGTAAGTGTCATTCAACAGAAGAAGTAATTTGAATGCCCTTTACACAGGAAACTCCATGTTTAGAGCTGGAATTTGATTGGTTCAGCAATCCTGTAAAGTTCCCAGATATGGCCGTGATAGAAGAACACGCCAATTGGACTATTTCACGTGAACTGGGATTCAACTACAGCTACGCAGGGCAGGTAAGGCAAACCTCCCCTTCCAAGATTAGCTCTTCAAATAGGAAAGTATTATTTACTACTTTATTTTACTCAGTATGTTAGTGACAAATCTTTTTCAGTATATTTATTGTAAAAGAAATTGTTTATTGTAAATTGTAAATTTACTGTAAAATCAGGTAATCAATTTTTTGTTGTACGTTTAGTGGGTAATATATTCTCCTTTCTTTATATTACCAGTAAACTGGCCTAATGCTTGACTGACCAACCAAAACACTTCAAAGAGAAGCTGTCTTACAGTGCAAACTGTTTGACATTTTTGTATGGCTAATTCAGGTGTCTAAACTACTTAGTTTAACTTTTCAAAGGCTGTGGTTCTCCATCAGTGATACTATTTGTCTTTGTTGCAGTTTCGTGTTTAAAGGTAGGCCTTCCTGTTCATAGGTCGGCTTTCCTGTGTAACCTAAAGGTGCTTAAACTCTTTACTGTCTGTTTTATGAGCTAGTTATGACCACAAGTAGAGGGAATTTTAGGGGAATTGACTGGCATACACATGGGTGTAGTCTTTTATCTCTTCTCTTCCAAGAAGGAGAGCTTGGACGGTTGGCTTTTAGGTGAGGTTTGGAGCTTTCTTCAAAGCACTTGTTGGATGATTAAAAGAAGTAAAAAGAGAAAAGCAGTAAAGCTAAAATTGCTCTGTATTTAAAGCCATGGCTGTGAAATTAGTTGGTATGCTTTACATTTGCTTCTGGAGGCTGGTTCACAGACTGGAGAGTTTCCCCCAAGAGAGCTCCGTGGTCTGTGTGAAGAAGAGTCTCATGGTGGAAAGTTTTGCTGTGCCAAAAACTGCGTAGGTGGCAGTGAGCTTCCAGTTTGGGAATTCTGGTGATATTTATAACATATCAACATATCTTGAACAAAAGACTGTAGGGATTTGACTTCTCTTGATATGCTGCAGGAAGTCCATCGAAGAGTAGCAAATCTGCTGTGGTTTATGCTGTGGCTGAGCAGGGCTGCAGGGCTCTCAATAAATGTTTAAAGACAGCTGGCTTCCTGGTAAATAACATTCTTTTGCTATAACACAGCCTGTTACCTGGGCTTGTATATGCTCAACTCATTTTTTTTCATCTGCAGACAAAAATAAAAAATGGTGAGAAGGATAAACTCGCTTCACTGGCAAAGTCATGAGCAACTTACACTTTACAGTGTAAAAAAAACCCAAAAAACTGAGGTAGAATAAGGTCTCAAATTATTCTCTCGTCTTTTGGTGATAATCCTTACAACACCACAGAAGGTCATGGTGGTTAAATGTGGAAAAGCATATTTACATCATTGATGAAGGTGACAGGGAAACAAACAGTGTAACACTGCTTTGGTCTCACTTCTTCATTGTTGGTGTTGCTTTTCTTTCAGCCCTGCCCCAGGTTGTTGTCTGCCAAAATCCTCTTATTACTTAAGCTTTCTTAAATCATAGTTCATTAAATGCCTGATCAGTTTGAACATCACTAGTTATCTCTTAATAATGTATTTATCCACTTTCTCTGTCAATGTGGGGTATCTTCAAGTCTGAAGTCAAATTTTCCACGTTCAGGCACCACACATATTTATAACTATTTGTAATATTAGCTATATTTAGGGAGTTAAAAGGCAGTGTGGTTTTACTCCTTCGAAAATTGGATACCAAATTGCTGTATGTATTGCTCTATGTCGTGTGGTATAGCCTGGCAAGTGTTTCTGTGTTTGGGCATATTCTTAGACATAACACCACTCCACCTCTTAAAGGGTGCCCTGATCTCCTGTCTGGACATTTCTGATTGTTCTTTTCTTCAGCCTTTTTTTTTCTAGCAACAAAACTGGCAGACAAACCTCAGTTCGTTTTTGTTTATTATCTTACTTAATGTGCTCAGTAGAAATAACCCAGAGAAGGAGAGGACACGAGATCAAATAGTGTGGTTCTACAGCTGAAAGCTTTTGAACTTTGAGAAGAGCGGTCTCACTGTTTTGTAGGGGAGGTATCATACAGATGGGAAAATAGGAATTCACTATAAAGATGCTTGTTCAAGTCTTGTAGAGTATTTGGGATAGCTTCATCTTAGCTGCTTGCTGCAGCTGCATTTTAGACTAAAGGGAATAACACAAGCTGCTTAAGATTTCTCCTTTTTTGAAGTGCAGTTGACTCTGTAGGTGAATCCTCAGAAACTGCTTGATTTCTGCTTTGCTAAAAATACATTAAGCAAACCAAGAAATGGAAAGAATAGGAGCAAAATTGAACTTGGCACAGGACCTGTGAAAAATCAAGTAGTAGTAGTAGTAGTAGTAGTAGTAGTAGGTTCAATACCTCTGCCATTGGTCTAAGCTGTTTTTAGTAAATGAAGGCTTAAATAAAACTAATTTCAGCATGCAGCAGTTCTGTTTTCTGTGCTTTTTAAGGAATATCTTATACTAATTCTGCTTAATTTTTTTCAGTCTTCCTGTTACTCAGGCTTTCCTACACTGTTCTGTTATTTACTTAGCTTCATCCCCCATGTTCTACTTTTTTACTTCTGCATCTTTTTCGCTCCTTTCAGCAGCTCTCAGCAATCTCTAGCTGGGGGCAGAAATGACCAGTTTCATTTTGTGCTACATTATGTTGTTCATCAGATGTCAGCTGTTGCCATTTCTCCACACAGCTGATTTAGTTGAAATGTTAAAATACTGTATTTCGTGTGTGTTGTGTGGCAACAGAAGGAACTGTGTGGAGGGTTAATGTACCACTTTGTCTCTGCAGAGTAACAGAATAGCCAGAGATAGCGAATTAACAGAGAGTGACAAGGAGCAGTTGCGAGCCATATGTACACGAGACCCTTTGTCTGAAATCACTGAGCAAGAGAAGGACTTCCTCTGGAGACACAGGTATTGAAAATCAAAAACGAAACCAAAGAAAAACCCTTGTTGGCATAATCAAACTTCACCACATTCCCTCCGGATTTTTCATGGCTGTCTTGGGGTTTGCTCCCTTTTCCTCCCTGTTGTGGAGTTGGTGCTTTAGGCAAGGCTTGCAAAGCATTCTGCATTGTCTGTCTTGGTTCATAAGCCCATGGACAAAAGTAGGGTGCTGAATGAGTTCACATTTTCCCTGTTCCTGCAGTCTTACCTGCATGCATGGATCATGACAGCCCCTCATGGTATCCATGGGATTTTGCTGCCAAAGGAATTAAAAGGCTGAGGGGGGACATAGTAGGTGGTTATCAAAGCCAAAATGATGGTTTTTACATGCAACTTTTTTTCTCTTTCACAGGCACTATTGTGTGAATACTCCAGAAATTCTGCCTAAATTACTGTTGTCTGTTAAATGGAATTCCAGAGATGAAGTAGCCCAGGTAACATAAAGCACTGGAAAAGTTTTAAGTTTTGAAGAAGCTTTAAAATATACTATTTTAAAGAAAATTCCTGGAAGTTAAAAACATGTTATGTGTGCATGATACATTGAATGAAAACTTGGATGATTCAAGTTGCTACTATAATTGACAGATGTCTCTGGTCCATAGTTCTTGTTCTTTAGCTCAGACTGAGTCTTAAGATTTTTCTCTTACTCGAATCCCTCTTATTGCCAACTTATCAATTATGGTTAAATGTGAGGGGTTTTTTTCATGCTTTTTATAGGGGATAAAACAACAAAGTCAACTGGCAGCTAATATCAGATTGTTGACTGAGAGGACCAGCAACAAAATTAGTTCTACTCAGATGCAGTGTGTCTGACAATACCTGCTAATTGTTGTGTATTACAGCTTCTTCCTAATCAGTGCAAACTTCTTGCCCACAGATGTACTGTTTGGTCAAAGACTGGCCTTCAATCAAGCCAGAGCAAGCAATGGAGCTCTTGGACTGTAATTATCCAGATCCAATGGTGCGAGCTTTTGCAGTTCGGTGTCTAGAGAAGTCCTTGACAGATGACAAACTGTCTCAGTATCTAATCCAGCTGGTACAGGTATGTAATATATTTTGGTATATTTGCTGTCTTGAGTGTATATTCAGTGATCACAGAGGCTTAAAACACAACAGAAGTCAAGATGTTGTGAAAAAGACATCAGCAAAAATATCTGTTTGCTTTGCATGTCATTTAGGAGGAAAAGATGAAATGTGGTTTGTTTTCTGTAGTGCTGTGGTTTTGCTTGATGGTACTAAATGCCAGAATTTTGCAGAGATGCAAAACTGTTCTACCAACTGGAACAGGCAGCTATTTCAGCTGTCCTAACATATGGGAAAGTATGAGCAGAAGCATCTTCTCAAAATTTTGAGCAAGTTGAGGCTAAAATGTTTGGTAACAGTAAAGGAAGCATCAGATGGTAAGTTCCTGAAATAGAGGCAGCCAGTGCACAGTTAGCATGTATTGTTCAAATCCTAGGACATGCAAGTGTTAATACCAAGATCAGTCATTCTACAGAAATCAATGTAAAACATAGATTGCTTTTCATTTAACTGCCTATAATCTGTATATTGTTCATAGAAATAACTGCAGCTGGTATTTTTTTTGTTTTCTCTTTAACTAGGTTCTGAAATATGAACAGTATCTAGATAATCAGCTTGTGAGATTTTTACTCAAGAAAGCACTGACCAATCAAAGGATAGGTCACTTCTTCTTTTGGCATCTAAAGTAAGCTTAATGTCATGCTAAGGGGTGGTGGGATTCCTATTAGCTATAAACAGTTAGTTGTTCTAAAGGCTTGGCATGCTAGATGTACTTTTTTAGGAAAATATTACCACTTAAAATAAAGATTGGTATATATTGCTTAAGAGTTTGAATGCATAGTTTGGTGATAGAAATCATGCCTTTCAATTTCAAAAGCTAGTTAATAACAGATACTTAGGCTTTTATCTAATGATTATTGTAAAAACCATGTAGTCTAAGGTTGCAGAAAGGCTCACATATTTTTACCTGCTTGATTGTCCATCAGTTTTTTCCAGAAAATTTTACAAGTACAGGAAGCCTAATGAAAGCCACTCAATTTGACCAGATAAATCTTTGTAAAAGCTTATTTAAAACTTTTTTCTTGCCTATTAAAGTCTTACTATAGATGCGATAGCCCTAATATCTCACTATTCTTCCTTACTAAGTATAACATAGACTTTAGTAATTCCTAGTGTTGAGAAGACTGAGTATATCAGTCTACATCCTATAGGGTTGTAGCTGGGACTCACCTAAAAGTGCTGCTCTGAGCTGGTGTGACCTGTTACAGAAATAGAAGCAAGGCTTCTTTGCTGTGCTTTCAGTTTTCTATTTTCCTTAGTAACCATGAAGAACAAGGGAATAAGTTGCCTGATAAACTTGTTCAAGGGGATGTATTTTAGGAGTGTGTGAAGATGTTACAAGTATAGCTTCATTTTTGGCACCTCTAGGTGGTCTTGTTGCTAAGCTGTAAGTGTTCTTCCTCTCTCTGTAGGTCTGAAATGCACAACAAAACTGTCAGTCAGAGGTTTGGTTTACTTCTGGAGTCCTACTGTCGAGCATGTGGAATGTACCTGAAGCATCTGAGCAGGCAGGTGGAGGCTATGGAGAAGTTGATTAACCTCACAGATATTCTCAAGCAGGAAAAGAAAGATGAGACCCAGAAGGTATTATAATCTCTCCATATATCAAAACTGTCACTGTTTTGTCATAGGAATTGCTTAGAACTGTTCTATCTGATTAACTAGGAAAGTGTAAATGCTAACTTCAGTAGATTTATGTTATCCTAGACTAACATAACTAGTATGCTATCCTAGGAGTTGTAATATTTTCTGTGCAATGCCAATGTCTGCCTCTTAAGGCAACAGAACCACAGTCAAAGGTTTCAATTTGTACAATATGTGGCTGAGCAAGGTTACTCTTGTTAGAACTGTGCAAAACCATGCTTGAAAACCAAAGCTAAAATCTGATGCTTACCTTCATTGACATGTAATTAGTGCTCTCAAGCCCTGAATGTGATTATTTATCAGGTACAGATGAAGTTTCTTGTTGAACAAATGAGACGGCCAGACTTTATGGATGCCTTGCAAGGCTTTATCTCTCCTCTTAATCCTGCACATCAGCTGGGAAATCTTCGGTACTGTATTCAGTTTTGAAGTTTGTCTGGACATTTAAGTAAATGTTTAGCAATTGTAACACTGGCAGCGTTGAGATTAAGTGTTAACATATTAAATGTTAGTATCTTCAAAGTTCACTGAATAAAATCTGTAGCAGAGTAATCCATAGAGTACAGTTGTTTCAATCTAATGGTTTAACAAATCAGGGAACAACATGACCCTTAGGTGTTCCCTTAAGGTGATGAGAACTGCAGTCCTTTTTCCAGTTTTAAGGAACACATCCTGCCAAAGGAATATTTACAATATAGACAGGTCTTCTCCTGGTCTTAGCAAATGGTTAACGTTGCACTTACTAATTTAAGATTGACTCTAAAAGTAAAAATCATGGATTGTCAGTTACCTGTGTATCTTTAATTTGGTACTAGTTCAGATACTGGCCAAAGCAGGGGGAACAGAATTATATAGTATTACAGAAACATGGTAAGAGAATCAAATTATGCCTATTTCATAGAAATCTTATCTCTTTTAGGCTTGAGGAATGCAGGATAATGTCATCTGCAAAAAGGCCGCTGTGGTTGAACTGGGAAAACCCAGATATTATGTCTGAATTGTTATTTCAGAACAATGAGATAATATTTAAAAATGGAGATGGTAAGGAAAACTAAGTGTAATTCAAAAGCTACATATCTGTTTATTTTCCTAACCTATTGTTTTGTGGGGTTTTTTAAACATATAAAATACATATATAAAAAAAAGTAATTTTTAAAATCAGCTGAGAAAAGCCATTTTCTTTTCCAGAAAAATTAAGCATGGACAAATAAGTATTTATCTCAGTCAAGTACAAATTTTGTATGTTCTAAGATGTTGTCTGTTGAGGTGGAACATGATATTATTTAATATTTGTTCTTTTTACTTGCAAACGTCTTCAGGGTATTACAGATGTGTAATCTGTAATTCCATTTTCATGAGTTTAGTGTATATTTTTAAAATCACCACCGCAGATTCATATTGATATTTAAAACATGCTCTTCTCTTGTGAGGGAATAAACCCTACACTAAACTATGCAAACCTCGTTGCCTTTAGACATATTTAGACATACTTTTGGGGGGAAAAGTAAAGTTAGATCTAAGCAAGTATTCTGGTGTTACAAAATTTGCAATCTTTGACTCTTTCAGACTTGCGTCAGGACATGCTGACACTTCAGATAATTAGAATTATGGAAAACATCTGGCAAAATCAGGGCCTTGATCTTCGGTAAGCATTAGAGGTCATTTCCAAGCAATACTGTTCTTAATGGATTTTGCATTGTTTCTTCCTGGAGATTGCTTCTCTTTTCCCAAGGGTAATGAATGAAATGCTGTAAATAGGCATATTTGTACATGTTAGAGCACTATTTAATTTTTTAATAACCTTCAGTTAACTGCTGGATTTTCCAAACTTTTGAGAAGTGCTTCAGTCTTACTCCAGTGGGTATGAGTGATTTACATACCAGGAGTGGGTACAAGAGCTAATGCTCAGCAGCCACACTGTGGTCAACTGGTTGTGTCTGTAGGTTTGGCTTTGAACAAGTTGCCAAACCCACAGCCCTTTTGAGCGATGACTCTTTGTAGTTGGTGTTGTTATTTCAGTACACACAGTAGATGTTGCCCAGTGTGATCTGTGTGCAGCTTCTCCACATCTAGATAGCCTGCGAGTACAGCAGCTTCTGCAGGGCACTCAGTATAAACTATTCTGCTTCTGGGAAACTGCTGCTAGACAGGTTACGCTTCCAAATTTGTGTTGGCTGTGTGGTGAATTTTTAGGTGGGGGCATAACAGCTGTTGCTGCACTGTCAAGAAACGCCCAGTTTTTATTTTCTTATCTAGACTAAAGGACCTGTTGGTCTGTGTCATTTCTCCTGGGTCACAGTTTTGTCTCCAGTACTGTAATGAGTGACAGAATTATGGCTCTGTCCAAGAATGGTTTGCAGGGTTGCAGTTGCCTGTGTCTTAAAAAGCAGCCAGATACAGAAACCTGAAAAAAACACATCCTCTCCCACCTCTTGCCACCATTCTCTATTAAGGAGGGGAAAAAAAAACCCCAAAGAACTAACCTTTGTCTTTCAGGATGTTGCCTTACGGTTGTTTGTCCATTGGTGACTGTGTGGGACTCATCGAGGTGGTGAGGAGCTCTCACACGATCATGCAGATTCAGTGCAAAGGAGGCTTAAAAGGAGCACTGCAGTTCAACAGCCATACATTGCACCAGTGGCTCAAGGACAAGAACAAAGGAGACATGTGAGATTCCCTGTTGCCTGTTTTTCTTGTCCACGTGCTTGTTTTTGCTGGAAACTTCAAGAGAACTACGGTTCATCAAGTGGGAAATTATGGCCATAACTATGTCCATCTGGTTTTGGTTCTGTTTTCTTTTTTACCTGCCCCTTGTTTCCCTGGTATTCCTGCTTGTAGCTCTTGCAATGAAAAAGGAAAATCTGCACTTCTGTGCTATTAGAAGCTCTGAGGAAAGTGTCTCCTTTTCTGTTTTGAATAGGTATGATGCAGCTATTGACTTGTTTACACGTTCTTGTGCCGGCTACTGTGTTGCCACCTTTATCCTGGGCATTGGTGATCGCCACAACAGTAACATCATGGTCAAAGATGATGGACAAGTAAGACATGTCTTTCTAAAACCATACCCTAAGGTCATCCTCAGTTTGGTATGAGTTTGTTTTCAAAAAAAAACCCCATCAGAACTATAACTAAATGATCAATTTTACTGTGACTTCACTTAAAAAAGGAATTACTAATCTTAAAATACTTTTGTGTCTTTCCAAGCTGTTTCACATTGACTTTGGGCACTTCCTCGATCACAAGAAGAAAAAATTTGGTTATAAAAGAGAGCGTGTGCCATTCGTCTTAACACAAGACTTTCTAATAGTGATTAGTAAAGGAGCCCAAGAATGTACCAAAACGAGGGAGTTTGAAAGGTGAGCCTTCTTTTAAGCATTTAAACTCCAGAGTATTTTGTACCTAAAATGCACTTCACTATGGTGACATTTAATAATTAGACCTTTTAACTTAAAATTACTATTTTAATTGGCTTGCAGTGGGTATGTCCTAATTCTTTAGCTGAAGATCAGCCACCCGTTTGTAAATCAGTAGGTAATCTTAGCACTTACATGACCTTTGGTCCATGAAATCTCACTGAGATTTGCAGGGTCAGCATACACGTGATTAAAGATGGTAATTTTTTAAACATCTAAATTTCTTTGCCTTAGCACTTAAAATCCTCTTGGGATTGCAAAACTACAAGTACTGAGAATTCTTAAATATTGGGTGTTAATGTGCATCAGAGCCTTGCTGGTCACTCAGCCATGCTTCTGTCATCTACAATTTCTGTGATACCAGCTCTTCAGCTGGCCTGTGTACTTTGTGACATTGCCCAGGACCTCCTGAGAAAGAACTTTAAAAAAAATAATCTCTGTTGCTGTAGTCATTCTTAATATCTCTTTCCAGCAGTCCAGCCTTTGAGAGGTTTCAATTTTAATCTTAATTTCATTATGTTGAGAGCAGGAGAAGATAGATTTTGAGTTGCAGTGTCTGTCTGAATGCTGTAATGAAGCCTTTTTTGCATTTTTTCCCCTTAACCTGACTTAAGTTAGTGATTTCAGCATAAATGTGTATTTCTCATCCAGCGTGATACAGCAAATGCCCCTGTTCTCAGTGCATTCTTCAGAGTCTCTAAGGAGCAACAGTTACTGCCCTTGTAAAACCACAGGAGAAATGCATCTCTGATGATAACCAGGAAAGCACTGTTTGCAGCAGTGTATCCGGAAACATGCTTTGACATCTGAAATGTCAGGAGCAATGACTGAAATGGCTCTGTGAACTCCCATAAATTTGTGTTGAACAGTTGCATGAATGGCAAATGGGGTTTAAGGCTAGAAAGCCTGGCTTCAGTTTGGCTGTTGTGTTAGTCTGATCACTACTAATTCTTAACAGAAATGAAGATAAACTTAAGTAGGAAGATGAGTGGATCTTCTCAGCAACATTGTGGTGTTCTTAGTAGACTAAGACTGTCCAATTTTTAGCATCTGGTTACCTGAAAACTGTTTTGGAGGTGAAGAAATAATATGCATCTAGTAGGGAAATACACTGAGCTTTTTTCCCCGGTCTCTTCCAGGTTTCAGGAGATGTGTTATAAGGCTTACCTAGCAATTCGGCAGCATGCCAATCTCTTCATCAATCTTTTCTCCATGATGCTTGGCTCAGGAATGCCAGAACTGCAGTCCTTTGATGATATTGCATACATTCGAAAGACCCTTGCCTTGGACAAAACTGAGCAGGAAGCTCTTGAGTACTTCATGAAGCAAATGAATGATGCTCACCATGGTGGCTGGACAACAAAAATGGACTGGATCTTCCACACAATAAAGCAACATGCTTTGAACTGAACTGACAGTGAAGCAAACAAGAACTGATACCCCGCTTTGTGGGTACTGCACTGTTAATACCCATTAGCAGCAAAGACTGGTTGCATAGGAATTGCACAAACCATGAACAACACTAGAATTTATGGCAAGAAAAGCGATGAATTGTTCAGACAACTGTTGGAAAATAATGTAAAACAGGGTTTCAGAGATAGCACTAAAATTGTACACTTCAAAAATTAAGCTTTAGGATGATGTGTGCAGAGAGACCTCAACAAATTAGAGAGATGGGCAATCACCAACTGTATGAAGTTTAACAAGGGCAAGTGCCAGATTCTGCACCTGGGATGGGGCAACCCTGGTTGTGTGTATAGACTGAGAAACGAGAGGCTGGAGAGCAGCTGTGGAAAGGGACCTGGGGGTCCTGGTCGATGGCAAGTTGAACATTGATCAGCAGTGCTCCCTGGCAGCCAGGAGGGCCAGCCGTGTCCTGGGGGGCATCAGGCACAGCACCGCCAGCCAGCCTGGCAGGGGATTGTCCCACTCTGCCCTGCACTGGGGCAGCCTCACCTCGAGTTCTGTGTGCAGGTTTGGGCACTACAATATAAAAAAGACATTAAGCTATTAGAGAGCATCCAAAGGAGGGCCACGAAGATGGTAAAAGGTCTGGAGGGGAAGCCGTATGAGGAGCAGCTGAGGGCACTTGGTCTGTTCAGCCTGGAGAAGAGGAGACTGAGGGGAAACCTCACTGCAGTTACAACTTCCTCCTGAGGGGGAGAGGAGGGACAGGCACTGATCTCTTCTCTGTGGTGACCAGTGACAAGACTTGAGAAAATGGCATGAAACTGAGTCAGAGGAGGTTTAGGTTGGATATCATGAAAATGCTTTTCACACAGAGAATGGTTGGGCACTGAACAGGCTCCCCAGGGCAGTGGTTACAGCACCAAGCCTGGCAGAGTTCAAGAAGCGTTTGGACAAGGCTCTCAGGCACATGGTGTGACTCTTGGAGTGTCCTGTGCAGGGCCAGGAGTTGGACTCCGTGATCCTTGTGAGTCCCTTCCAACCCAGCATATTGTATGATTCTATGATTCATGTTATGCCTTAAGACCGAAAAGGTAAACTTTTTTCATTTGATAGGATAAATTAGAAGGAAAAAGAAAATAGCTCTAGCATGAACGTAAGAGTCCATCACATACTATCTTAGATCTGGTACAGAAGGTAGAGACTATGCTGGATTGAGAAGAGTGGAAAGAGAATTCAACTGGTAGCAAACAGTTATATGCAGCATAGTTTAAAGAGGAGTTTTAAGCTCAAAGATCTAAAAACAATAGTGAGAGGACAGTGCCTTTTAAATGTGCCCGGAGGCATTAACATTGTGGGGTTTAGGTGACTCTTTGATTTCTGGGTCTGTCATCTGCACAGTTTCTGAGAGCAGTAAGAAATAGGCCCACTCAGTATGGTGTTTCTTCTGCTCAGTATTTCTAGGGGTGCAATTCATACTTCACAAAGAAACTCCCTATCAGCCCTAAAACCTGACTAACCTGGAAATTGAATGGTCAGAATTGGGTTTAGTGCAACAGAAAGCTGTAGTGTTCATCTTAGGTTTGCTTTAATCTAACTTGAACGGAATAGATTTTTTTCATACATGTTTTCCAGAACCTAAAGAAAGGTGAGTTATTAAAATTATTGAAAGATTATTTTTTTATAAAGGCTATTTATATAATAGGAACTATTATTAATATATATTCTTTATTTACATGATTTGTCCCATATTCGCTCTTTTAATTTTGCAGCCCAGTTCTATCTGTCCGAGACTCCCATTTTCATTAATGTCACTTAAGGTGACCAGATATACTCCTAGGACCAAATTCAGCCCTAGTGAAGGAGGACACAAGTACCAGTGAAGTAGTGGGGAATACACCCACTAATGCCAGAGGTGAACTTGGCCTAAGTCTCTTTAAAAAATTTTGGGAATCACTCTTCACATTACTGAAGTGATATGCTGGCTATTCAAAGAATGTACATTTAAACCCTCCATTTTTGGGTCTACCATTTCTCCTCTTTCTTCCTCCTTTGGAAGTGGTTGTTGAATCCAGTAAGATACATCAGAAATAGCAATTTAGATTTTCAATATGATCAATAATAAGCAGTTCAACATGCAGCAGATATGTTGGCTAGCTCAAAGCATGTGGAGTTACCAAACATTTTATAGCTTTGTCTGTTTTGTGCCTGTGTGTAATATATATTTGTAAATCTAGTTGTTGTCCTTTAACACAATTACAATGCGTGCAATCAATGAAATTGGCACCACTTTTTGAAACTGTTCAGAGTACCGAGGATTTCAGATTGCCCTTATGCACAACTTCAGGTAGGACTGTTTTTCTAATTATTAAACAGTTTTTTTAATTAGTGAAGCCCATAATTCTGCGGGTGATGTTCACCGTAATGTTTTTAACTGGCTAGATTGGCAGCACTTGGAGTGAATTCCAAAGGTTTGGGGCTTTTGGGTGTTCAGCTTTTTCACTTGCAAACACGCACCGAGGTGCCACTCAGAAAGTGCAATACCACGTGTAATATAAAATATGCTGACAGTTGGTGTTAGATTAGAATATAAGTATATAATAAACTGTACTTCGTGCAGGCTGTACTGATGAGGTAATGAGTGGTTGGCTTCATTTAGCAAATTGTAATATATTAAAAATGTGCAATCAATTACATTATGAAAGACTTGGGGATTGTAAAACCAAGGCTTTGGTGTTTCAAGACACTTTCATAGTCAGGACCTTGCAGTTGATGACTGCACACATGGACTCTTGATGTTGTAGGGGGAAAACCTGGTTTTGTGAACACTACAGAAGCTCCAAGAATAGTATGGGAAATGTGAAGTTTTATTTCCTTAGTTCTACTAAATATTTTGAAGTAGTCCAATAGACTTCCCATTACTCTTTTTATTGACTGTTACATATTCCTTTTTGTTTATATGAATATTTTAACTCCTGCTAACCTTGGTTGTACTTTCTAGAGCAAAGTTTCTCTTGTATCTATTACTTTGCAGTCAACACACACTAATGGTTTAGCTCTTAAAACATGGTTTAGTTTCAGTTTTAGTTCACAGAATCTGAAACCCTGTTGGCTGTATTTCTTATTTTACCTGAGTAAAACTGTTGCACAAATGTCACATTAGGTGCTATATTATCCTTATTTGTCTGGTGTTGAAACAATGCTTTACCTCGTTTATCTAAGAGATGGTCAGCTTTTTCCAGCCTGGATGAAAAGATCAGCTCAGATTTATCGGCTGTTATGAGCCCAACTTTCTTTGTACTTTGCCCCTTCCTAGCCCTTTACTTCTGTAAATATGAGTATAAATGTCTTTCAGTTCAAGCACACAGTGTTCTGCACCCTTTTTGCCCAGACAGAAGTATGAAGAACCAGGCTCTGTTTCAGAAAGTTACTGCAATTAAATGTTGTGCATAAGCTGTAGAAGTTATTATGAAAGTCAAAGAGTAAAAGAAAGGAAACTTTGTAGTGATGCAGACATAATACAATTCAGGATAATTATAGCCCTTAAAGAAACATTTTAATAAAAGGAGGAGCTCCTGGGCTTTAAGCAGTTCTTACCATAACCAGCATGGGCATTTGAAAAGTATTCTGCCGGTGTTTCAGGAAAAAAACAAATCCTTTTCTCAGCTTCAAAGTGTTCAGCCCTAATTACTGTATCCTGCTACGCCAGTTCTGTGCTGATGTAACTTCCCTGCAGATAGTGCAGGTTGTGTTTGCTTGCACTGGTAAAGGAGAGGATGTCTGCTCGCAATGTCAGGACTAAGACCTGCTTACACACCATGAAAGCACCTGTAACTGAGCTGTGGATTTTTACAAAGATAGCTTGGAATTTGGCTTGTTTTTATCCCCACTTCACGGAGATTTGAAAATGTTCCCTTTGTTTTGAGAATCAGCTGCACAAAACGCTAAAGTAGCTAATTTTGAGCTTGAATTGAATCTGAACACCTTGCTCCTGCAGAACTTCATTGTAAGAATGGCAGAGCAGGGAGCCCAGGATCGGGCCATGTGTTTTGTCACAAACCATTAGGGAATGGGGGTTTAGTGAAACACAAATTTAAAGCTAGTAACTTTTTCAGCTGTGAAACTACGTTTGATTTAATGGCAGAACAGGCTGCCTCTGATTGGCTTTACTTAGAATTATGTTCTTTGCTTTCTTAAAGGTAGCAGAAAAAGGGCCTGTACTGACTTTATATATGCATACCTCTCTGTTCTGAAAGGGTGCATTAGTAGTTTTTTCATAGGTGAAACATTTTCAGTATAAGTTTTAAAATTTTCAAAATGGTTTTTAAGTAAAACCAAAATGGCAAGTGGTTTGGCATCTCGTGGAGAAGATATGAGCCTGCATATTAAGGGCAATGTAGAAATTACCAAGTTTGTAAGAACTTTGTATGTGATGACCTTGCTGGTGGTGGTTTGGTGAGTTGTTTGTGGGTTTTTATGTCAACTTTCTTTTTTTGTGTGAAATACGAAATGCCACTCAGTGGTCAGTAGCCCACATTTGTTGACAATTTGAAGGTATTTTCTTTGCTTTGTCGTTATATACCTGACATGTTCCAAGGTCTGTTCTCAGTAGTAATTATGAATTCCTCCTGTTTTGCATGTCTGTACAGGTTGCAGACTTGGGCTGGACCCACTCAAAAAACAAACACTAGAAAAGCCACTTGAAATTACTATTTTGTTGATGTCTTTGACATTTTGAAAATGCTTCAAGTTAATGAAAATGGTGTGGTATTACAGAAAGAATTGTAACTTGCTGCTTCTGAGATTTTTTTTTTTTAAACTTCTTTCTCTTGTTTTGGTTTTACTTGAATGGAAGAACCACACTTGGTGGTTTTTTTTTTTAAATACTATATAGCTGTGGATGTTGTTGCAGATTGTTGAATCCAAATTTAATTTTGCAATACACGTTTCATACAAATAATGAATTTGTATCTTTTTTATTTTGTGCTGAAAGTTGTCTCAACTTAGGAAAGGCTCTGTCTGTGCAAAATGATGTGTAGCTCACCACCCCTGCAGCTGGTGTTGGCTTGGGTTTTGGTTTTTTTCATGTAGTTTTTACATCTGTGTTAATGAAGAGAAGCCAATTGGAAACTGGCTATAGAAGTTCTCTATCTGCATGCACTAAACAAACCTATAGGTGCTCTCCTCTTTGAGAAATTCTGGTTTCACTTTATGCTGATACAACACTGAATACTTAATCAGAATCACTCTGGATTCACAACAGCATACGACATGAGAATTAGACTACTTTTTTATTAGAGTTCCAGATTGGTTGTTCCTATGATTCAGTATGAAAGGTGTTCTCATAAGGACAGGAATTTTTACTAGCAGCCCAGTTAAACACTTCACAATTTTACTTTGAAATAGTCTTTTATTAACTAGCCTTTCCCCTTCAAAACTACCATAATCTTGTCTATAGTTTGTTTTATTCCTGAGACTTCCAGGATTTTTGTTGCTTGCTAGCTCAAATGTTTCCTCTTCCTACTCTTTTATAGCATACAAACTTGTTGAACCCCACACTCAGGAAAAATCATTGTTCTTAATTGTCTGTAGGGTGTTCTTGACTTCTGAGCTTTATGGGATAGACTCTGAAAAGTTTGTGATCTTACTGTGTTTGCACTCCTGACACTAAGCCAGAGGTGAATCCCTCTGTCTCTTCCCTCTCCAACACCCCTCTCCCCTGAAAAGGGACATGCCCATAACATAAGGAAATCATGCAATATTTGTAAGATCAGTTGAAGCAATGCTCTGCCTGTACTTTGAAGCTACTGTCCCTTCTGGTTTGCATAAGTGTGTCTTAAGTGTCCTTACTGTCACTTCTGTATGTGATGAAATATTCCTTCAGCATAAGGAAGGGAAAAAAATACATTGTTCTGTCTTGATTCTTTCTGAAATTCTGTTGCCAGATTCTCAGTAGTTATTAAACTGCTTCAGGAACCATTCAGTTCAGTCTAACTGCACCAGTTTTGTTAGGAACCTGTTCCAGTAATAAAATTAATCAGTTAAACCTGACTTAATTGTGTTGCTGAAATTACAAAAAGCCTAATTCAGGCAGAGGCTGTTTCTTTCAAGAGTCTTATGTCTGTTGTAATTTATTTAATCCTTGAGAGCCAAAATGCAGATATTCGTAGTTGCAATCTCATTCTGCCTTGTTTCTTTAACTACTTTTAATCTATTTTCAGGCTCTATTAATAGTGTTCTATATCCTGAATTATCAACTGCCCCAGGCTGTCCAAAGTTGTCTTACTGTTTCAATTGGGCCTGGGAAAGAAAAGGAATAGATTAATCCTCTTGTCTTATAGTGGCTGTGGTCCAAATTCTTCATCTTGTCTTGTGAAGATAAACATGTAATTCCTCATCTGGCAGTATCATCCTTTCTCCTTGCCCCCTCACACTTCTTGATGTTTTAACTGTGAATATCCACATACACTACCAAAATCTACTTCCCTGGTGGAGAAAAGGATTTAAATTACATACGGCTGTGTTCTGATATCCTGGATTCTCAGGCTTGAAATTTTGAAAGTATTGTTGTCATTGTAAATAGCACCACAGTTGCAGAATTTTCACAGAATCGTTGAGGTTGGCAAGGGGCTTTGGAGATCATTTAGCCCAGCCACCTTGTTCAAGGCAGGGTCACCTGTAGAGCAGGTTGCCCAGGACATCACCCAGTTGGGTTTAGGGCCTGTCCAAGAAAGAAGAATCCATGGTCAATTTTTTGTCTTGATGTTTATATGAAATATCTTCTATTTCATTGCCAGATGTCCTGTCAGTGGGCAGCACCTGAGAAGAGCCTTGCCTGTCTTTACTCCTCTCTATCAAGTATATGTAGTATCAAGTTTATGTACCTTGACAAGACACCCCCTGAGCTTTCTCTTTGACCAGGATGAACAGTGCCAGCTCTCTCAGCCTTCTTTCCTATCCATCATCTTTATAGCCCTTCATGGACCCACTCCAGTACATCCACGTCAGGCTTGTACTGGAGACCCCAGTACTCCAGGTGTGGCCTCACCAGTGCTGAGCAGAGGGGCAGGATGAAGGCTCACCTCCCTTGACCTGCTCTTCCAAAGGCAGCCTGGCATCCTGTTGGCATTTTGGGTAAATAGAGCCCAGGAGGGTGTCACCTCTTGATGCTTCCATGTAACTTTCAGTGAAGCTGGTAGCAGTTACATGTCTGCATCAAAAGGAGAGCATAAACACCTACCAGTGCTTGAAATACCTTTTTAAAATGAGACAATTACCTTTGAAATAACCACTACTGGGGATGGGGGGTGGTGTTGCCATGTGTGTGTCATTCTGTGATAAAGGTCTGTGGTAAAGTAGGTAGAAAGCAAGACATTTTTAGTAATAATGGGCCAAAAAGTATTTAAGATGCAGCAAGATGCATGTGTTGTCATACTGAGAATAGTCTTGCAGTACTTTAAATAAAAGAAAAAAACCCACAACCCTGTTTTTACCCCTTCTGCTGTGCTACTCAAGTAACAAAAGTTTGGCCTATGATACTTATTGTAGTTATGTTCATGGGAAACTGTAAAAAGTCTGCTTTTTATTTATCTTCGCGGTCTGTATCATGCTGTTTATTAAAAAAAACCCTACTTTTGTTTGGTTTTTATCACACTTTTGAGTGTTAATGTATATACTAACAACTAAATTAAAATGATATGGTTGATACACTTGTGAATTCTGAAGTGAGAATTTAAGGAATCTTCAGCCATGGAGTGTGATTTGGTGTTGCAGCTCTGAATTCGGAAAAGGCTGGAAGAAAGGAGGTGGAAATTGCATACATCAGTTAATGATGATGGGGAACAGAAATAGAATTTGCATTATTTATGAGTGGGAAGTCCCAGATGCACATGGCATTTGTTCCTGCACACATTGATCCTCAAAATAAGTACTTTATTTTAGTTTTAGAGGTGCGTTGTAAAAAACTGTCGTAAGAGAGCAGATACCACTGAAGTGTTTCAGCTGAATGGTTTTAAAGCCCCTTCTAAGTCAATCTTGTTTGGTTTTGAAAAATACCCTTCATGTTTTCATTACCAAAGTTTTATTTTAAACAAACAAACAAGGTTGTACTTTTGTATCCAATGCTGATTTTGGAGTAGTGAGAAACATACTTAGGGAAGTTACTCAGTGGCAAATATAAGAGCATGAGGCTGCAGTGGAGGCACTTCTGTGGACGTGCTGGTCTACTTTGGACTTCAGTTGGTAAGAAACTTACTGTGGGAGGGATTTGAGTGCTTTAGCTGAGGATTTCACTTTTTTTGGAGGGACAAGGGCAGTGTCAGGGATTTTTGGCAGGCCTCTTCAACACATTGTTGTCCCCAGAAAGCTTTAAGCATTGTATGCTGGCCAGTTCTGTTTCAGATCACACTAACCAGCTTTGAACCAAACCAGCTCCATAATAAAAGGTGGACATCATCATCCTTACATTTATTTTGAAGCTCCAGCTGAGCTCTAGTCTGGAGAGAGCAAATCCAGCTGTGGCTAAGGGTTTGGAAACAGCTACTTCAGTAACATGAACTAGCAGGTTAAACTTCTGTTTATCCTAGCATAAGGTGAGTTTTACCTTTTTTTGTAACTATGAAATGGTTATGAGTGGTTACTACGGTGTCTTAAATGCACAGGATGATCCAGGGAAAGGGGATCGTCAGTTCTTGTTCAAATGCAAATTCTAGACTTTGCTGCCATTACCATGGTGGGATTTTTTATGGTAGTTCTAAGTCTTGATACCTAAAACATGAAAAAAATTATGGAAAACTTGCACAATAATGCTGGTGAAACAGAAGAAAGATTTGCAATGTGGGCAGTTTGCTTTAGCATGGGAATCTCAGTGAGCCCTCCTGATTTTATGCTCAGAAATCAGTCTGGTTTCAAACCTGCCTCCAAAATCGGAACCCATATAACAAAGGAGCAAGAAATCTGATGTTATAGCAGGTATCTCAGCTAACCTCCTATATGTTCTTTTAAACACTAAAAAAATCTAACTCCAGCTAAGGTTATCATCGTGAGCTATGCTTCCTGCTTTCATTGAAGAAAGGGCTTACTCCATTCTTATTTTGGAAAATATACATGCCTGCTAATTGAAATGAGCATCATTTATGTTGTCCATTTACACAAGGATTTGGATATCACATGGACTTTTCTGTATTTCGAGTTGAAATTGGTTCTGAGTGATTAAAACCTGACCCAGAGCTGTCTGAACATCCCAAGCACTTCATAATTTAGAAAACAAGACTCATTTAGACCTTTCTATCCTAAGCATTCAATAGCTCTGTTTGATGCCTGTGACTTTGAACTGGAGCTGCAGCTTCAAAGAGGGTCCTCCTCATCTGTTTTTCTTTCACTTAAAGCCTTGTCTTTTTATCTGACATAAGTGGTGTTGGGCTTTGCTGCTTTGGGTGGAGAAGAAATCAGTCAAAAGGTACAGAAGATGTGTTGTGCTTTAGTTCACCAGTTTGCCTCACCAAGCAGGACTGAATTCAAAGCAAAGGGTTGGGCTTGGGATTTTTCTTCTTTCCTTTCCCTTGGCAAAGTATATGGATTTTAAGTTCTCATCACTGCCCTCCGCTGGGAACTGGGGAAAGTGCTTTTTTGGAATATTTAATATGGAAAACGTCTTGGTGAATAGAGGGAGAGGTCTGTGGGCATCCACCCTTTCGGGTGGCTGTGGCCAATTTTTGAGAGTGTTAACACAAGCTGTCCTGGAGAAACCTTAGCAACCATGGCTGGAATAAACAGCAGAGAACAAACTGAACTGGGATGCCAGCTGGGATCTTGTTTGATTGGTAACTCAGCTAAGAAGACCATAGATACACCACACTTATTTAACTTCTGAGGGCTCAGCAGTGTGCCAGTAAAAGGACACCTTTAGTCCTACTTGTGCTGTTTACCACCAAAACTGCTGTGTGATCATAGGATGAAGCTCTTTCCATGTGGCTCTAAGCAAATCACATCATCTTAAAGACTTGTTTCCAGCTTCACGATAAAGGCAAAAGGTAGGATTTTATGGACAGAGTAAGTCCAGTCTCACCTGCCAGCCAATGAATAAAACTGAGGCCGGAAGCAGGCTATAATTTTTTTTACTAATCAGTGGAACACCATTAGGGATGTTGTGGATTCTCTGCTAACTGAAAGCCTGTTCTTAAAATTAGGTAAACTCAGGCTAAGCCAGAGCAGAAAAACTCAATGAATGAAATACTTGGTAAAATTCCATAATAAGTGGCTGTAATGGCCTCCCTTGTGTCTTCAACATAAATGAGTGATTTTTTCAAAATAATAAGATGCTGTTTGAAATGTTCTGCTTTGTGGACAAATACAACTTGGTGCCTTTTTCTGTGGCATGATAAAAAGTGAAGACGAAGTAAGCACAAAAGGGGGGATTCCCTTGTGATTATAAACTGGGAGAAGGGGAGAGTCGCTTATTTTCATTTTCAAACCCTTATATATATATGATAGAATCGTTAGGGGTGGAAGGGACCTCTGGAGATCATCCAGTCCCACCTCCCTGCCAAGGCAGGGGCACCTGGAGCAGGTGACACAGGAACGTGGCCAGGTGGGTTTGGGATGTCTCCAGAGAGGGAGAACCCACACCTTCCCTGGGTAGCCTGTTCCAGTGCTCTGTCACCCTCAGTGTGAAATTCTTCCTCATGTTGAGGTGGAACTTCTTGTGGTTTAGTTTATGGCCATTGATCCACATTCTGTCGCCGGGCACCACAGAGGAGAGTCTGGCACCATCCTCTTGGTACCTGCCTTTGAGATATTTATGTGCATTAATGGGATCCCCTCTCGGACTTCCCTAGTCTCTTGTCCAGAGAGAGATGCTCCAGACCCCTCATCATCTCTGTGCCCCCCGCTGGACCCTCTCCAGTAGCTCCTTGTCTTTCTTGCATTGTGTATATATATTTTTTTTCTTGTATTGTATATATTTATAATACACTTTATCTTGATTCTCCTATTTTCCTATGCTTTTTTTTGTTATTCTTCTACACAGTAGCTCTAAGTGACAGCTTCAAAATTGTCCCAAAAAGCAAACCTGAGCTTTATGAGGCTCCGGCTCCGACACCGCGCCCTCATTTGTGTGAACATCTGACGCCGGTCAGGGTATCGGATACAGACAGAAGTAAAAATCCAATATAAATTAGAGGTCTATTTGCTCTCCCCCCCCCCCCCCCCCCCCCCCCCCCCCCTTCCCCCCGGTTGCCGTGGCGACGGGCGGGGGGCGCGCTGGGCCGGCAGGGGGCGCTGCGGGCGGCGGCCGCTCGCCCATTCCCGCTCCTTCCCCGCGGGAGCGGCGGGGCCGGGACCGGGACTGGGACACGGGCCGGGAGCGGGGCCGGGATACGGAGCGGGACACGGGACGGGAGACGGGACGGGACGGGACGGGCGGCAGGTGAGTGCCGGCGGCAGCGCCCGGGGAGCCGCGGGGCGGGGCCCGCCCCAGCTCCGTGGCCTCCCGGCGCGGCCCGCGGCGCTCCCGGTGCGGCTCCGGGCCCGGCGCTCCCGGGCCCGCGGCCTCGGCCCGGCCCGGCTCCTCCCTCCGCCTCCGCCCTCCCCATTCCCGGGATCCCCGGCCTCGGGGGATCTGTTCCCCGATGGGATAGAACGCCCCGCGTTTCTGCCCCGCGGCCCGATCCGGGCGGGAAGGTTGGGCTCCTTACCCGGGGGAGACTCGCCGTGTCAGTGCGCTGTCGGTGCTTCCCTTGCCACCAGAGAAAGCGGTGAGGGTATTGATACTCCTATTAAAAACACTGGGGGGTTTTGGTTTTTTTTCCCGCCCCTTAAAATAAAATTTTAGTTCGGGGAAATTATTTCATCTCGTGAGAACAGCATTGACTTGATGAGGGCCCTTATTTGGCTGCTTTCGCCTCTGGTGCATGGCACTGACTCCAGAAGATCCTGGGTCCGTAAGTGCTCTGGAATTACGGAAACCCACATGACATTACGTGTTTGCAGCCCTTTCTTCATCAAAACTATTTGGTCCTGTATTTTTAGCTATTTATATTAGCTCAAGTATTTTTGTGCCATTTCCAAATATTTTATTGGTGCCGAGTGCAGCAAAAGACAATTAACCTCAGACAGAAGGAAAAATACTCCAATGCACCCACGTTATTAATTTTGATGCTCTAAACCAAAATTGCGAGCTTCTTACATTGCTTTCTAGCTTCAATTTTCATACTTTAATTCTTTGTATTACTTGTATCACTTGTATCTGATTCTGTGGGCTTATTTTATTTTGTGCTCAAGTTTTGAGTGGTTTAAAATGCTCTCACTCCATAGGTGAAAATCTTCCTGAGCTGATGCATTCCCTGCATTTGGAAGTTGTACAGCCATCAGCTTAGCTGCTTGGCTTCCTCATACTGAACAGTCTCAGATTTTTGGTAAGAGAGCATGACTTTGCTGGTATTTTAAACATTAAAACTTGTTTCTGAAGGGCTCAGAATATCCAGTCTCTGACAAATGACAGCAGGGTGCTGGAGAGCTGCCTTGTGGGTGACCCTGAGTGCTGGAGTGCCTGATGTCCTAACCTGTTTGTCTTTATGGTGAACCTTCTTTTGTTCTAGGGCAGGAATGTGAAACTGGTCTTCAGCAGTTGTGTGCTCTTGATGGGTTTTTAACTGTAACAAGGTGGGCTGGGGGACAAGAAGGGGGAGCAGGAAAAAACCTCTTGCATTTAACAGGTAGGTTTTCAAAATGCTTTTATTGTTCCATAGGGTCCTGAACTACAAACTAGATACAAAAAAGGCTAATTCTTGAATGTTGTTACTTTACAGTTAATTCAGACTGTTCAAAATGAATGAACATCCTAAAAAGAGGAAGAGGAAGACTCTACATCCTTCTCGATACTCAGGTCAGTCTAGAGCTTGAGTTATGTACACTTTAGTAAAGTTTATCTTTTTTCTCAGAATAATAACCTTATGAGAAGGGACAACGTGCTAATACGTGGAAAATCAGTGACACAAAGGGTGGGATAAGAAGTCTTGGCTCAAATGTACCAAGCACCCACTCTGTGGGCTACCTTCTTGGTTTACTCTGAGTCACAGAAACACAGAATATGCTGAGTTGAAAGTGACCCACAAGGATCCTCAAGTCCCTCTCCTGGCCCTGCACAGGACAACCCCAAGAGTCACAGCACGTGCCTGAGAGTATCATCCAAACGCTTCTTGAACTCTGTAAGGCTTAGTGCTGTGACCACTGCCCTGGACAGGCTGTTGCAGTGCCCAGCCGCCCTCTGGGGGAAGAACCTTTTTCTGATATCCAGCCTAAACCTCCCCTGACACAACTTCAGGCCATTCCCTCGGGTCCTGTCACTGGGCACGACAGAGAGGAGATCAGTGCCAATGCACCTGAACAGTTTTGCTCTGTACTCCCTGCAAATGGGAAAACAAGCTATCAATGGAGGTGATTCTGCTTACGCATAGAGGAGGAATTTTTTAAAAGTTGAGATGGCGGTATCCAGAAGTGTTCAGCACTGAATGGACTGTGCTCCTCTCACTGTGCTCAGTAGGAGCAGAGTTTGATAATTGTATCTGTTACTCTAAACCTCAAGGCAGCAGCTGGAAGGTGTAAGTCACAACAGGAGTGTTGTCAGGTCAGCACAGAATTCTGTCAAAACAAGTAAAAATGGCAAGAGAATGTTGATGAACATGACATACATCTGTAGCTACATTAATGTATTAGTATTTAAACTTTTTTTGTTTTGGTTTAGATTCTTCTGGTGCAAGCAGATACATAGACAACAGTGGCATTTTTTCTGACCACTGCTACAGTGTCTGTTCTGTGAGACAGCCAGATGCAAACAGGGGTAAGACTACATTTTGGGGTCTTGTTCATAGAAGCAGAATGCACATCATATACACAGTATATAGTAGGTGATTTCTGAACATCATTGTGATCTGATAGGCCTTACCCTAGTGGAAGGTTGTTTAATCATTGTAATTGAAATACGGTTTTCAAAGTAGAAACAGTAAAAATAGAAAGATCCTTCAGTTTTACTTTCATAAGGGTGATTAAACTACTTCAAATGTCCACTAGCTAGGTAATGTAAAGCTGATGAGTTCAGATGGAACTTACCAGCAGTTGCATTGAGTTGTACTTAGGGAAAACAAAAGGCCTTTTTATAAAACATGGAGTAGTGGATGGAAAGTTTAGCAGAGCAAATGCAATGGTGGATTTTTATTACATTTATTTTTCTTGTCATTCTAGTAACTTACCCAGCAGGTCTCCAGAGGTCTTAGAAAGTATTACATGTTAAAATGCAATGTTCAGAAATATTTAAGAACAATTTTTGAATTGTGTCTCTTAAATGTAGAGCTTAATTTAAGGATTTTAAGGGGTTTTTCCATTATAATCAGCTGTCTGCTGCTGAAATTCTAAAGGCAGAGCTGCCACCTTTTGAATTCTTTTTCGTCTGCATGTATGGAAATGATCTCTAAGCTATTTATTGTTACTTTCTTTAATGTAGGTTATTATATGCTTAGGATATTAAGATAAATTTATGCAACTAGAATAATTAAGTAGTAAATAAGATGCATGACTAAATCAAGGAATCAGGACAATGCTCAGATGAACAAATGATGACAAGAAAATCCGTCTCTATCCTTCGCAGGCAGATTCCACAGTCCTGTGCAGAGCCTGGACACGGATGATGACGGGAGTCCGGTGCATGCTGGGAGTTCTCACTGGAGTGGGGCACATTCAAACGTTGTGGGGCTGCACTGTGCAGACCCTAAAAAGAAGGATAAAGGTAAAGGTCAGTGTGTTTGCAGCTGAGGTGCTGGGAAGGTGGAGAGCACAGCTGCTGGGTTTTGATGTAACTGCTCTGCTTTGACAGATGTGATTTTTGATGTGATGAGGGATTTGTAGTTTCTGGTGTTTCTTTGTTAGCTGAACGTACAACATAGTCTGGCAGGGGAGAAATAACTGCTTTTTGCATTTTTAAGCTGCAGTTGATTGAAAGGTTAAGTATAGACCCAGGTGGGGTTTTTTCAACGTTTTGTTATGTATTTCCTCCTGCAGATAAAGGTACTAACAATGGAATGTGCAGAGACTTATGTGATTCACCAATATTCAGTGACAGCCCTACGGAAGAAGAGAAACCTCTAGATATCCAAACTGTAGAAATTTCTACAACAGAAGTGAATGCTGTAGAAGTTCACGATATAGAAACACAAACTGTGTCACCTGAGAAGCTGGAAGCTGAGGACCTGGAGGAAATCCCTCTGGAGACCTGTAAAATCTTTGAGAAGAACCAGGCTTTGAATATCACAGCTCAACAGAAGTGGCCCCTGCTGAGAGCCAACAGCAGCGGCTTGTACAAGTGTGAGCTCTGTGAGTTCAACAGCAAGTACTTCTCCGACTTAAAGCAGCACATGATCCTGAAGCATAAGACATGCACAGACACTAATGTCTGCAAAGTTTGTAAAGAAAGCTTCTCCAGCAAAGTGCAGCTCATTGAACACGTCAAACTGCATGAGGAGGACCCATACATCTGTAAATACTGCAATTACAAAACAGTGATATTTGAGAATCTGAGTCAGCACATAGCAGACACTCACTTCAACGACCACCTGTACTGGTGTGAGCAGTGTGATGTGCAGTTCTCCTCCAGCAGCGAGTTGTACCTGCACTTCCAGGAACACAGCTGTGACGAGCAGTACTTGTGCCAGTTCTGTGAGCATGAAACCAACGACCCAGAGGATCTGCACAGCCACGTGGTGAACGAGCATGCCTGTCGGCTCATAGAGCTGAGCGACAGCTACAACAACAAGGAGCGTGGGCAGTACAGTCTCATAAACAAAATCAGTTTTGACAAATGCAAGAACTTCTTTGTGTGCCAAGTGTGCGGCTTTAGGAGCAGGCTGCATACAAATGTCAACAGGCACGTAGCTATTGAGCATACCAAAATATTCCCTCATGTTTGTGATGACTGTGGGAAGGGATTTTCAGGTATGTTGGAATATTGCAAGCACCTAAGCTCTCATTTATCTGAAGGGATTTATTTGTGTCAATACTGTGAATATTCAACAGGACAGATTGAAGACCTTAAAACTCATTTGGATTTCAGGCATTCAGCAGATTTGCCTCATAAGTGTACTGATTGTTTAATGAGGTTTGGGAATGAAAAAGATCTTTTAAGTCATCTTCAGATACATGAGACAGTGTGATTGCTTTCTTTCCCTGTAACCAATTTGTTAGAATTGGAATTAACTTTGAGTCACTGAAATTAAATACAATTTTAACAGCAATTGTATATTTCTGTTGTTTTCATCTTTATATCAGCAAAGCATGTGTAACAACTTGGTGTTGTGGATTTCCTTGTCTAGGGGTTTCAGTGGGAATAATCACATTTACAGTGCGATGGATCAGATTTTGGGGGGAGGGACAGTGGGAGTAGTTGCATGCTGTGATATCAGTTCTGATGGTCATCCCACTCTTTAATGTACAGGACCAGCTCTCCTGATAAAAAGGGACGAAACCAAATCCAATACCTAGTTCCATGGCTAAGTAACACAGTAAAGGTCCCAGTTCCACATCCAGCTCACGCTGCCCTCTGTGGTAGCAGGTCATTGCACTGGTGTTCAGCAAATTGCACCAGCCTGCCAAAGATAAAGGTGCTCCAAAAATTCTCAGGCATGGACATCTCCAGAGTCACATACCAGCCTTCATTTCCCACCTCATATTCTTGATAAGCTTTGAAGATCGTCCACTTTTTCTTGGGGTACATATCCGACCTCCTAGTTCGTTTTCTTTGTTCAGTGTTCTAAGTCCCATCTGTGGAACTACCCAACAGCCCTCTCTTCCACAGGATTCCCTTTATTTACCTTCAGTGCCTCTCTTTTAATGCACTGAGGAGACACACATTGCTTGTGTTGTGTAGATTGGATCATGTTCTAAAGAGTAACTGCAAAAGGAATTTGCAGTGACCCAGATGAGAATGCACAAAGTGAATTTCTTACATAAAATTCTAATTTAGCTCTCACTGAAATTTTGTATGTCACCAACCTTTGAATAGAGCAAACCTCTGGTAGTCTATATTACTACAATTCTGTGTATTTATAAATAGCTTTCCACCACTAGTAATTTGAGGACTGTTACTTTAATTCTGTAAATTTTGAACTTCTATATACTGGCTTAAAAGACTGGTACATTACAAAATTTTTAGTAATCACTTTCAAATTATTTCACTTACTTGTTTGTATTAGGTAGTGCTGTCCTGCCACTGTAATCATTGGAAGTGAATTTTTACAATTCATTCTGTAGCTGTATTTCCAAGGGGATGCTTGGACAGATCAAAAAGAGTGAAGTCATGTAGTTTGTGCTAGTTATCAGGGTGAAAGTGCCCATAAATTACTGCTGAAGTTTACATTTCTTTCTGCACTGATTGTAAATTTGTAGTGTAATGTGAGCTTTGTATAGAGATAATTAATGTGTAAAACATTTCCTGATCAGTGAGATTTGGCTTTAGCAGCATCAAGGTGCACAAGGGTCTTTGCACTGAATTTTTAAAGCTAAGGATAAAAATTGGCTGAATGTTGTCAATTTATGGAAGTTCAGATTTCCAGAGAAGTATGTCTGGAATATCTATGAACCAGTTAGTGTTAGTGTTGTAGGAGGCAAGGCCATTTTGGTCACTTTGAAATGCTGATTTACAACTAAATCTTCCTTTTTGTCATGAAAGGGGCAACCTGAGGCTGTCCTGTATTTTATTAGTCCCTTGTACAGAGAATGACGTTTATCTGTGGTAGAATTGCTAATTTCCTATTTTGAACACATTCTTCCTGGCTGGCTTAAAGTGGTAGCAATAATAGAGTTAACAAAACACTACTAAGAATTATTTTCTAGATGAAGAGTTAATTTTGTTCATATATCTGAGAGGGCGAATGCTGGTTCTCTTGAAACCCTGTTCCTGCTGATGGCACACAGGTGGAATGGCACAGTTGGGCCTGTGGAGAGAAGCTGATTCAGGGGACAGTGACAAGAAGTGGAAAAAAAGGCATTTTAACCACTCCTCCCCCCAAACTAAAAAAATGGGCTTTAAGAAGTGTGTGTATTTGTGTAGACCAGCACTGTGTCCCCAAGAGGAGAGGTGGTGTCTTGTACCAGCACAGAGCCCTGTGATACAGCAAACGTGCTTGTTGACCCCTGAATAACTTCATGTCTATCTTTGAGCTGGTTTATTTCTAACCTCTAAACTGGGAATGAAAAGAACAGCCCATAGGAATGTCGTGAAGCCAAATCATTCCAAAAAACCAAGTGTCTAAATAGGAATTGTATCCAAGGTCATCTCTGGTCAGATTTTATAAATGAGGGACCGATGTTAGTATTTTCTTTTCAGTATCTTTCAGAGAGTAAATGGAACAGGAGTAGCTTTAAACTAGTTTTTAAAAGAGCACAAGTAGACAGCATCAGCGTGTTAAAGGACAAAAGGAAAATAATAGGAAAAAATAGGTAATGAGTTGAGCCTGTCTAGAAGCTTGGACATTGCTTTGGGAAGTGTCTCTGGGAAATCTTGTGATTCTTTGCTTTTCAGACCTTTCAACCTTTAGGTTTGATGTGGGACTTGATAATTTTAGGTGTAATTTCCAGCCTTAATTAGTCTGATTCTGTGTGTTTTCAGGTTCCTGGATTACACTCGTTATTGAGCAAAAGAACTTTTTTTAATATGAAAGATTGCTGCCTCCAAAAAACCAAAATTTACATCCCAAAAACTATTGCAAGAACTTAAAAATACAGCGGATTAGTAATCCCCAAATAACGTGTTCTCTCTGTGGTGCCTACTGCCGCTGATTCTCACCGTGGTTCTCATTTTCTAATGGTGCTGTATCAAACGCGTGATTTATCGGTGCCCGTCACTCCTGGAGGCTATCCCTGCGGCTGTGCCGGTCCCTGGGCGTTATCCCTGGGGGTTATCCCTGGGGGTTATCCCTGGGGATTATCCCTGGGGGTGATCCCGGCTCTCCCGGCCTCTGCCCGCCTCCATTTCGCGACCCGCCCCACACCAAGATGGCGGCCGCCGCCCTCAGCCCGCAGCAAAGATGGCGCCGCCTCGGGCGGGCCGGGAGCGGGTCCAGGGGAGGAGGAGGAGGAGGAAGGGGAAGTGACGTCCGCCCGTCCCAGCGGTGGCGGCGGCTACCGCCGGGAGAGCGGGGGCCGGAGGGCTCCGTGAGGGATTGCGGTCCGTGAGGGACCGGGGGCCAACGGGGGCCGTGGGGGACAGGGGGCCAGAGGGCTCCGTGAGGGATTGGGGGCTAGAAGGGTCCGTGAGGGACCGGGATTAGAGGGGTCCGTGAGGGACCGGGGACCAGAGGGCTCCGTGAGGGATTGGGGGCTAGAAGGGTCCGTGAGGGGTCCGTGAGGGACCGGGATTAGAGGGGTCCGTGAGGGACCCGCGCCAGAGGGCTCCGTGAGGGGTCCGTGAGGGACCGGGGCCAGAGGGGTTCGTGAGGGACCGGGGTTAGAGAGGTCCGTGACGAGGTCATTGGAACCTGTCCCCGAGCTTCGCCAGCCGCTCTCGGTGTGGTGAGCGCAGGAGATGGGAATAAGCAGCGCAAACTGCCCTTCCTGCCCTTATTCTGAGTTTTGGCGGGTTTTTTTCCTTTTTATTTTGGTGGGGTTTTTTTTTAATGGCTGTGTGAGCAGTGTATGACTTTGCGTTAGCTGGGGGTACGGAGTGTTTCGGTCACTCTCGCACCTTTCCCTGCAGCAGCAGCAGCATGGCAGAAGCCTCCGTGTCCCCGCTGAAGCACTTTGTGCTGGCCAAAAAGACCATCACTGCCATCTTCGACCAGCTGCTGGACTATGTCACCGAGGGGGCAGCGTTTGTGGAAGGTGAGCTTTCCCCTTAAACACTTGTCATTTGCTTTGAGTGTGTTTTACAGGAGCAGCATGTACATTACGTTGCCTGTTATCACGCTGTTTGTATAAACAGGCACCTTCAGAAATAGTCACGTTTTTCATGTGACACTGGTTGTTTTTATTCGGTGTGGTCTGGCAGGAATGCGTGGTGTGGATACATACTTGAAAAGCTGATTAAGTCACTCTGGCTGGCAGCCTGGCCTCCTTTCCATGAGGGTGAAAGCTTAACCACTCTGGCCTTACAGTCCTATTGTGGTTTCTTTTGCATAGAGGGAAGGACAAACAGGTTCTCCCATTATTCAGTAGGAAAGTAGATCAACATGATGTCATGCCGGGAGCCACTGGTCAAACCCTCAGGTTTTAGCAGGTGGAGGTGTGTGGGGCTAACATGGAGTTGGTTCCTCATCAGCCCAGTTTGCTCTGCTGGGAGAAGAGAGCCCAGCTTAGCTGGTGTATCCATGAGGAATCCTGGCTTTGCTTTCTGAAGGGAAACAGGTGTCCCAGAGAGCAGGGCAAGTGAGGACAGCAGGCTGTGTTCACAGGGTTACTAAATCAGCAGTTAGATTAGTGATTGATATGAAGCGATTTTTGTCATGATTTCACAAGTGCTTGTGGTGGAACTGCCAAATTACAAGGGTTGGTATCGCTTTCTGTAGTGGGGTTTTGCTTGCTTTGTTCTACCACTGTAATTAAAATTTACACAGATCTTTGTTGGCATGTGAAGTAACTGATTACCTGTACCATGGAGCATGTACTCTGTACGTGATTGCTTTTATGTTTTTCTTTTCTGTGTGTAGCCACATACAGGAATGCAGAGCTTGAGCATGTAGCAACAGAAGATGAACTAGCAAAAATACAAGCATATAAAAACAAATTGGCAGTCATTGGTGAGGTGCTTTCACGGAGACACATGAAAGTGGCATTTTTTGGCAGGTAATGAACCGGGATTACCAGAACTTAATTTGATTTTTTTCCCCCCCTCTCTCTTGTAGAGCTTAGTGTTTGTATTTCTAATTTCAATGCACTGGAACTAGTGCGTCATTATAAAATTACTGTTTCAAATAATACATAAAACCACGTTCACTCATCTTATTGATGCTGAATATTTCTTTGATGCCTTCTTGTTACCTGTGTTTTGTTACGTGGTTTTCTTTGATAAGCTTTGGAAAATAATTATCCTGTCTAGATCCATTATTTGGCTTGGGAAGGCCTGAGTTTGTTGTTGTCTTCTGCAGAATGGCTTTTCCTTTTTTTTAAGGTACTGGTTTTGTTTGTTTAATTTTATTTTTTTCTGGACTATTTCTCTTGGTGAGTTTTGTGTTTGATCGCAAGTGCTGAAGAATTGAACTTTGAGCTGTTCATGCTTCTGAAGAGAAATAGACGAAGACAGTTGCCTTGTTGGTGTATTTAGTCTGATAGATGTGTATGGTGATTTTAAGAGATAACAGTAACAATGGGGTCTGTTAGTTCACTTTGCTTCAGGGAGATTGATTTTTCTCTGTTCACATTTAGGCATGGGGTTACATATTTTTATGGAGTATGAATCTTCATGGTTTAGTTCTAAAAATCCCATAGCTGCATTGGAAAAGATGCGTACAGGGGTGGTGTATTTGGTCATTTTGCTAAGAATAGTTCAGTTATTTAAAGAAAAACTCAAAAGTTCTGGAATAAACAAAATTTATTTTATCTCAGCCTTGATATTTCACAGAACTAAAAGTTGAATACATTTACAAGCTGCGGTATGATAAAACTTGCTTTTGCAAAGGGAAGAAGTTCAGAGCAGGAAAAAGAGAATTTAGCTCTGGTGTTTTGAATAAATTTGTAAACTGTTGTACAGTGAGCACTGAACTTTTTCTAGAAGATGCAGCTCAAAAGTGAATTACAGTCTCTTCATGCTGTTGTGTAATAGTTAAACCTCCGATATTTATGGGTGAGGAGTAGAGGGTTATTGTGAAGTAGGACTTTGCTGAGAACTACAAGTGCTTGCGGAATCTGGGGTGGAGGACCACACTCCCCACTCTCTTCTGGCCTGCTGTGCTGTCCTGGGCTGAAGCTCCGTACCTGTAACAGCTGGTGCTGTGTGGAGCTGATGCACTTCAGTGGGGGCGCATTCAGTTCAGGACAAAGGTGTGTTTAATGCTGCTCTGCTCAAAGTGCTTTTATTTCCTATCACTCTAGAACAAGCAGTGGGAAAAGTTCAGTCATTAATGCAATGCTGTGGGATAAGGTACTGCCTAGTGGGATTGGCCATACAACAAACTGCTTCCTCAGTGTGGAAGGGACTGATGGAGATAAGGCTTATCTTATGACAGAAGGATCAGATGAAAAGAAGAGCGTCAAGGTACATTTCTTCAATGATTTCATACTACTTTTAGGATTTTTTTCTCAAAGGATCTGTGTTTTAACAATGATTTCAAGTCTAACAAAAGTAGAAGGCTAACTTGTTCTGCATTTTAAAGTTCTTAATTAGGAGGGAAGAATAAACAAAGTAAAACGGACTACTATTTCAGAGAAACAGCTAACATATGTCACATTGTAGTATAACATATGTTGAGTGATTTATTTTTATAGGACTAAGAGTAAGTTCTGTTACTTGTTGAAGATTTGGAATGTGCTCCTCATTTTGACTTACGGTGCTTATCTTACTGAACTGCTTACATTGATATGTTAGATCTCTGAGACAGATTCATGATGGTGTTCAGTGTCACACACTCCAGCCGTGCAGAGAATATACCCACTCTGTGTCTCCAAAGAAACTCTTGTCTGAGTTTCAAGGCACAACTTGTTCTTTAGATGCTAGGGAGTTGAAGAGCTTAAAAAAAAATCACAACTATTTACCAGAACAAAGTGTGAACTCTTGTTACCCATTTCAAGGGAGATCCTGTCCAACTTTGCTTGAAAACTGAATTAGACTGGTTTACAGACTTGTTTGTCCATATATGCATATTCATATTTGTCTTCCCTTTATGCACTTTATAGACTGTCAATCAGCTTGCTCATGCACTTCACATGGATAAGGATTTGAAAGCTGGCTGTCTCGTCCATGTCTTTTGGCCCAAGTCAAAGTGTGCCCTGCTGAGAGATGATTTGGTTTTAGTGGACAGGTATGTTTTCTGTTTTAGCAAATAATTTCTTAAAAGAAATTAGCCATTATAATGTTTAGAGAAGAGACTGGTTTAGGTTCAAAATTATTGGAAAACTTCTTTTGTTTGAAAGTACAGAGTTTATTCTTTTGTATGTACTGCTGCCTGTCATCACCCCCCTGATTTTGGCCTCGTAGAAGTTGGAACAGTCAAGTGTCTTGTGACTGAGCTGAATAAGGGACTAGCTTTTGGCTGAGGGTATTTTACCTTTAAAACAAACAGTATGGAAGCGTGACCAAGGTTGTTGCAGCAACAACCTTTTGCACATTTCCTCTCTTTAAATGCTTCAGACTGATCACGTGAAGTATAAAGCAATCTGGACTTAATTTTTAAAAGATTCTGATAAGAGTTGCACTGTCTACATAGCAAAGTAGTGGGTGACCTCAAAATGTAGTTGTGACTATGCCAGCTGTGTGTGCCCTGTGTTGGGCTGGCATTTTCTTCAGTTGGTGTGTTTAAAGAGTTCTGAAATCTGTTGCTTTGTCTATGCCAAATTCCCTTATTTCTGGCAATAGTTACTCAAACTTTTAGGTGATCTGTACCTAATGTGTAAATCAATACAGATTGAATGCGAGAGTAATTCACTCAGGTGTGAGAGAATTTTTCGGTATGATTTCTTCATATCCAACAAAATAACACCCAGAGTGTATTCTAGTAAGTTTCAGTGCTTTTGGTTCCATCTGTAATCTTGTGCCTTTGAAATCACTGGGAGTTTGTCGTTATTTTCTTGGGCACACAATTTCATCTGCACAGTCTCAGTTGCTAAGGGTCAAATATAAAGGGAGAAGAGCCTGAATTCTGATAAAGCAGATACTTGGAGGGAGCAAATAATCTCTCTCCTGTAAATTTAGAAAATTTGAAGCAGCAATAATTTAGGTGTTGCAAGCAAAATTAATGCTTATATATCACTTTATTTTTTTAAACTGACAGCACTATAATTTTAACTTCATTTCAGTTTCTTATTAAATCTATGTACAATTTGCAGAGCGTACAATTTTAATGTAGGACTTTAATGGAAAAAATATTTCATGAACAGCTGTCTCTTCTGATTGAAATCTAAACCTTAGGACACAGGGAGGAAAACCATTCTGTGAAACTGATTTCTAATGGACTACCTATAGCTTTCCTTGGCAATTCTGCTCTGCATACTTATAAAGTAGAAATTGCATTTTGGAATGAGTAGATGGTCTAATGAGCAAGTGACTGATAAAATGCTAGAGGGTAATTAGCTTTTGCTGTGTTTACCGTAAGCTTGGTGTGGGCAGCAGCCTCAAGGTATAAAGCTTTGTATCTTCTTACAAGGCCCTTAGGCAATCCTGCTCTATTTTTATCAGTTTATAAAATTCAAATACTCCTTTGTTGTGTAAACAAGACTTTGTGTTTTTTGTTCTTGATAGCCCTGGCACAGATGTCACTACAGAACTGGACAGCTGGATTGACAAGTTCTGCTTAGATGCTGATGTGTTTGTCTTGGTTGCCAATTCTGAATCAACTCTCATGAACACGGTATGATGTGCAATTATTTTGCACTACTTCTTCATTTCAATATTCAGCAGTTCCATAACCGAAATAGCTGAGACCTTTACTGTAGGTGAATCACTGCACTTGGATCTTGTGAATAGGATTTGGGGGTGGGAGGCAAGAAGCAATGTATATCCTTCACTGGGGAGAGGAGAACCAAGCTTCTTTCCAGTTTTGCTTACTGTACCTTGAGGATTATAATTGTCCTTTAAATTTAAATTGCTTTTTAGATAAATGGATATCATAGCCCTTGTCTTGTTTTGTAATTTGTCAGTATTTGTCACATGAAGACACTTGTGTTATCAAAGAAAGGAGAACCTGTTACAGAAGAATGTGTGACTCTGGTTTGGAGGTCTGGGGAATTTTCTGTTTGTGCTTTAATTCTTAGGAGAAGCATTTTTTCCATAAAGTGAATGAGCGACTTTCAAAGCCAAACATCTTTATCTTGAATAATAGATGGGATGCCTCTGCATCAGAACCAGAATACATGGAAGATGTGAGTGAATTGATGGCTCTTATTTGGGTTGGCAGTTAATTAATACATATTAATATGGAAACACCAGCTTTGTCTTACTAATAAAAGGATAAGTTACTGGTCAGAAAATGGGAATAACTTATTCCTTGTTGCATGCAAAAAGCAATCTGCAATTCAAGTGATTATATATGCAGGAAGCTAATACAGTGGGAAACGTCTTTAGAACCTTTTTCCTCTACAGTTAGGCTTGTTTTTTAGTCTGCCTATTTTTTCTGTAGTGGTAATGCAGCCTGAGATACATTTTATACATCTGTACCTGCATAGAGTAGCTGGTAAAGTGCAGTGTTAGATGGGAACAGTTCAGAGCGCTCTTCAGATCTTCCCAACAGCAGCCAGCTTGCAGTGAGACTTGCTTCTCTGTATATAGGGAATGAAGTGTTTAGCCCAGTAACTGGCTGAGATCTCTGACTTACACAAATACAGTTGTAGAAGGAAGTGTTGCATACAGGTCTGTTTAAATGAGTAAAAGCAGCTGCTGCCTCAGTAGGATTTGCAGGCATCTGCTGTCTAAGGGGTGGTTCAGCACCTGTTTCTAACTCTGATGATCTGATTTATTGACAGCTCCACTTTTGCCTTTTTCTCATGAGCTTTTCACCTTTTCCTCAGGTGCGTAGACAGCACATGGAGCGCTGTCTGACTTTCCTGGTCGATGAGCTCAAAGTTATTGATCCTGTAGAAGCAAGGAATCGCATCTTTTTTGTTTCAGCAAAAGAAGTTCTAAGTGCCAGGAGACAGAAGGCCCAAGGAATGCCAGAGGGTGGTGTGTAGGAACTCCTGCTTTTCCTCAAATACACAAAAATACCATAAAACCTGATAAACAAAAATACTTAAGCTGCAGTCCCTGCTCTGAGGTATTGCTGTCTCCCTTATGGTCCATTATGTTTTACAGGTGGAGCACTTGCTGAAGGATTTCAAACAAGATTCCAGGAATTTCAACATTTTGAGCAGATATTTGAGGTATTTATGATGGGCTTTTTAGACTGCTTGGGTTTTATTGCAAAGGTACCTTTTGCTTATGCTTAGCTTAAGTTTACTGAGCATTACCCATGTTAGCAAGTGAAGGAGTGTAAGGTATTTATACCATCTGCTGCTTTCCCCTTCTGTGTGTTCATCTCTTCTCATCTTGAGTAACTGGTGGTTGGAAAGGAGTATTGTTCAGTGAGGGAAGGGATCAAAACGTTTAGCTTGTGTTTGACATCTCAATACTGATACAATCTATATAAAAAGAGATGATACTCTTGAGAAGGTATGTACCACTTACAACCATGTGCTGCTAAATGTTTTTAGTAAGAAATTCAGTTTAACCAGTGCAAATCTATCTAAATACTTACTTGCATTTTTAAAGCCAGAGTTTTGAATCTATCACCATTATGTACCTCTTAGCTCTGTTACTCTGAGCATTAACACTGGTTTTGCATTCTTTGTGCTGTACAGAATCCACCCTTCCACCTCAGCCTAGCCATATTCATAGCTGGAGTTTACAGTTTCTGCAAGAGTAGGACTGGCTAGACAGTTGCATGAGTTCTTTGTGATAGGATACATTTGACTTGCTGAATTTAATAACTAATTAATTAAACTCATTCTTGGAGATCTTAAGGAGGCATCTTGGGTATACCTCAATGTTTCGTGTATGAGTGCATTAAAAAAAAACCTGCCTCTAAAAAGTATTTCTTCTTGCATTACAACAAACCCACTTGACCTTAGCAAAACCAAGTTATGTAATGATGTCTGTATATCAAAAAGGGTTTAAAATAATAGCTTGATTTGGTCTTGCATAAGCAAGACAATGTCAGAAGGAAGTTTAAATTTAATCCTTATCCACGCTCTTACAATATATGACTGAATTGTTGAAATGATAGGTTCAGAGTACTGGCAGAGCCAGAGCCCACGAGGCATGACATTTCTTGTTTGTGTCACTAGCTGTAGTCAAACATGCATTTTTGTTTGTAATTTTTGTCCTTAGAATTATAGTAGGAAATCTGTAGCCAGTAAGAAAAAAGTGAAAATTTGTCTTCTAAATCAGTTATTGTTCTTTATTGTATTTTGCCATCTGCTGTAACTGAAACTTTTTTGACAAAAGCTCTTACAATTGCAGTTAAGCATTCAACACTTAGAATATTTCAGTATTAAGATGAACGACTTATTAAATGATGTGGTGCTGTGAATGCTCAGCACATATGTAAGTCAGATGTCACAGGTTGACCACCACAGTGGGAAGCATCCATCACAAGGTCATAAACATGACAAGTTTCCATATAAGAGGCTGGCATAAATAACAATTCTGTGACAGCACTGTATGGCCTTAAACCAGCTTTTTTTTTCTTCTTTCACATAGTTTCATTTGCTGCACACCTGACTCCAACAGTGAGAGTGGATTCTGTAATGTTTTTCCCCGCTTAGCTGTGTTTCATCTGAAATCACAATGAATGGCTTTAAATAGGAGTGTGATCCCATCATTTAAAGAGAATGACAGCTGTGCTATATTAAGTTTCCCAAAGCAATTTAAATTTTTAGTGTCTGCTGTTGCAGCCTCTTTCACATTCAGGTTTTGTGGGCAGTTTCTTGAGTTGTAGTGGCATTTTATGTGCTATTAAAGCAAGGCTGGTACTAAAATGGTTCACCAGGACTGAAACCTTCAGACCTAGTACTCAAATTACTGTCACTTGAGCTGATAAAGTAGCTGACAGCAGCATACCATTGGTCATCCATTATGTTTGTCAGCTCTAGGCTATATATTAATGAAGAATATCATGCATCAGGGTAGAACTTCTTGTGTTCAGTCTGAGAACGAAATCCTAACTGATACCATGCTTTGTGCACTGCCAGACCAAATTCAGGTGCTGTACAGCCCTTAGTACAGCCTAAGCACTTCTACCTAAAGCACTTTGCACTTACTCTGTTTCCTGACAGAGGAGCAGCAAGTTGAAGACTCTTGGATTATACTCCAGTGTGTGAAAAGGAAGGGATGAGAGCACAGATGTTTCTGTCTGTCCTCCTCAGACAGTAACCCCTCCCCTGCCTCAGTCTGTGTGTCTTACCTGTAGCTCCTTGTCCCTGTCTAGGTGCCCTGCTCAGACTTCCCAAACATCTCTCACGTCCTTTGCTCAGAGATATGAGCTGGACGAATCTCATCACCTCATTTATAAACCTGTCCACGTGTGCTGTTTTCCCCCTGGCTGTATCTGCTGGGTTTGCTCCTCCTGGATTCTCTCACCCTGCTTTCGTCTTCACTAAAATTGGACAGCTTCTTCCTCTTTTCCACATGGGCTGAGAAGAGGAACTGTTACTTCTCCAGTACATTGCTGATTTTAGTATCGGTTCCCTGATGGGAAAGCCTGTTCATTCCAGGGCTGATAGGAGCTCAGTATAGCTAGAATTTAAAAAAACCCCAAAATCTAGGAGCAACCCACTAGTGCTAGTTTGTTGTGATATGAGAAAAAATTGGACTATTTTTGAAGGGTTTGTAACTGCATTTATGCAGACTTTCATGTGAGGGCATAAATCATTCCAAAAATAGATGAAACATGTTTTTTTGCAAAGCAGAGTGTGGTTAAACTCGCTGAAAGAAAAACTGGTGGGGGCATTACTAAAAGCACTTGTAAGCAGTGGGGAAATTAAGATTTTAGAGATTCATATAGTAGCTTTAAAAATAATGCTACTATGTATGTCAGCTGTATTGCAATGAAGGAAAAGAGGCAGTCTTAAAGGGTTGAATTCTTGGATCAATTCTGTATTTTGTGGAATAACAGAAAGAAGTCAGTGTATCTTCTGAAACTTTACAGCGAGGTACATAGAAATACCTTAGCAAAGAGTAAGGAAGTGCCTCCTCACTGCACTGTGTGCAGTAGTCCTTAGTGGATATCCTGCATAAAACCAATCTCGCCGTGCCTCAGGTTGTGGTGTTTCCCAAGATTTTTAAAAAAACTGGTGACATAAGTGGTGTGGGGTGTAGTGGAGGAGGGAGGCATGGGGGGAACAGTACTCCCAGGAATACCCTCCTGGGAGTCAGTGGCAGTGCCTGAATGAGCCTCCCCAACGCTGCTCAGGGATGGAATAATGTGTGCACTTAATGACTGTCGTGCTGTACTGGCAGTGGGCTGGAGGGTAACTGGTTTTGGTTACGCTGTTGAAACACACATTTTATCTTCGTTTCAGTAAATACTTTTTTATAGACTAACAGCAAAACCGCTGCTGTCCCCCCTCTTATCTTTCCCCATCATTTAACTAACCTTTGTGTTTTTCCTAGTGCTCTAACTTGGATTTTCTGATTGTGTTGTGAGTGACTGTCATCCTTTTATCTACCACATACTAACGTTGGGAAGAGTCTTTGCTCTGAGCACAGTCTAGCTCTTACAATGTGCTGATATTTATGAAACTCTGGCCTTTCATTGCTGATTTCTAGATCTGCTTCGTCGAGGAACAGGGAATATTTTACCCATTTTGTTTATTTTGTTTTGATTTATTATTTTAAGATAGCTAAATCTGTTATTACAGCACATGCTAAGGTCATAGGCAAGTCTTTTAAAAGCAGCCCAAACCTGTTTGTGCTCTGAAAGGTGCATCCACAGATTGAGGATTTAAAAATCCCACAGATCTGGATTAAGGAAACTAGCTGCTTGCTTTGTTCCCCTCAAACACAGAAGGTGTGACTACTTTAGGGTGACTTAGTGCAGGTTGAATTCTGACATTTAATTAGCTTCATAACTCAGGATGTGCAGTTGCTTGAAAAAAAGTAAAAGTCTTAATTTCTAACAGTGCAACTGATTTGCTTTTGCCCAAACGGAACATTTGTATATCTCTTCAGTCACTGTCCTGTGTTTCTGAATCACTGTTTGATAATCAAGATTGATTAAAATTCCAGCTTTTAGAGCTATCTCTACTCATTCATTTAACACTTCACTAATCTGCAAATAAGCCAGTATTTTAAGGGCTACTTAACAACTTCTTTTTATCCTGTGAGAAAACCCTTGTTTCTTATTCCTAACTGTTATTTTGTTCCTGGATGGTCAGTATTGACCTGAGCATGTCAAATTTCATTGACAGAACTGATTCTTAAAACTAAGACTATGTATTGGAACAAAGAAAACTCAGGCTAGATTGCCAGCATTCTTGTTTGACATTTGTAATTCTGAAGAGATAGTTTGCAAAATTTCCTGAAGAGATAGATTTATTAGGTATTCATCAGAGTTTTCTTTTTTCTTTACCTTTTTAATTTATTTTAAAAGAACTAAAACCTCTGCACATTACTGTGAATGAACATGAAGGCAGATTTGCTGCTAATTGACTCATTTGAGATTTCAGTTCTGTTGTCTTTTAATTTCTCTATACTTTCTCCCTTTTTATTTCCCATTGGTTTAAGTTCATGATAAAATTGGCAGCATGTGCTTTCTGACAGTGAAATTCCTGAATGTGTTGGCATGGAATTGCAGTAATGTGTTGTGGCTTGGGCCCCTCGCAGGAGTGTATCTCGCAGTCAGCCGTGAAAACCAAGTTTGAACAGCACACTATCAGAGCTAAACAGATAATAGATACTGTGAAAAACATTATGGACACCATAAACGTGGCAGCAGCAGAGAAAAGGTAGGTGGGCTGGAGGGCTGGTTGGCTTTGGTTTGTCCAGATCGTCTGAGGAGCCATTTCTGTGCTGGTGAATTTCTTGGGCCATTTATATGGACTTTAAAATTCACTTTTCCTGCTTGGTAAGAAACAGAAAATTTCTCCGGTGTGTCAGTGTGTCAGTCTTACCAGTGTTCACTTGCTTAGTTTTGTCCTTGGTCTCTGACTTCTGTACAGGGATCTTGGTTTACTTTGTTGTTCTTTGTTACTGACTTGCAATCTCTGAGTTTTCAAGTCTTTCTTCAGAAATATATGAAATTTTAAGTTTTTCTGGCTGTATCCAGCATTTTAGAGGTAATGTTTGGGCCTGTTTAACCTAAGTTTTCTGTTAACAGTAACACTGAGAAAATAAATGGGAGGATGTGGACACTGATTTGTAAGTGATTATAATACTGTAAGGGATGAGATGAGCCCAGGCTAACAGAGGCTTGGCCTCTGTCCCTTCCCAGATTGTGTCCTTAAATATCTTTATTCTCTCTCTACTCATGTAATCCTGTAGTGCTAATGATAGCAGCTCATCTGCTGTTCTGTCGGATAGTTTCATGTATCCTTTGAGGTTTACATAGTGTGGGGTTTGGGGGTTTTTCCTCGCTTTTGTTGCTACCCCTTGTCTCTTATACACAGTGAACTTGCTGTAATGTTAAATCCTTCCCATCCATCTCCTTTCTGCTTGTCAGTAGTGTGTGTCTATGTTTCAACAGGCTCCACTGTGCTGTCAAACACTCATCCTCCTGAATATGTCAGCTTTTACAAACTGTTTACATGCTGACTTGTCTCACATTGTCAGATCCTGTGAAAACATGCTGTGAAATGTTTGAAAATACTCTGATATTCTACTTATTTCTGCCAATTGACTTAGCAAATGTCTGTGGTGACCCCTCTTAGCCTGGATTGCTGTTTGTTTGTGCTGGGCCTTCAAGATACGACTGCTTTAGATTTTCTTGAATTTTGATTTAAAAGATAGGTCAGGGAATTCTGAAGAGTGTTGTTTGTGATGAGGTTGCTTTCTGCCACGTCCCCTTTGCTTTGCAGGGTCATCAGGCCCACGTCACTGTTAAGGAGTAGTTGAGTGCTGCTGGTGGGCAGCAGTTTGATCAGATTTACCCGGGTTTTTTTTAACCAGGATAGACTAAGTATTAAAGGCCTCTGATTCCCTACACCTTTTTTAGTTGTTCTTATGTACAGTAGTAACAATTCAGCTTGAAATGCCGGTTTTGTAAATACATCAAAATGCAGTAATTTGAGTTATGTTTGGTCAGGGCACGTGTACGTGTGACATCCGTATTGCAGCCCCCCTGGGGCAGTGCCTCTGCCTTGGTCAGCCAGGGTCACCCTGGATTCTTTCTGGCTGCTCAGTAACCATCAGCTGGGTGATCATGCCTGGTGATGGGCTTGTTTCATTCCTGGGACAATTCCAGCTGGTGACAGTGATTTCCTTTCTGCTGCATTCAGAGTCCATTCCATGGAAGAGCGAGAAGATCAGAAGGACAGGCTGGACTTCGTTCGAAACCAGCTGAACATTTTGACGGAAGATACAAAGTTAAAAATCAAACGTGTTACTGAGGAAGTCGAAAATAAAGTAAGTAATGGCAATGTGAACAACCTCCCAGATTCAAGTATTGCCTGTTCTGTCACCCAGTCTTATGCAGCATGTTTGAAATGTCCAGTGTATCTTACTTCTCCAGTATAAAAAAAGGAAAAACAAACCAAAAAAAAAAAACCTCAAAATGCCTGTCAGGTAATTGAGTCATTTTTGTGACAGTCCATGCAGTAGTCTGGTTTTACTCTGGCTGGAAAAAGTAGGAGAAACACTTTACCTATTTCCTGTACTCTTCCAGGTCTCCTCTGCCATGACTGATGAGATTTGCCGACTTTCAGTTTTAGTTGATGAATTTTATTCAGATTTTCACCCTTCTCCTCAAGTACTGAAGCTCTATAAGACAGTGAGTTTTCTTGCATGGTTTGAAGCCAGGCTCTTTGGCTTTCCCTTGTTTTATACTTCTGTATTGTCATAACTGATGTTCCATTTTATGTGACACTTTAAGCATTGCAAGATTTTTGCTTTTGGACATATGCATATCTCTACCCAAAACTGGAAAAGGTTAAAAGTATTTTCTGCTTTGTTTTTGAAAAGAAATTAATTTTTCTTTCAACCATCTTTTTAGTAGTCTGGCATCTAATTTGTAGTGTTCATTTCTAATAAATAAAGACATTACATAAATAATTTTCACTACTCGTAAAACCCAATAGATCCAACAATAAAATGAGTTTGCAAATACTCAATACTTTCAATAAAAACTGCTTTTCAGTGTCACAGGTTATTGAAATTACAGACTTTTCCATATGCCTTTTAATGATTGCAGTCCTAGGGACGTCTTTCCTATGTCACTTTAGTTAGGTTTTCAGTGTGCAGTTGGGAAGCATGGTAATTCCATGGTAACAGGCTTTTCTTCCTGCTGTAAGGAACAGTGCTTAGTGTGTAACATATCTCTGCTCTGTATAATGTCACTGAATATAAACCAAATGAGTTAAATACAGATTAATTATAAAACTTTAGGAACTGAACAAACATATAGAAGATGGTTTGGGAAAGAACCTGGCTGACCGCTGTTCCAGTGAAGTCAATCAGTCAATGCACCAGTCCCAGCAGGAGATGATTGGTAAGAGGAGGGAGGAGGGATGTTAACAGTTTTAAAGGAAGACAATCTAACTTGATTTTAAAATAATTTTCTTTCTGATCATGATTTAACACTGATCCTATAAATGATAAAGGAGAAGCCAACATAGATCAGGACTGAGTGTTCAGCTCAGTCCCATCTCTGATATTGACCAGTAACAGATGCTGGGGGACAAGAATATTGAAGGGGGGTAAATACAGCAATCCCTCCCCATTTTAGGGACCTCTGAGCTGAGATAGCGCATCTGGATTAGTGGCTTAAGCAAGTTGTAATGCACCTGTCCTCTGGCAACTTGTCTAATCCTATAAACCCATTTAAACTTTTGGCTTCCACAAGATACATATAAAGTACACTGATTGTTAGAAATGTCCCTGCAGTATAATCCTCTCCCTGGGTCCCTCCAGATCATGAATGCAAAGCAGATCATTTCACAAACGATTTATGCACTCCCTTTTCTTTCTTTTTTCTTTATAAGTGGTAGCTTCATCTCACATCCTTTTCTGCTGATCTGTTCATGGTAATAAAAGATTCATAGCAAGATCGTGTAATTACCTTAACCCTTCTGCCCTCTTAATGCAATAATACTGCCTTTTCTATATGGCACCCACCACAGAACTGCTGGATAAATCAATTCTTTCTGAGTCCATCCTTATCGTTTGACCATTGATGCAGGTCTGTCAGTTACTTTGCCCCTTTTTCCAGCAGTGGTTTCTTGGTGAGTTTATTTTCATGACCATTTTCTCACATCAGAGCAATAAAATTGCCTGCTCTGTAAGGGTCAGTCCTGCTGAAATGCATATTTATTTATTTATGAATAAATAAATAATGAAGTGGTCAGTTTAGATTCTTGAAGTTGACAAAGCTGGTCAGCAGTGCAAGGATGCCGCTTGTGAATATGCTCTACTTTTAACTCATCTTTACTATTTGTTTTTATTTCTAGAAAATCTGAAACCATTGTTGCCTTCTAGTGCTCAGAATCAGCTCCACTTGCTAATTCCATGCAGGAAGTTTGACCTTAGCTATGATCTAAACTGTCATAGCCTGTGTGCAGATTTTCAGGAAGATATCATGTTCCACTTTTCTTTGGGATGGACTTCACTTGTAAACCGTTTCTTGGGTCATAAACAAGCTCAGAAAGTACTCTTGGGACTAGCAGATCCAAACCTACAAGTGAGTGCCTTCGGAGCTTGGGCTGCCATCGAGTGCCTTGTTTTACCTTTGTCAGAATATATTGATTTTTACTCTTTGCCTGTGCTATTTTACATGCTTGCTGCTACCTTCCCCTAGGCCCTCTGTGTGAAATACTTTTGGTGAGGGCTGTTTTTATTGGATTATATTCAGGGTTAGAATGGAACTGAAAACCTCTCATAAACCTTCTGCAGCTGTTACACGAGTTTGTTTTTCTTCGGATTAAACCCTTTGGGTCGCCTGTTTCATTTGTAACTTTTGGATCCTTAGGCCAGAGCCAGCCCTAAGCAGAACCCTTATTTTAACCCTGTCTCCAGTGGGCAAGGACATGTCAAAACCTCTGCTGCTCCTCAGGAGTCTTGTACAGATTTCTGTGCTGAAGGGTTTCCTTCAAGTAGATCATACCCTGAATATATGAAAATCAAACAAAGCCCGTCTGTGTAGTTCCTTAATGCTTTTTACTCAGGCTGCCATGTTCCCATCTTCTAGATCCCTCATCCTTTAGCCACCACCCCGTCCGCTGCCAGCCTTCCTGCCACAACTCCAGAGAACATGCCCCAGGATGATTTTATGGTTCCTTTGATATTGAATTTAGCCTCGCTGACATCACGGACCTCCATGAGCATCATCATTGTTGGCGGAGTGGCAAGTAGCACTGGCAGCATTCCCTGTGCTGGAAGGGATGGCACAGGCTAAGCTGGTCTGTCCTGGTTGGTTGGGGTGCAACACGGCGCCTGTCATGGACTTGACACTGGGCCAGATGTGCACATGGAGTGCCCTGGGTACCCACAGTCAGTTTGTAGTGAGGAAATCAGTTTAATTACTCTGAGGATAGCTGGGCAATATTCTCTGTTGTATAGGTCTGTGTGCAGTGTCTGAATTAAATGGTGGTTTAATTGATCGTTCAGTTTGGATTTAGTGGGAGGTTTGCTTCCTCCTTCATGAAGGAGCTGCAAGGCTTCTGTGACCTGCACATTCTCCATGCCAGTGGGGACCAGCTCATGTGAATGTAGCTGTATTGCTCTGCATCAATATTATGGAAATAATACATTTTCTTAAACTAATCAGTGAAAGGGCCATGGAGATGATTTTAAAAAATAGCTGGAATTACATTTGATTCTGTAGAACCGTTTATTTAAGCTGATGAAGTTTTTCTTTTTCAGATATGGAAAACTGTAGGCTGGAAACTCATCTCGTTTTCCCTGAGCATGTACGGGCTGTTGTACCTTTACGAGAGGCTGTCCTGGACCACCCGGGCAAAGGAGAGAGCCTTCAAGCAGCAGTTTGTGAACTACGCCACTGAGAAGCTGCAGATGATCGTCAGCCTCACGAGTGCCAACTGCAGCCACCAAGTGCAGCAGTAAGTGTCACCCCGGGGCTGTGGGGACTGGCTGTGCGTGGTGTGGGAAGGCAGCTTTAGTGTCCCTGGGCATTTATTATGAAGGAGTTGGAAGAAAGTTTAAAATTGCCACCTGAAAAGGCCAGTATCTGCATGTCTGTGTGTGCCTGTGCAAGCTGCTCTGAAGATGGTGGCTCTTTGTGCAGTACCTTACGGTGTAGATGTGGGAGTTTGCTCTAGTGGAGGCTGAGTTGTTCTGTCTTTACAGTCCCTGTAAGGGTGAGCAGAGCTTCTGCCCCAAGGGCAGGGATGGGCAAGTTCTGGGTAGCCAGTCCTGGCTCTTCTGCACTGCAGAAGAGGAACTTGGCAGCATTTCTGAACTGTTTGGTTTTTTGTTTGTTTTGGTTCGGTTTTGGGGGTTTTTTTATATTCTCTTTCCCAAATACTTTCCCACCTGTCTCTGCAAAGTAATGTCTGGCTGATTGTCTCCCTCAGACCCTTTTGTTGAAACAATTTGTTTTGATTAAATTATTATTTCAGAAAGTGAGGCCTGCTGATGAGACCTCTAACCCCCAGAGTGCAGAACACCTCTCCTGTGTAGCTCAGGGAATACTTTACTAGTACAAAGTTCAGCTTCAGCAGAGGAAAGAGACTCATCCCCGTGTCCAGCAGCTGTGTGTCTCTGTGAGGACATGGAAGAGCTGGACTCAAACCAGTGCTCCAGTGAGGTGAAGTAGTGAGGGGAGAGGGTGTCTCCTCTCCTGGGGCACAGCCTGGATGCTGGCCCAGAGTGGTAACTGGGTTTGTTTTCTGTTTGTGTAAGGAGGAGGCATGAAACTGGGGTTGGGAGCATGTGACTGATGAGGAGGCAAGTAGGGTGCCTCAGTGGGCAGGTCTGGGGCTCTCCTCACCATGCACAGGGTGCTGAGTGTGGGGGCACGGGGCTGCTCCAGCACTTACTTATAGCCAGAGCCCCTTCTCAGACTTGTACATGTTGATGCTCTATGAAAAATGGCCAGACACCATGTTGGCATAGGCTGAGGTGCATTTGGCATGTTTCAGATTTCTTTTCCTAATTTAAAAAAACACACAGTTCTCCTGCTTTCTGCTATTCCATAATCCCTGAAGAGCTGGAGGCTTTGATCGCTGTGTTCGGCACACTCCAGTGGCACATGAATTTGGGGGGGGTCTTTCTTTGTTAATTTCTTTTGGTAGCATAGATTTCTTCAAGTTACGGTTACAACCTTGTTTTCTGTTTAGGGAAATGGCTACTACCTTTGCTCGGCTCTGTCAGCAGGTGGATATTACCCAAAAAAACCTGGAAAAAGAAATTGCTAGGCTTTCCAAAGAAATAGATCAGCTGGAGAGCATACAGAGCAACTCCAAGCAGCTGAGGTAAGTCTGGGTGTGACTGGTCACAACATCTCTCAGCACCTCTGACTTTAGAGCAATCAGTGCCAGCTGATTATGATCTTCCTCTGGAGTGGAAGTAGGTCAGCTCAGGTGCAGAACGCTGTGTAGATACCCTGAGCAGCTCTGGGTAAGTTAAATAAATGTTTCTTGCTGCCTTGGTGAATCAGCAAAGCTCCGAAAATGCTCTTCCTTCGATCATCTTTACCCTTTTCTCTCTTCAATGCAGAGGGGGAGGGGTCAATCTCCAGAATTTTAATCTCCTGTAGGTAACTGAGGTTGGCACCTTCCCAAAGGCCCCTCCCCCCAGCAGAGCAGGAGAGCAGCTGTGCTGTGTTGAGTCACTCTGTGCAGTACTGATGTTCCAGTGCCAGTAGTGGGTGTTTGCAGAGGAGAAACTTCCAGCAGTTGGTTCAGGGACTTGTAAGCAGCCTCAGCCAGTTACCTGCTCCTTCCCCTGCCCTGCCTTTGCTGCCTCCTGGCCTTGGGCCTCCACCACCAGCTGAGTGAATGCCTGGCACCCCCTCCAAACCCCTTTTAAAAACCTGCATTTAGGTTTCCTTAGTGCTGTGGGTCTCAGTAGAGGAATAGAAATGAAACGCAGATGTTGATTCTGCTTTTGGGGTGTTCCTGCACTGAAGCAAATCCCTTGCTTTTGTTTTGCAGAAATAAAGCCATTCACCTTGAGAACGAACTAGATCGCTTCACAAAACACTTCCTTCAAAAGAGTAAATAAAATATCCTTGCAAACCTTCCCCGTGATCCTTTGTAGGGCAAAGCAGAAATTTTACAGGTGACACTTCTCTGTAGAGCCACATGAAATGATTTATATTTTAAATGTTACTCTGATTATACTTATTGTTGTAAAACTTGGACTCTAACAGTGAACCAGACTGAAGAGCTGTGGTACTCTTAAATGTTATGTTTATTTTGCAGATTTTGGGTTAAAAATTATCTTTAAACACTAAATTTCTTTGGGCACTTGACAATAAAACCCCAAATCGTCACTGGTTTTCATGAGTATGTAAGCAGTGGCAAGTCTCACTTCCTGGCATCCAGGAGCTTATGCAGGGAGAGAGCTTATCAGAGTCATAACGATCTCCTTTCAGCTGCTTAGGAATGAGCCAGGGATGGAGGGTGCTCTTTTTAACATGTGGGTGTGATTTTGTTTGGTGAAGGGAGATACAAATGCTTGCATGGGGGAAGGACTCCTGACTTACTGGAAAGCACCTGCCAGTGTGTTGGGCAGCAGCTCCTCAAAGGACAGTGAAAGATGAGGACAAACTGCACTAACAAAATGCAGTGGGTTTGAGGCTCCTCTGGTCACATTTAGCCAAGGGGGCGTTGGTTAAATAAAAAGGAACCTGTTGCAGTTTGTAGAGCAGTGAACTGGCCCTTTGCCTGTGAGGGTGTCAGTGCTGAGCTCTCACAGCCAGGCCCAGGAGGGTTTGCTGAGACAGCCTGGACTGGATTCGGGCAGGGGCCAGGACTGACCTGGAGCTCCTGCTGCTGGATTCAGGAAGTGCAGGGAGAGAGGGGGTCTGACCATGCCCTGACAGTCTCTTGGTTCTGCTGTAGAACAGGTCTCCTCTAGGTGTGACTCCAGCCAGGTGTGCTCGAGTCCTTTTCCTTTGCTCACCCTCAGCAGTGAAAAGCCTCTTTTTAAAAAAAGGGAAAGTTTCTGCTGTTGCCATCTGCAGTCATTTAACACCTACTTTTTTCTAACTAGATTTTTTAAAACTAACTTACTTTAAAAGAAAAACCCTTTCAGAGTATTTATATATTTTTTATGGCAGTGTTAACATGACTAAATGAAATACTCAGCTCTAAGGTGCAGGAATTTGCTATTTTCCAGTAACTAAGGGCTATCTTCCCACAAAATGGATGTAAGTATAATGGCAGAGGAGTTAAGGGAAGACAAAGAACAGTTGCACCTGTGTTGGGGTTTGTTTCTGACTGTGCCTGGGTCAGCTTGGGGGTTTGAGGGAAACTGAAATCCAGCTGCAAGTAAGAGTGTGGCTGTGTATCAGTGCTCTGTTTCTGGAGCATTTTTACTGACATTGTATCAAGATAAAACTTGACATGCATGTGTTCTGCAGTTATTTATTAAAAAAGTACTACCCCTGTGCTCTAGTAAGTTCTTTGGCAGCTCTGTCCCAGGTGAAGACCCACACCTTGCTCCCACAGGAATGCAGACCCTGCTGCTGAGGGGGGGGCTGCTCCATCCCCTGCTCCAGGGCCATCCTTGGGCCCGGGGGCTGCTCTAAGACAACACTCACAGGTGATCCAGGCTGGTTAAAAGCACTTGTTTATTGGTTACAATATCAACTCATGGCAACATCTTTCACTGAGCCACTGTACAAATACAAAGAAAAAGATCCATCCTGGAAAAAAAAAAAGCTATAAACAGAGTTCATAGCAAGTGATTTTTTTGTCACAGGGAAGTCTTTTTACAACAGCACTGTTAAAGAACAAATGGCACAAGTCCCTGGTTTTTTTAATAGCTTAAATAAAAGCTTTAAGACTGTTTCTGAATACATACACAATCCAAAGGCAGTGCAGAATCACTTCAAAATTGGTAACAATACCAAAGTTTTCCAAAGTAGTCAGCAACAAGTAAAAACAAAACAAAAAAAGCTGATGAGAGATGCTGGGAACTAAAAGACAAAGTAAAATCAAGCATGTTTAGAAGCATTTTGCTTTTGGACTCCTTTGGATGTAATATGTACTACGAGTGTTCAGATGCTTTTATTTAAAAAAAAGGAAAAAAAAAAAAACAACACAAAGAGAGCACCATTGTGTAAGTAAAACAAAGGCTTGAAATATCTAAGACTATTCCATCGAAGTCCATATTAGTTAAAACCTAAACATACTGTGTGGTATAAGAATGTCAGGCACATGTAATCTGTTATCAGTTATATCAATTAGTAACACTGTTCACACATTTACCATAACAACACTGCATTAACATTCTGCATGTATTTTACATAACCAGCAATTGGATAAAAGGCTCTGGTGCCTCTGAAGTGTAGGAGGAGTGTGACCAGCATGCATGCCAGAGTACTGGATACACAGTGCACCATCAACCCATGCTAAGTACTTGTACAGGAAATGCTATCTCAAAACCAGCCATTCTGCTACACAACCATTGATACCAACTAGTCCAATTAGCCAATACTCTCACCAACATCTTAAAGCACAGCACTAAACCTAGTGGAGGTGACAGTGTCCCCAGAGAGGACAGACTACAACTCTTGGAATGTTTTCACAATGGTTTCATTCCACCCTAAAGTAATTAATGTGAACTTCATCGTGGGACAAGCGGTTACACAACTGAAGTAAAGAGTTAACTATTTCCAACCCATGCATTACAGTAAGGACACACTGGGACCTGCTGCTGCACCATGGTGTTCAGCTTTGCCAAGGCAAGGTCAGGCCCTGTCCATAGGCAGGGAAAAGCCCATTTATTCTGTGTTCTGTTTCCAGTGACAGAAATCTTGTCAATACACTGGAGCTGTTGGCTCTGCCAGATCCTGCCCCTTATTGAACGTGGCAGAGGACAGTGAAGTTTGGAAGGAAAAGGTCTGGAGACAGATGGAAACAGGTCACGTTACTGGCGTACACGCCTGCACATCAGTGCGATGCCACAGCAGCTTTCTGTGGTTTCCAGAATCTCAACCACTTTCTCCACCAAGTCTACACAGGGAACAAGCCCAGGCTGGGGCACTTGCCTGGAAGGAGAACTCTCTATTGCAAAGTTACAATCTCATTAGAAAATGCTGACAAACTCAACCTGACTAAAATAAATTGTTACACCAAGCACATGGTTCCGCTTCCCAAGCCACACCCAACAGCCTTCAGAAGAGAGGCTGGCACAATGCTCTTGGCTACTCCATTTCTGCAATGACACAACTTAATTCAGCCAAGGATGGAGTTTGGCAACAAACTTTGAAAGCCAGTGAAGGTGTGCCCACCAGAGCTGCCAGACCTGCTGTGGTGAGTTTGCTGTCGTGGTGCACTCAGGAATCCCACAAGCTGCACACCCAAGCCCACACTCATTACCTGTAGCCACAGACCAGTTTGAGATTCAAAGCTGGGGTAAAACCTTTTAAGCAAAACCTACGAAGGTTCATTTTATTACCTTCCTCATATTAGGAGGAGTTTGAGCTTTCCCCATTGAAGCCACATCCATTTGAGCAGGGACATTGACCTGGAAAGGTCAGACAGCCGTTTAAAGGGACTGCGCCATGGCCCGTCTGAGTCACTAGGTGGCCTCACACAGTACCTGTGGCACTTAAATCTGTAGGCTTAGAAAAATAACCCACATCCAGGGCAGGAATGAAACAGCAAACGTCACCTGGGCAGGGTCTATCACAGGCTCTCTCTGAGCTCCAAGGAACGCACCAGCTGCTGCTTCTCCCGCCGTGCTCGGGCTCCTCCCCAGTCTCCTCATGTGCCAACACAGGAGCCCCCTCAGAGCTGGGGCACTCCAAACCCGGGGTGAGCAAGGAGCAGAGCCAGGCAGAGCTCTGTGATGCCTTTGGACACCTCAGCAAGCAGTTGCCATTCCTCAGTATTTATTCTAAAAGCCGCTGAATCCAACAGACAACAGCCATCCAGCAATGACAGTGAAGTTATTTGCAGTAATACCTTGTACGAGAGCCATTACCACGGTTACAGGCTACCTGAACTGGTAAGAAAAGTTATATACAGCTGTAAAATTGGTTTTGGAGTTTCACAAGTAGAAACCAGTTTCAATACCAGAATGTAAAAATGGCACCTGTCTTGGCAAAGGTGTTGACTAGGAAATTGCTTCAAAACACACTTATATGGAAAAAAATTTTTTTAGAAAAAGAATGTTTTCTTAAAATTCCTTAGTAACAAATTTCCAGAATGATTCACTCAAGGCAGCTGTGAGTTAAAAAAAAAATAATCAAGTGCACCACTAAAAAATAAACCGGAGTCTGCAAGATCCCAAAGAGTTGCTCACTTAAGAGAGTTACAGGAATTCCATAATAGTTCTGTTACCGCAGACAGATCATAAAGCAAAACACTGAGGAATTCCTGCGAGACACAGTACAGTGGGATTTTGGTCCTACACCACAGGCTGCTGTTAGGAAATGTTCCTTCTCCAGCACAAGAGGCGCCTTTTTCTTATTTTAAAAGTGAATTTACTGTGATTGACTGGTACATTTATTGGCACCTTCACTATTATAGACATGGCAAGTTTACAGGCACAGTCTGGAAGTACTGAAATTTAGGATTAAAAATGTCAGGAACTTGACAAATAGTCATATCTCAGCCAGAAATCCACTTGGATATATTACAGGACTCCAGGCCCTTATCTTTACTACCTGACCCAGAGACAGCCAGACTTCCCATCAGCTCTGATGAGCGATGACTCGTATCATCTTCCAACCTGATGATTTAAAATTCACGTTATTTTGAAAGTAAGTCACTTAAGAGAAGCCAACAGACTTAATCCCCCTTTTCAAAAGCCACAGATGTTCAGATTCCCAAGGGAACACCCAATCCAAGTTCAGCCAGGCTGCCAGGCACCAAGAAGTTAACCAACCTTCCTGGGCAGTTTCAAATGGCTATCAGCCACGTAATTTTCCTCTCTCTATGCTCAACTGTACCTGATCAGATTTATAAGCAACTGACATCAAAATCAGAATAAAATCAGGAAAGGAGAGGAAACGGCTATTTACAGTGTCAGAGCTGCAGAAGAATTGGCACTCAGGAACCCCCTGGAACAGCCCTCAGCAACAGAACAAGCACTGGCAAGGTCATCATAGGAAGTTCTCAGGGGTCACAGAGGAGCATTTCAGTTGCACACTTCCTCTGATAATTCATTGCACAGAACTGACAAGTGCTTTTGGCTGTGCTCTGGCAACCCCCAAATGTGGAGGGGGATTACAGGATTAACTGCACAGTTAAATCCTCTTTAGGAATTAAAGCAAAGTCCTTCTGAATTTCTCAGCTGGTGTGGAAGTGAGCAAGCTCTGCAGAGACGCTGCTCTGGGCTGCAGGCAGCAGCTGAATCGCTGTCAGTGCAGATCAGCTGCAGCCTGAGATGGGCCAAACGCACCCCCCACTGCACAACAGCAGTGACCCTCGGCTTCCATGGAGTAACTGATGCAAAAAGCTGCAGGAAGGAAGCTGAAACTTCTGGAACTGCATTTGTTTTTATTTTTATATTGTTTTTGCTGTTGCTGCAAGTCTGCCTGGCATTAACTCCTTGGTGTTTGGAGGCCATGACTGCCAATGGATGAACCAGGAACCACTGCTAGCAGGAAGAACCCCCCGGATTAAAAACAGGCAAGCAGGTCAAGAAGTGAGTGAATAAGGCGGTAGGTATTAACTGGGAGTCTCCAGGGCCTTTAAAAAGAAATTCAAACACGTTCCATTATAAAAAACACATACATACCATTGGCTTCACTTTATCTACAGTAAATTCACGAAAACATTTAAAACAGCAATCTAGTTCACCCACTACAAAACTCAGAAGTGACATCTCAGGTTAAAAGCAAAGCTATAAATGTAGTTCCTTAAAAAATGCAAACATATTTCTTTACATACAGACAAATGTTACATGATTGGCTGCTATAATGTGTATATTCTGTTATGTACAAAAAAAAAAAAGTACAGGATTCGCAGACTGAGCACAAGCAAAAACCCTTCAAGGACAATCTAACCAAACCACCAAAAACAAAGGACTGGCTCTTAGTTTGTCGGTCACCATGATTATGTGTGCTGGCCCCTTTTACAAAGTCAGTGATTTCTTCCCCCCTCCCCTATTTCTTCACTTGATTTTTTTTTCTAGTTTACAGAAAGCCTTTTTGTGTAATAATCAGTGAATAGAAAAACTTCACCTGCAAATACAAGGTAGAAATGTTATTTCACAGCTATAGGCTGCAGCATTGATCTCTCCAGATCTCAAATGGAGAATGTACATGTTTGGCTCCCAGTTAATTCCAGATTCTGAGAAAACTGTCCCAAGACCCTGTAGCTACAGCCATGCCATCATCAGTGACACCTAAACAGCTGACACGGTTGTCATGGCCAGCAAGGACACCTGGAACAGAAGAAGCAATGGAAGTTAGTGACTGCAGCATGTCAAGGACTTCAGATGTTACTCTGCTCTCCCAGGCAACTCTTAAATTTACTAAAGAAGTTGTAATGCAAGATTTTAATTACCCTTTTTGTCTTTACCCTGAAGAACCATATAGACCGTAACAGCCTGATCAAGAAACTCAACAATAAGGTTTTTAAAAATATGTGCACACAGTATCACCTCCGTTTTCCTCTCTGCCCTTGAAAAGTCTCCTTCCTGCCCCAAAGATGTCCTCACCCCTAATCAGGTTTTCCTCTTTTTTTTGCAACACTATCCACAATTTCAGTCATCAAGTACTTTCAAAATCAAATGTGATGTCTCGTGACAATGTCCTGGATACAGGAACGACCTTGAGTTTCTCAAATTTTGCAAACCCGAGGGATTACAAATCCCTAACACACCATGTCAGACTATCAGAAGAGCAGCACCATCCTGGATCTTCCTGCTTTGGTTTTGCTCTCCGTCTGCCTGTTCTTGGCTTTGTCTGCTCTGCCAAGGTTCCACACCCAGGTCTATCAGAACTCAGCTGCCCACATTCCTTAAGGAAAAGCATCTATTTGCAGTCTGAACAGCACAATTGATGTTCAGAATGGAACCAGGCCTCAGCATTTAAGTTACTATAAGAAGTGACAAATAGTTGTGTCCTGACAGAAGTGACTAATTCAAGGACCAGAAGTGAACACTTCCCCTCTTTCCCAAGAGGAGGAAATGATTGGCCCCAAAGCAAAAAGACTATTGGAGCTACATCTACTGCCTCTGATGGGTGCAAAAGTCAATGCAAATGTGTAATTTTGCATTGCTTAGGTTCACATACTTCAGTGAAATGCATTTTCTGTAGACGTAATGTCATTTTGGAGGCTGTTCCTCAGCCCCGAGAGCTGCAATCTCGCAGCACAGAGATCTGTAATGCCCAATGCCCAAAAACAGGCCTGTTCCACTGACTGGAGCATTTACTGCACACATCATAGAGGTGGAGCTGAGAGGCAGTGTAACTGCTGGAACATAAACCCAAACGCAATGAAAGGATGCCATTCCAAAAGCAAACAGCGTTAGAAGGAAGCAAGCTGATTCCACAACAGCAACAGCACCGGCAGTGACCCGGCTCTGCTTTCTGCACGGGCTGTGACTATCCCTGTGCCGCCGAGGCCCTGGGACAGCCCCCAGCAGGGGTGGGTGCTCACCTGCCCTCTCCCCCTTCAGGGTGTCCCACACGTTGCAGTTGAAGTCGTCGTAACCCGCGAGCAAGAGGCGCCCGCTCTTGGAGAAGGCGACGGAGGTGATGCCACAGATGATGTTGTCGTGGGAATACATCATCAGCTCCTGGTCTGCGCGGAGGTCGAAGAGCCGGCAAGTGGCATCATCAGATCCAGTGGCAAATGCATGTCCGTTAGGGAAAAACTGCAAGTTTTAATGAAGAGGCAAGAGTTTGACACTAAAAAAACCACACTGTTCGCGCACTAGTTATGAACATCACAGGATTATCTTGCCAGGGTGGCTATAGAAAGGCAGAATGATTTATTTTAAAGAAATATCCACACGTTAAAAAATGCATATAAACAACTACTCAAGGAAACGCCTCCGGAATAGTGCTGGTGACACCTGAGTGACTGGAATTGTACCCAGGCAGCTCCTGAGGGCAGGATAACAGGAGCCACAGGGGCTTTCCTACAGAACAGAGCAAACCCCAGTTCTGTACATCCTGGCTGTGGGCCAGGAAGACCCGGGAGAAGCGGAACACAATGTTCCACCCTGAGCTGCTCGGCCAGGTTGGCTCAGCCAAGACAGAAGATTGTAAGCAATTCAATTTCAAAAAACATCTACTCCAAACCCGAATCATTCTCTCCACATCCATATTGATTGCAATGGGAATGGAGAGCTCAGCACATCTCAGGGTCCAGGTCTAAGTATAGGATCTGCATTTTTGTACTGGTCACGCGTTCGGTATTTTCTCAGCCTTAATAATTTTTCATGTTTATCAAAAACAGATGCAGCTTAGACGTAGATTTCATTCCCTATTTACCAGAGCTTGTATCTTGCAGATCGGAACATAGTGTTACTATGACAGAGAGGAAATATAATCCAGTTTATAAATATTACCAAATTATTCCAGGGAATATTCAACATCAGTACTGATTTTAACTCTGCCTTCCAGAGTATTTCGCTGAAAGCTCTTTTCAACAGAAAATATCAAGTACACTTTTGTTCAACTACGAACATTAAGATGAGGACACTTGGCTGTTTTGCACTCTCTCAATATATTGAATTTATCTAGAATTTTCAGGTTTTAACACATTGCCACACTGAAAAAAGTTTCCTTAGTCCATTCTTCACTTTTTAAAAAAAGTGATGTCTCAGTTACTGAACAAAAACACAGATGAAACTATTCCATGAACAGCTCAGTGCATCACAGATAATGGCAATAATAATTCACTTACAAACTAGATCATAATTTATTAGACAATCTTCGCCATTACATACAATTTAGCAGTCCCTACCCTAACTAATTGATTTTAAATCAAGGTAACTCAGTAGCTGACTTCATGTAAATGCAGCCTTTATCCTCCCCCTTTCTTCCCACGTGGAAACACAGAGGATCACTTACACAAACTGCATTAATATCTGACACGTGCCCTGTGAACGACTGCCTGCACATCCCATCTCGGATATCCCAGAGCTTCGAGGAGGCATCGCAGGCACCCGAAACAAAAGTCCTCATGTCTGGACTTAGAGAGAGACTCATCACATCTCCAGTGTGCCCAGTGAAGGTGGTGGTCTGCTGACCAGTTTCAATGTCCCACAAAGCGCTGCAGATGAAGTGACAACATTAACACCGTGTCTGTGATTATTTCAGAGTTCAAGTTTTCAATACAAATAAGGGCACTGGAGAGAGGGGAAAAGAAAAGGAAAAAGAGGGGGTGAGGGAAAGCCAACAGAGCTTAAACACTCACCAAGTGGTGTCTCCCGAGCTAGTGACGATTTGGTTGTCATCTAGGAAGCGACAACAGGACAAGTATCCTAAAACCAAAACAGTTATGTTAGCTTCCGACCCAGGAGTAATAACTGGAGTTTAAAACACAAGAACAGCATCACAGTTCTCCCACAGCCAGTCTGTAACCAACAGAACTATTGCACAGCTCGCAACACACCCCAAAGCGAGATGGTTCCTCCTGGAGCAGAAACAAACCGAAGTGGAAGCAAGACCATGTCTGACCTGTGTGTCCTGGCAGCTCCCGGCTCACCCTCACGTTGCCCTCCCTGGTTTTCAGGTTGTATATGGAGCAGATGTTGTCCAAGCCACCACAGGCCACGTAGTTCCCGGAGGGAGCGTAGGCACAGGTCATGACCCAGGAGGATCTCAAGGGAATGGCGTGCATCTTGGGGGAGACACAGCTCGTGAGGGCCCCGCGTCTCACCCAGCTCACCCACTCAGCCACTGAACCACAGCAGCTCAAACACACCACGGCCACTGTGCACGGTCAGGTTCAGTATCTGGATTTTACAACACATTACAACTCATTCCATATTCACACATCGACACACTCTGGGGTGACAGATACCAGCAGGATCTGCAGGACACATACACAGAACCTCAGCACGATATTACTTCAGAGCAAAGCTATCCTAAACTTAAACATTTACAACATTTGTTTATTCTGCTTAGATTTCTTTGTCCAACTCTTTTACATTTTTGAGCTGTAGGTTATAAGACAGGATAGCTGTACCCACGGAGACTGGACAGATTACAGAAGCACAGCTCTTTTAATTCCTTCTCCTTTCTCTGCCCTCAAACGCAAAACATTCCTGTAAATTCTGAGGTTGTGTATTATTACAATTCAAAACCAAGTTAGTTTCAGAAGCAACACCACACAGGCAGAGAGGAACAGCTATGAGCCACAGCACTAGCAAGTTAAGAGTGAAAATGTTACATATCCCTATGTAATTAACTATTGCTTCAGAGAGACAACCTACAACACATCACCAGCAATCAGATAGTCATGAAAGGAACACAAAAAAAAAAGCCTGATTTAGAAACACTGCTGCTTTTAATTTCTGACTTGCCCATAGAAAAAACACACAAGCCTTCTCAAACACACAAAGTATACATTAATTGTTGATAAAGATTATAAATAACTACCTTATTTGTTGTATAACTATCCCAAATAATTAATTTTCCATCTTGAGAAGCACTGACTAGTAGCCTAAATATAAACACAAAGTAAAATACGTTAATATAAAACAAACAAACAAATTCCTACACACACATACATTATTCATGATTACCAAGTGATTCAGAGTTTAAGTTTCATGATTTCTCTATTACCCTCTGCTTTTTCTTTTTTATTGGAGGGGTGCATTTGTTGGGAAAAGCCTGCAAAGATCTAGACCTGCACACGACCTGACTGAAGGATCACATGTCCATTGGGACTCAAAATTAACAACAAACACAATCACACAACTTGCTGAAAACACATTTTATGAACTCTCTCTGCAGGTGCTTTTATTACTCATATACTAATATTTTAATTACAGAGTTCCACAAAAGCAAATAAGGAATTCAGGTGAAAATACATCTTCAGAGCAAATTCCAGATGTATTCCTGTCTGGATGACATGAGGCATTGTTACCACCTGACTATCAGTTGCTCTAAAGGCAGCATAGCAAAATTCCAAGTTACTTTTCCCACTATGTACAAAAGGATCTTTTTTTTTTTTTTTTTAATGAAATAAAAACTGGTCCGTAAAGTTTTTCAGTTTTTGCTACCATAGGAGTTACGCAATTATTCAACATCTTGGAAAATACAATATCCAGCATTCCAAAAACAGGCCTCATCACATACTCTCCTTTGCTTAAAAAGACTCAAAAACTTAATTAAAAGAAGGAAAAGGCAAAATATCTGTTGTAAGAACAAGCAAAGTCCCTCTCCTCTCAATCGAGGCTTTGCAGTTTTAAGAAGGCAAACTGTAACTAAAAAGCAAAAAAACTGTGATGTCCCTGCAGGAGCACCAGCATCACCTGGTAAGACTCCCAACACCTGACATTGAACCTGACCTTGCCAATCTGATTTCCAGCCCTTAAACTGCAGGTTAAGCCTCCCCTGTACCCTGTACCAACCTTGAGTCAGATCCCCAGTGCATGGCATAGATTTTGGCTAAGTGACCTCTAAGCGTGCGCCTGGTCCGCATTTGGATCCGACCCACGGAGTCCAGACTTGTTGTGATCTAAAAATAAATAAAACAAACCCCTGGGACCCTGAGAACTATTTTTAATATACAAGATAACAAAAAGACATGTGAACTTTGATAGAATATAATCTGCCTTGGCACAGAACAAAATCAAACAAAGGATACTGGGGTACACCCAGGATTAGGTCCTTGCACCACCGACAAAACCAGATTTTACAGCAGACAGACTACAACACAACCCATGATGACTACACCTGAAACCTCAGAGAAGCTTTTTAAAATACTACTCTGTAATAGTAAGGCTATTTCAGATTATCAAATCTGAAAGTTTTCAATTAAAACCAATGAAAGAAAATCCTCCCATATTTCCTGCACTGTTACTTTTTAAAGCACAGCTGAACTTTAAATGCAAAGTCCCTTTGTTTCCAAAATACAGCTAAAAGAGGCTTATTTAAGTCTTTCTAAATATATTAAACACAATAAACACACACTATTTAAAAGGTAAACTGGAATCAGGGCCCATTAAGATGGTGGGGGGGTTTTGACTAGTTGGGTTTTCTCCTGTTTTGTTTATTTGGGTTTTTTTGATGGTGTTGTTTTGTTCTGTTTCAGGTAACTGTCTAAATACACAGTACATTTCCAAAGGTTTCTTTCACTTTATTCTTTCAGGAACAGCTACACTCATAAACAGGAACATACCTGAGCAAGAGTTGTGTCACTACACGCTTTCCTGGCATCCTGAAACAGAAGAATGGAACACGTTGAATTGGAAAGGCAACACTGAGCATCCACGGAGTGTCTAAAGGAAAAATAACTCCTGAGTTAGGCTTCAACACACTCAAAAAGCCACACACCACCACCAACTGACATGCCAGAACACCTTCTGCCACCCTAATTTATTTGTTTGACTGTTCAGGGAATCTAAAGCACTGGGCACACAGCTAGGGGTAGTGGAGGAAAAGGGACTTAGGAAGGGCCATGCCCCAGCAGCCTTTGAATCTCCCTTCCTACAGACTATGGGATTCAAAGGCATTTGGAGCCATCCTGAAGTCCCAGTGCCTACCCTTTTCCCTGTATTCCTTCCCTGGGGTGGATGTGCTTGCTCAGGGTATGCTGAGCACAAGGGAGGAACTGATCCACCTGGAAAAGCAACCATATATTACACACAATTAGCAAGCTCTGTGCCACACGGGGCTGTACACTGATGAAGCAATCCCCCTGGCAGCACAGGTGTGACAGTGCCAGTTGGGACAGACAGCGCAGAAATCAACAGGCAGGATCCAGGGAGCAAAACAGACAGCAGGATTACCAAAGCTTAAGCTGATGATGCACTTGATACAAAATGAAGGGGAAAAAAAATAGCCTTTTAATGCCCTTACTCATTTCATGGAACAGGTGGTGCTCAGCTCTCCATGAAGACACTCCATCTTTTTCTCCTTATTTCAGACATAGGATTTATTTTCTGCATATGATTCAACCCGACCCAGAAACCAGACTTTCCTTTCACTCACATAATCAGTCACAGACTGAACACCTGCCACAGGTGAGCACCACTGAGCCTGGGCCACAACACTCTGATTTTGCAAAACCTGGTTTTAGTTACAGCTGTGACTGCACTGCCCTCCTGCACCTCCCTGTCCTTGAAAAACCCACACAGGCACATGGTCAGCAACTCCTGAGAAACATGGTTTAAAACTGGCTTAAAGCTAGACAGGAACTGCACAGCACAGGTTAAGTTAAAACCACTGACAGGCCTGTTGAAGGCTCAGCCACAGAACCCTCTTGGGCTCCCTGCAGTTTCTCCAGTCTCCCAAAAGTGATGGTTTTCAGCCCTGATTTGTGTGTCCCCCACCCCTCCAAGGTTCAATCTGTGCACTAATGGCAACGTCCTCTCTGCGAGGAGGAATGGAAACACTTACTCACACATTTTGGAACGGCATCAACACATTCAGACCAGGATCTTAAATTTTTTTAAAGCTCTTGCTTGAGAGTTACTTGACATTGCAACTCTAACATTTCTTAAGTGCATGTTTATTTTGACCACCCTTTATAGCTCTCCTCCCAAAAAGCAAGCCTGAGAGTGGATTAAGTCATCTCAACTTATTTTTATAATGTCTGAACTGTAGAAATATTTATAAAATGTTGACGTCTGGAATCAGGAGGGGTTTAAAATACCAGAGCAGCAAATCCCTTAGCACTCAGGACTTATTTCATCCACAGGAAGAAACACACTGGATTTTAAACTTTACTTGTTTAGTTTAGCTGAAATACTTAAAGACGTTCAACAGAAAGTGATTTCTGAATGCAGTCTGAATGAAACAAAGCCCTTTTTCCTCTTTAAGAAAGAGCTATTAGCAGCACCAATACTTGAGGCTGTCTAACACTTGCCATAAGATTGCCAAAGTTGCAGAAAAAGGTAAGTTTCAACAGACTGTTTTAGTTCTTACATTGAAATTGTCATTTGTACACAAGCACCATCGAAACAGAACTGTGTCAAAAGATAAAAAAGCTCCCCTTTGTAACCGTAGATTTTTCTCAGTTCATGCAGTAGACAATGCAAAATTTGTGAGAAAAATCTATCTGCTTGATCAGTGTGCAGCCTCCACAATTTGCAAGCACACACACTTCAGACTGCAGCTTTTTTCCCAAGCTATATGTAATTTTTTTAAATAGAGTGTCTTATTTGTTCAAAATGTCTGGTTCAAATGACACTGTGCCAAGTAAGCAACACTTCCAAAAATCATTATCCTCAATTTCAGTTCTCAAAGTGAGGACACGTATCACATGGGAACTTTATTACAGAGAGAACTAGGAATTAACTTTAACTGTAAAGTCATCTGACAGATCTGACAGTTCAGCATTCAAACTTCCTGCACTAAAAATTCATGCAGTCTTAGTTTATTCCTCCAACATTGCCTGTGTAAAAAACAGAACTACAGCTGCAGTAATTGCATGAGAAGACCACAGGTACCCACATCACTGAGATACTGTAAAACAATGAATTAAAACTCATTAAACATTTCTAAAATACTGCAGACTAAAGAAAGGGGCATGGACAGCTACATGTTGCAGTCTATACGCTTTAGGAAGCTGGTCGGTACAATCTGATCTGGACCTCACTTCTAAGCACAAAGCTGATTTTTTTGTGATCATATTGTTAGAGGAAATATCAGACAAAACCCAAGAGCTGTAAACAACTAAGACAGCAAAATGCTAGCTATATATAAAACATCAAATGCTGGTAGTGACCACACCTATTTTAGGAACACATTAAAAATAATTCCTGAAAATTAACAGCTCAGTAGATATTCTAGACACTTAACAAACCTTTTTTTTTTCCCCAGATCCTGTATCTATCCCTCTTACCCAGCCCAAACAAACATCTGTTTAGAAAGAAAACTGTGCAATGATTTAACAAGCAAGACAAACAGTCATCTGCACAAACATGAAAACAAATTATTTGGTCAGAAAGTTCTTTGGATATTAAGTCACCAGGAGCATTTGTAACTGTATATAGAATCAAGCATAAGGTACCCAACTCTGCACTCTGATCCAAAGAGGCAATCACTAATTGCCACTGGTGAGCCAAAAGACTGCAAAGGCAATATAACCCTGGTTACTCGGCTACACCTGATAGATCCAGTTGCAAGTTTGGGTGATATGAGTTACAAAGGAAATGTTAAATTGACCTAAAGCCACAAAATGGGGTCATTATACAGAGGGCTAATCAGATTTTTATGCTCCAAAATTTAAAAAAAGAAGCAACATTTCCTGCAGCACAGTTGAGCTCTTACGTGCCTGGCAGCTCTTTCTTCACACAATTTTGCACAAAACCTACAGCCAGTCTGACGGATCACCAAGACTTAGCTGGTTCACCCTGATGTAACAACAAAGTCTTTACATCAGGCAGAGGAAAAAATGAAAAATTATGTACAACTTTTATTTGTGTAATGCCATAATAAAGCTTAAATTGAAGAAAAAAAAAAAGGTATTTTAAACTAAAATTTATTTCTATCCTCTACAGAGCAGCTGGAAGGGGCACCCAGTGCCACAGCACTGAGTGATCCCACCCTCATCTTTCCATAGTGTTTTAAGTGAAAACAACAGGACACAGAGCTCTCCTTGGATGACACTGAATGAGCAGCACAAAAGCAATACTTGCCCCCAACACAGCTACGAAAATAAAGTGTGTTCACCACATGGCTGACACCAACAAACAGCCTCACACTAAGCAGGAGACACCACACAACAACTGCTGCCAGCAGATGCCATGCTAAAAAAAGTCAGCGTGCAACATATTCCAAGAAACCTGTACTCCTCACTGACAGGAATTTGCAAATAAGGCATTCCCATATAAATCAGGTTTGTGAATGCTTCAGGTTCAGAAAATTTTTATTAAAAATAAACAGACTTTGAATATCCTTATTCCACTTCATACTTTCCTGAAAACTGCATCACTGAAACATACAGGCATGTTGCAACAGAGTCCTGGAAAACTGACTGGCCATGACAGCTCAGATTTGGTTTATCTTCAGTGAGTAAATACAAGAAAAAATTGAAAAACAAATTCAACAGGAAGCAGAGAAATAGGGCTTGCAGAAAGGACATCCATCCTGGAAGGCTCTTTCTCTCACTCCATGCTGTGACCTGCAGGCTGGTCAAGAATGGCAGTGCACTGGTCCCTTTTAACCCAGAAACAAGCTTTTCTCATACCCTTAAGCTCAGCTTGTCATGCCAAGGTTCTGTAAGTTTGCTATTCCCTTCTTGTTTTAAAAATACAAAATAAAAAACTTCAGAGACAAATGCACCCCTAGTACCAAAACTTAGCAAACTTCAATAGGAAATAAAACCTTCTGTTCAATATTATGAGTGCGTTTCATTATACCAATGGATTTTCTAATTTTTAAACAACTATTCAGAAAACATTTTAAGCCCTGCACAAATTAAACAGGAGCAAGTAACATAGGGGATGTTTATAATTTATTCCCTTAAGGGTGGAACCTAATCATTAAAAAGAGGTAATTAGCAGTTCTCACTCTGATTTGGTTTCGCAGCTGCTCTGCCTCCTGCCGTAACTGTTCCAGCTCACTCATCTTCTTCGGCCTCTATTTCTCACACTCCACTGGTGAAAAAAACCTGTCAATAAGAGGGGAAAAAAAAATAAGTTTCAGTATCACTTTCTCCTCTTTAAAAACCCCCACGAACCTATATATATATATTTTTTTATATATATTTATCCTGCCTTTATAAAAGGCTTCCAAATACATATTCCCTTTAGTACACTGTCTTAATGAATTTGGTACGACTTAAATGATTTCAATTCCTGAATTACCACAAAAAGGAGAATTAAGTGAAGTCTATTTTGAGTATAGAAGCAAATGTCAACAGAACCACCCACTGTACTTTAAAAACCTGTTTTGTAGCAGGGCTCTCCTCACCCGCCCAGAAAACTCCATCACAAACTCTGTGCCCCAAGATGGCAACAGAGAGCAAAGGCTGCAGGTCCCCTCAACATTCACCCCCGGCTCAAGAGGGGCATGATATACAGGCACCCTGCACGGGACATCCAGGGTTTTAACTGAAGATTAAATTTTGGATCATTCACAGCTGAAATAGCAGGTTTTCTCCAATTTTATCCCACATTTCCCCTGGGAAAGGCACGATGATGGTTTTGTTTCAAAGGTACCCACACAGTGAGAAGGGATGGCAAAAACTGAACCATTCCTACAGGCAGCATCATGCTGATACAGCCCTCAGCTGCCTAGAGCAGTTCTCATCTGAAGGAGGATTCAAAGCAACCTTAATAAAAAGATCAATTAGCAGTAAGACCTCATGCAGGCACACTTTCAAGTTAGTAATTTTTTTTTAAATCAGATTTTGCATCCGATTTATTCAGTGTGTTGAACAGAGTTTCCTCAGATCAATTTTCCTCTTCATCCCAGCACAGCAGCGCAACCGCTGCAGAGACCTCTGAAGTCCCTTCACACACAGGGAGATGTCAATACTCTTGCAGTGAAAGCAACATCAGAAAGTAACTTGCTCACAAACAAGCCAGGCACCTCCTTGTCATTTTTTCATGACAGAAAAAGCCCACCAGAGGGGTGATGGTGGTGGTCCCATGACGTTATCTAAAAAGTCACAACACTTTTAGGTTATAGAAGACAAAAGTTTGTGAGTACTGCTCACAAAATGAAAATTGACGAAGGAAGGAAGGAAGGAAGGAAAAGAAGCGGGAAGAAGAACCTATTCAAAACATTGTTCTATGCATTTTATTTAGTTCACTTGAAAAATGGCCAAAAAACAGAGGAAGAAGGGTCACAGTGTGTTTGGTAAGTTGTAGGGAAACCCCTCCATTTGGTCTCTAGGTATTGCTTCTTTGTATTTCAGTAGTGATGCGCTCTGAAAGACTGACTCTGGAAAGTCTTCTTCCATCAATAAAACACGACACTTCTTCGATTAAAATAGTGAGAAGTTTTGGTTCAAAGCAATTTACTGATAAAATAAACATTCTTGGATTAATAGATTAAACAAGCGTTTGAGAGCTACAAAATTTCTGGCTACTGTGTCTTCATTAATCATCCATCTACTCTTTCTATCAATCTGAACCTCAGTGCTTCCCACAGGTATCACTGCAAAATCCATTTCAGAACAAACTCATGAACATACATAAGTTGGATCATCTCCAAATCAAAATACATCCAAATCAGTAAGAGAAGTGGTGACTGAGGCCTAACTAGTATTTCCAGCTATATGTAAACAAACCATGGGGTTCACACCTTTCCCTTCCTTAAACCTTTGCTTTGTTCAACTACAAAGATGTTGTAATTCATATGTGGAAACGCTAGGAGACAACTCCATTTACTATCACCTTTCTATTTCAGATGCCCAGGCTACTTAACATTAAGTGCTTAACGCACAGCAGGTGTAACATAAAAGTCATCAACACTCACGTCCGATTTTAAAAATTAAGCATGGAAAACATCACTTTAGCACACACATTCATCACATACCTTTATAGTCTGTTGAATTTAATTACAATCTTGTAAATACATTTAATGGGTATACCTCTAAAAACTACAGCCCCACTTTGCATTCTGACAGTGTCAAATTAACCTTTTCATCATTGTTTTCCTTTTTTTCTTCTAGAACCTACTCAAAGCTAACACAGACAAAACAATGGTCTCAAAGGTCTAAAGCCAGCCAGCCATGCTGCCTGCCAATGTTCAGTAGTCTTTTGTGCTATTTTTAACAGAAGATAAAAGATTCCTAACACAGAAGTTGATGTAGCTCTCATTTTCTGAGAAGGGAAGTCAGCTTCTGCCCTGTGATGTGCCACACACTTGAGTGCTCTGTAAACAGTCATTTCAACACAGGAGAATTGTTGATCATAAAGAAAGTGACAGTATTGACAACTGGAAGCATGCATGGCCAGTCACAGACACCTAAAGTCAGGGTATTTTTTTATTCATAGGTGGAACTGTAAGCATATTAGGAAATGAGCTGTGGCATTGCAGTGGCAGTCAAACTCCATCCATGACCATCCTTCACTTCAACCATAAAGTCACTGTTAATGACTTTAATGTCACTCGTATCAGCACTGTTCATCATTAATGCCATTTCTGCACCAGCAGCTACACAGCTGTTAAAACTTCACGACTTTAAATCGTGTTACACTTCTCCAAGTTCCTACATGGACAAAATCCAGCTCCAGAAGCCTTCTCACCCACCCACACTCCTTTAGCTATAATTCCGAAGCAAATAAAAGGACAATGATCTTTCATATTTTTTGAAAGAAATACTTTTTTTGGTAGTGGAAAAGCCCTAGTAGCCCCCGTATGTTTTAAATCTGCACAGCCTTAGCACTGCTGCTCAGCAGAAATGTGTCAGTGGTTCAAGGTCAAGCTACACCTCAATGAACAGAATGGCCTTCAAGCCAGCACATTCCCACAAAATGCAGGTTCCTTTTAGAACTGGATTACTCTAGCTTTAAGCATGAAGTTCCTTTCCAGTACGCAGGAGCTGAACAGCAAGCCCTGAGATATTCTTAAGCTATGTATAAACACCGGGATACTACAGTAAACAGACTAAGTGCACAGTTTAACTATTAAATTGAAGTGTATCCAGCACTGTTGTACTGGCTGGCAGCAGCTCCCAAGGCGAAGGCTTGCGTGTTCAGATCATCACTCACCATGAAGTATTTAGCAGAACTGGGAGTAAGATGCTTCCACTTGGGACTTTTTTTTTTTTTTTAAAGTACTACTTCGATGTGCCCGCAGGGAAGTACAGAAATTGAGTGGGTAGGGAGGCAGCTCTCACAGATGCCTTTCCAGATTCATACTAACTCTGCAAGCAGCAACTCTGAACTCCTGTCAAGCTCCTGTATGAACATCTTAATGATGTCAGCAGACTCATAACAGCAACAAGAAGATAAACACCTGCTTGGATGCTTGGAACTTGTGGATGCAGCTGTTTTAATACTTCTGATGCTACAGTGATATGGTTAAGGAGGTAACTGCATCCATAGACCATTGTCCAGACTAGATTTACTTGCTCTATGTTTTTAAGTGTATCACTGAGGTGACCAGCGAAGCACAGCAAGAACTCACAACTGGGACGCCTGGCAGCACTGGCAAAGCAGAGGCTGCATCCTATAAACCTGTCCTCATCACCACAACCTTGAGGTGTGCTATTTCCCAATGCCACCAGGCATCAGATAAACAACTTGGTTTTTATCACATTAAATGTTGGGACTGCTTTTGCAGGGCTTAACAGGGATTGCCAAGAACAGAGGTGATCTCTATATTGCAAATTTTTCCTCAGACAAATTACTGAAAACCTCAGTGGATTCAATGCCAACCCTTACTGGGTTACAAAAGACACACCTGTTCATTTGCCCCTCCAGGAAGATCAAAATACTACAGCCAGGAAGGAGCACAGCTTCACAGCCTGAAACAAAACCTTTATTCCAAACATGAATTTTGCCAGGAGCCCTCACAGATGCACACAGAGAAGCCATCAGCTCTTGTACTGGTAAGGGCAGAAAGGGTGAGGATTCTTCCTGCCACCTCAGGAGACTGGGGTAAGGTAATGTCTACCTCTCTGACTTATTCGTATTTTTAATAAATGTTGAGTCAGAGAAAAGATACTGAGTTCCCTCAGATGCAGAACACTAGCGTTACCTACTTTTCAGCATTCAGAGGTAGCACCTCTAACGAAGAAGCCAGATGCTTCTCTCCAAATGCAATTCATGATGTGCACGCTGCACTATGAATAGTATCACCTGCTGTGGCAAGGAGGCCTTGAGGGGACAAGCATCAGGAAGGGGAAGAACTTTTTGATACCTTTGGTAGCTGGGGGTGTAACACAGCGGGACACCCAAGGCATCGGGAAAGGGGGTCAAGGACACGAGACGCCTCCATCAGAAGCATCAGGACAGGAGCTCTCTGTGAGCAGTAACTGCTGTGCAGCCAGGGCAGCACAGCTCTGCCCCCAGCCACCCGCGGGCTCAACCACCCCCTCCTCAGTGCGGCTTCTCCTTAGCGGATGTGTACAAGCAAATTTACTGATACCAAAACAAAGTTGGATTCCACAGCATATCTAGTACTGAGAAAGCCACTGGCAGGCTTGAGTGCTCCACAGATAAATTACCCCTTACACCATTCCTGATTCAGTAGAAGCATTATTTGCTAAGAGCTTAATTCTTCATTATACAGGCAGGCAGTGACAAATTACCACAAGTTCTCATCTCCAAACTGTGGACTCAGAACACTGTTGTTGGAAAAACACCCTTTTCTCTGCAAAAACTCACTTCAACTGCACTTGAGGTCACTCTTTGAGAAGACTCGGTGATGCCAGGACCCCTGTGACACCCCAGCTGGCAGCAGGGCAGGACACAGCACCTACACAAGCCAGGATGCAGGGAGTTCATCACACAGGGCCCTGCTGACCCCGTGGCACTCAGCAGAAGGCTGGCACAGGGGCAGAGCTGATGGAGCTCTGGAAAGCCAGGAAATAGGCTGGCATTTGCAGGTGGTTTGAAGCAAAATAGCCAGGCATGCACTGATAGGAACCTTTAGTTCTATTTCTAGCTATTTCTGTCTCAGGAAAGATTACAGTTTACAAACCAAGCAATTTAGTTTCTTAAAAATAAAAAAAAAAATAAAATTTAAAAAAGGTGTTTTCACTTGCCTTGGCAAGCTTAACCCATTCCCATGTAAAATCACCATATACACAGAAGGAGAAAAAAAATTACTAGAGAAGTGTAAATATGCCCCTCCCCACAACAAAGCACTGCTATTTTTGTGCCAAATATGTAGAGATTAAAGGGACTGCAAAAAGAACAGTCTGTCTGACTGGATTCTTAGCAGCCATCAACTAAAGAGTTATTTAAGTAAAAATTTCATTTTGTACCAAAAAAATCAGTCCTTTAGAACTGAAATCACTGCTTATCTATACATAACCTTAATTTTTCAACTCATATGCAGCAAGCTCTCACAAGTGATCAACAGACAGCAGCAGAAAGAGAGGAGGTTTCACATAACTTTCATGTGATCCTCCTTACTAGTGATCACACAGGTGGCTAAACATAAGGAATGCTAACTATAGCACTTTACTAATTATAGGAAAAAAGACAGACATACTCCAGCTCTCTCCCAAGGAGATATATTGGTAACTCACACACATTCAAGCTTTGGACCACAAAACCTTTATATGCTGAAGCTGCTTGTGTGAATTTACCTGCTTGTCTCCTGTGAGTGCTGACAGCGTTTGCAGGGCTGGACAGTGAGGTTCTGGCTCTGAAGCCGAGCCCTGCCAGCACACACAGACCAATACTTCGTGTATTCAGGATGTGCCACAGAAGATTCTCATAAAACATTTCTTCATTTAGTACCAAACAAGACTTTGGCAGCTTTGCCCACTCATTTATGTCTCCCCAAACCCATGAACAGGGAAGAAAAACATAGAAAGGTTTTATTTCTTGCAGCCTGAAGGGAATGGGTTCAATATATTGGAGAATGGTTCAAAATCTACAAATTTAGACATGGTGGACAAAGCCCTACATAAAGTGAAATCTCTGCCTGCACAATAGTTATTTGAAGTAAAAAGCACTAATGCTGTGTTGCAGTTACAGACCTTCATACAGAAAGTATTTCAGCTGGAATTTTACATAACATATTTTCTACCATAGAGCTCTTAGAGGACCACACACACACTCAGCTCTCCACTGAGGAAAATGAAACATTTAATGGCTTTTTTTACTATACCTTGGCCCTATGTTGTCACTCCTCTGTTTCTCAAAGAGACCTTTCCAGCTATCCATTTTCCCCAACCATCCTTTGTTCTGACTTGTAGCTGTATTGCATCAATAAACAAAGACAACAAAGCAAGGAGCTTTTATATTGGTCAACTCATACTTGAATAACAGCAGAGAGTGCCTGGGATAAGTTGAAATAACAGTATATAAGGGCTGCAATTCTGCCATTGTGTACCTTGCTCTTTCTCTCTCCTCTCAAACCTCTTCGGTTCACCTCCTTCCTTTACCTTTAATGTACACTTTTGAGGGGTGCACTAGTTGCAGAACATCTTACGCATTCCAGCAGAGAAAGAGAATGGTTATTCCTTTAAAAAATAGTTACCATTTAGAAAATAAGCCTGGAAATCCTAACAGAGTATTTTCCTTAAGTTTTTTTTTAATTTTAATTTTGCAAGATGGAATTAATTGTCGCTGTGATTTCTGAGCCCCCAGGCACATACATGCACAGGAGAGTTCTCCCACATTCAGGGCCTCTGGTCTCCCCAAGAAGAAAACAGGAAGCAGCCTGGGTGTGACCTCGCTCGCTGAGGTCAGCGCTATTGTTGCACTTCTGCACATTTTGGAAGTGTTTTAAAGTGATATGTCTCCATTATAGCTTTGGTACAAAAACAGGAAATAATCAACCAACGCCTCTCGAGAGGAAGGGTATGAGGAGAACTTACTTAAACACTCATTTCTCTAACAGAGACCATCCCAAGTTTTAAGGAACTGGTGAATGCGTGTGCTCAGAACTGAACATAGAGCCGGAGAGGTTACAAGAGAGACTCACAAGCAGACAGGGAAACAGCAGGATTTGAGTGTGTTGCCTCTTCATGTGCCCACATGCCCAGTTACATCAGGAACACAACTCCACCCACCAACTGGGTGGCAAAAGCAGTTTCAAGACAACAATATTGCTCCTTCCTTCCTTGGCCAAAACACCTCGTACCTACACATGGTAAGCAGAAATGTGTGCCATTTTATACATGTAGCTACTCAGCTGGAGATTTTAACATGGCTTTGAAACAAAGTCTGCCACATCAAAATGCTTCTATTTACCACAATAACTACTTGTTAGTTACAGCTGTGAACAGAAGTAATTTCAACGAGACAAGTGCAAACACCTGTGTTCACCTTCAGACTTCAGTACTCTAAGGATCAGCCTCCACTGTTTTTCAGTCACAGAGGTGAGTTTGATGACTGGCTTGATTACGGTTGCCATGGAAGACAAATAGACCGACAAATACTGACCTTGTTAACAACAGTCACAAAACAGGCAAAGGAAATCACAGTTGAGAAATTTGAGTGAAATTATTCTTAAGTCTACTAGCAAAAAAACCATCAGTAACTTGAGACTTTTATATCCTTCTTTATGCAGTAGGCTGACATTTCATGAGACTGGTGTCTTAAGGTCAGAGATATGAGAGTTTATTTCTAAAACTCAACTGAAAGTCTAAGCCAAGTACATTCATAAAACACACACAGAAAGCCCCTACTCTTCTTTGCCCACACACACTCAGATTCTAAGAAAAAAAAAAAAGAAAAAAGAAATTCAGTGTTAAGCACAAGGCTGAGAAAAGCACAGGAAGGAATTTTTAAAAGTCATGAGTATTTCACAGTCCAAATGAGTGATTTTTCCAAAATTAACATTTTTGCATCTTATACTAATTATGTTTGTTTCCAGGTCAAAATGTTTTGGTACATAAGCACAGATTTATTTTTATCACACTCCCTGCCAACAGAACTTCATGTGAAAATCAAATTATCTTGTCTTTAGTGACTATAATAATGATTCCCCAGTAAAAACTTGGTTCACTGACCTCAGGATGCTCCATCACTGAACAAATTATTACTGGTTTTGCAATTCAAAACATCTAAGAAGGGGCAAGAAAACTCTTAATGAAGCAGAAAGATACAACCCTAAGTATGAAGACAGAGATGGTTCCACTCCAATTTCTTCCTTGGGGACAGACAGGTGGACACACACAAAGTGAGCCGAGGTTTTTTGTCTCTTCAAATATCCAGCCATACCCAGAGGCTATCCCAACCTTTTACCAGGAAAAAGGTACTGCAGAGTGACAATTCAAAGTCATTTTGAAAGACCCTCATTTACATTTAAATCCATCTCTAAACAAGTTTTATTTGGATTTTTTTTTTTTAGGGCTAGTACATTGGTATTTACTGAAGTGACATCCTGTAGGGCCGAGCAGTGCTACGCTTATAAAGTCTGGTCTGGCACCTCCAGGCACAAAAGACTTCTGAAGCAGCCTCCTGTTATCTGAGAGTGAGCAGACTGCACAGTGTGCACAAAAGGCACCAAGCACACAAAAAAATTTTAGGTTTAAAGTCAATAGGAAAGATACACATTAAGAGAAACCACTACTGTCTAAAGGAAAAGTGCCTCAATGCAACTCGGATGACTATTCGCTCCTGCAATAACTTCTGGCTGAGCTTCTGAGAGTGGAGCCTTCTCACACACTTGAGGAGCAGAAAGCCCAGCAGTACCAGTTACACACACACTGCATCCTTTCAAACGCAGCACCAGCTCAAGAAAAGCCACGGATCTGATCTATACATAGTCCCCAGCACCCTTCCCTCCTCCTCACCATTCAGCACCACACACACTCCCTTGGTACCGAAGTTACAGCGAGGCATTATGTGTTCGCATCACCACGCAGCTGTAACACTCAGCACTCAGCTGTACTCTTTCATAAGGAAACAAGGGAAGAAAAACATTTGCCTTTTTTTTTTTTAATACCAAATTCAAAAGATCAGATAAAACTATTGCACTCAGGTCCAATTTTAATTTTGCTTTCAGTTCACAATACATTTCTGGTCAACTACTTGCGACTCAAAGCCACAAAAATTAAGTTCTCTTCCAGACTAGAGTTCAGGCTACTTTAATAGGTTTTTCTAAATTTTTAAGACGCGTATTGTCATAGGCCTTAAAAAAAAAAAAATCTATCAAAACCCTCACTTTACAGAATGGTTAGAAATCCCATGCTAGAAAGTAAAAACCCTATATACTTCTTTTTCACCCCTATTGATGCAAGAATGGGATTAAGAGCGTACAGGCTGTTTAACTACTTCGGGTACCACTTGTGATGAGACTGATGTATGTAATCTATAGTCTTTGAACTGTTTTTGATGTTTCTCAAGCAGTAATGCCTGTTTTCAAACTGTTGCTTTTTAAAAAAGATACTCCAATATTCAAGATGTTATGTTAAAGAAATAAGCAGCACTGTGTTCCTAACTATCTCCACACTTGCAGGGTTCTCAAAATAAATGCTGTCTTTGTAGCAAGAGTAATTTTTAGCTGGCCAAAAGGCAGAAATTACCCTCCTGCCTACTGGAAAGAAAATTACCCTAAATGAAGTTTCCAGCAGAAGAGGATAAAAGAGAAACAAAATGCTGTTGCAAAGACGTACAATATTCCCACCTGTAGCAGTCTTCCACAAAGTATCAATTCTTGATTTTTATATGAAAACTTTTTAATGAAAACATGATTCTCACTAGCTTATAAACAGACAAAGCCTAAGGTTACAGACAGGAACAGTCAGGCACCATGACCACAAGAGAGCCTGTGGCTCCAACAACCTGCTTTGCTGAAGGGTGTATTTCCAATCCATTGGAACTGCTGTTCTTCTAAATGCTTCCCCCGTGTCAGTCACAGTGAGCAGAGCTGACAGCAGCTCAGCTGAAAGCATCATCTCTGCTCTAGCCTTCACCACAGACCAGACACTGTTCTTGGAAGACTTTTGGTTTTGATGTTTGATACACATACTACCATTTTTGGAGTTTTTCTCAGAGATGGTGACTGCAAGATTAGTAAAAATGGCTAAATAGTCTTTAACTCTTGCTTCCAAAAGCTAAGAGTGAAGCACAGTGGTACCTGACTCACCGAAAAAGCGAACACTGGCCATAGCTCTGAAACCCTCCAGCAATTTAACTGTTTGCTAAGGTTGTTTGTTGGCCTTTCAGCTGTCTCCTTGTCAAAGTAACCACAAGGACTACAGTTCAGGGCCACGAGGTTTCTGGAGAGACTGAGAACAGAAAATTGCTCAAGCTTCTGAAGCAGCACCACTAACAGAAGTCAACTTCCTTCACTTCATCCCTTTTCAATCCGTGTGTTTGGCTTTTGATGCCCATCAGTCTGCATTTTTAACGAAGTCTAATAGACGAACAGGAAAAAAAAACCCTTAATGACTTCCCGTCTCCAGCTACCTACCCTTCCCAACTGGTTGCTTTTTCCTAAAAGTCTGGGGAAGAGCAGCTAAGTGCTCACATCATTAAACACTCATTTACAGAGCTTTAGTTCGGGCCTGAACTTTATTTTCACTGTGCTGTATGAAAATAAAGAAATAACCTAGCTCCCTCTTTTGGGCTGCTTCCAAGACAAAAGAGTTTTTCCTTTTCTGCTGCATATCTTACAAATTAAGGTTGTGTCTGTAGCACCCAAAATCGTAGTTTTATTTCCTGGTCACCTCATTTTCCACATTCTGGATTGGTTTTGTATTTAGACAGCTTGTATCCAAACTACTTAAAAGAGCAATGAAGAATTTTCTTGCCCCACAAGTGTCAGGGAGATTAAAAAGGAGCATTTAATATCCTATAAAATGCTGTAACACTTCCCTGTGGACCACTGCTCTTCTCCCCTGAGATTGTCAGGAGCACCCAAAACTTCTGCTATGTCCTTCCTACCATTCTAATGGAAGGAAAATAGTACAAACATCATTATTAGTTTCCTGACATTCAAAGGCATCTGGTCTTAATGCTGTGATGGAAACTTTGCTGTGCTATTTTCTGAACTCTGCCTAATGTTGAGATTGCAAAAAACTTGATCAGATCTTCTACCACCTCCCTCCCCACCAGCACATGAGAAGGAAAGGGCTCCACTTTGCATTCTCAATAGCAACACAAGATAAATACATGTGCCTAAACATTTCTTTTGGGGGGGTGGGGGGGAAGCTTTTATACAATAAAACTACCTAAGACCTAGCATACCCCAATCTACTAATTTTTTAGTACTCTGACAATACACTGCACTATCAAAAATCTGTAAGTCAAATCACCAAAAATTATCAAAATCATTAGATACACACAGAGGCTCTAAACTTAGTGTGTGAAATCAGATTTTGACAAACATAGCATCTATATATGGAATCTGAATACCCTTCTCAGCTCAACAGCAACTAAGCTCAACTTAAATCAAGAATTTGAAGGAAGAAAAATGTCTTCCTTTCCCAAATTAGGAATAAAACTGGCTTACATGAACAATCACTTAAAACAATAAATCATGACAGAAAGGGTCACCAGAAAATACTCAGGTCACATATTTCTTTTAAACAGACCTATTTTAAATACCACATGTGTTTCAACAATAGATCATAAATGAGCACCTTTAATTTTAACGCAAGACTTCAAATGCATACAAACACCACAAACTGTATTTAAATACATAAACAGAAAATGACACAGGTGCAATTTATGTTAGAAATGATTACTGCATTAAAAATAAATTTTAAAATAACCAAATAAATAAATAAATAATGGGCAGCAAAGCATATACAAAAATTAATCCAACAAGAACGAAAGCATCAAGTTATCCTGAAACTGCTTGGGTGCTCTGTGCTAGACTAGATGCTGACCCCCTGAACTGATAAGTGCACAGTGACAACAAACCAGGCAGGTCCAAGAGGTGATTGTGAGGTGGTGATTTGTTCTTGTAAAGCTGCCAAGCTGAGAGCAGCTCCAAGACCTTCAATCTCATTTAAGAAGCACGTTCAATCATGGAATTGATTTGATGGTTTCGTTTTGTTCCACTTGCCCACCCATTTGAAAATTAAAATCTTATAAAATAATTTTAACATTACTCAGCTCTTTTAATGTTTCAAAACAGTGGGATTCACAATGACTCAAACACTTGGCTTACACCAAAAATCCATATTATTAATATTTGTCTGAAATCCAACATAAGTAGGGGGAAACTACAGTTTGTGCAAATTAGCAAACCTATTTTGCCCCTAAGCAATTGATTTTATGTAATAAGTGGAACTTAAAAGAGCCTTTTGCTCTACAATACAATCAGGCATTTCTATCTTTCCCCTTCTTTCCAGTTTAAGTCCTTTCAGAAGGGAACAGATTGCAAGAGTTACAGTAGATGAATCAAAATTTGGTTGACTGTATGTCAGTATTTCGCTTACTTCTGGAAGCCAAGACATCTTAAGGGAAACGAAACTGTCCCCAATAAACTGCATAACCATTTGCTAGCAAACACCCATCTATATTTGTATTAATTCTGTCTTTTCTAAACCTTCAGCCAAGTTCTCACTATGGTATTTCCCACATTAACTACAGTGATTCACAACAACCAGAATATCAGAGTATCATTGATGGCATCCAAGATGACATTCATTCAAAGCAGTAAGTTCCCCCCTTGGTCTTCTGTTTCAGTCTCTCTGCAAAGACAGTTTCGTTAATCAAACCCCACTGAACACTTGAACCAAAGTCTAAGCAGCACCATCTTTTTAATTAAAGCTGCAGCTTTGTGCAGCACTGCCTCGTGTTACCTAGAAAGCTCCATGAAGCTCCCTGCACTTGAACCAGGTACCAAACCACAGCCTTAAGAGAACAACACACAGTCAATGTTTTTCATGATCATTTGTTTCGTTCTGTTTCAAATCTTTCCCATAAATTCTATTACAAAACTCTGGGTTGCAAAACACAGAAGTTTCACACAAGGACAAAACAATAACAACTAAATTTAACTGCACACTTCAGAAGATGAAGTAAGTGACAGGTCTGCCTCTAATTAGAGGAGAGAAAAATTTTGGTGGAACTTAAAAGATATTTTCTTGATTAGCAATACTATGACTTGCTAAACAGCCAGCTCTGGGCTCTTGGGAGTTGCATTAATCTGAGCATTGATATTCTCAGACAGTATTAAGTACAAAACACAATCACTGCATTATCACTGTCCCTAAGTATTTACATTCCAGGAGCAGGCACTGCATGTCAAGTTCAGAGATTCTGAATTTCTTACTAGATTTGGTAAGACATTTTTAAAGTGACTGCCGAGATATAAGAGAAAATAAATCAAATGACCATCTTCAGTGACACAACAGACATAAATTAAGAGACTCTGGCAGAGAAGGCAGTAGCTGAGGAAGATCACCACTCTGCTACATACTGTGGAGCTTTTTGTATCTCTATTTCTTCAAAATCTTATGTTCATAAATTTTGTGGTATTTTTAAAAAATCCACAATGGGCTGGGAGAGACCTATGTGGGTCTGTATTCAAAAATATTTTTGTGAGGTTTTCTAGCCCCACGTTTTTCTTTAGAAAGTGTTTCAAAAATTAAAATACTTGGACAAATTAAACACTAGATATAGAAATACTCAGCTAAGCAACACGAAGATATATTTGAAACTTTCAGTATCCAACATAAATATAATACATGACATTTGTGGCCAGCAATTTTTTACTGAAGATTTAAATGACCTGAGCAGTCCATCTAGACCAACTTTCAAAGCACTCAGGAAAGGGCTAAACTAGGGAGAACAGCAGCTATTTGCTGTAGCACTGTAACGATACAGAATACAGAAAACAGTATCTCTGTAACCTGAAACTCAGTATTTTCATGATTAACAGATGAAAGATATTATTATAGAAGCCTTAGTTCTCAACCTACTGAATCTGTATAAGCCATCTACATTATTCACTGTAAAAACTATGCATTTTAAAGAAATAATTTAATTCTGTCTATAGTTTGCCTTAGTAGACTCACAGTGAGACAGATCCATATATTTATGACATCCCTTATTTTCCTAGCCCTTTTCTTCCATGATACCATCAGTCTGTTCTTTGGAAGCACAGATTAACTTCACCACAACTAAGAATCACAATCAAACATTGCAAAAACCCACTGAAGATTCCCATCCCACAGACTTTCAGGACTATAAAGGCTTGTCATGTGGTTTGCTTCATTTAAATTTGTTGATATAATTATTATTCCTCTTAACACGACTTCAGACTTCCTCAACCCTAACCAGTAATTACAGCTACTGTAGCTGTCACTTAATTGCCAGATTAGTGACCCCCTTTTACATCATTTCCCGTAGCTCCAGTGGAAGTCAGGGAGCGGCTTCAGGTTTTCCATGACTTTGCAGACTCATGTATCCCGATATTCCTACTACTTCCCATAAGAACTGCCAAAAATTCCTGGAACCTCTATTGATATTTAGGGAAGCATGTGGAATAATGAAAAGCACATCAAATGCTTTTGTGCTAACTCCGTGGATGTTGCATGAGGCAACTCCTGTGAGCCAGAACAAGCTTGTGCTGACAACGGACACCCAAGTACCACAGGGAACCCCATCGTTCTCAGAGCAATCCCTCTGATCCCTCCCTTCACGTTCCCAGTAGGAAATGCACAAAACATTTTTCAAAGCAGAGACCAAACCAGAACACAGAACTCCTCTGAATACATAAATCCCACCAGACTCAGAAAGCTACAGTTTCATGACTCCCAGTACTTTTACGGGAGGTTTCAGAGCTTGGTACCTGTCTCCTCTCTCTGCAGCATTTTGCCATTCCTCTCCTTTCTTTTCCCAATATTCTCTACTGAGCCGAGAACTACTACTGTTATTTCAGAAACTGATGACATATAATCAAGTACTAATAATCAAAGCACTTTCCCCCTCAGCTCAGACTTGGCTTTGAGACTCACCCTGCTTCTACTTCAGAACTGAAAACTGTGTATTTTCCAAGCTACAATAATTAGTCTAATAAAAGACAACATGTCTATTCTCAAACTGTGTAATTAACAGGACGGAACGGATCAGAGGCTTATCTTGCATTAGTTCAGGCAATATTACAGCATAAACTAAACTTACCGTCTACCAGATTTATATCTGGTAACAACTTTGAAAAGCAATTTGGATGCTTTTCAGAATTTACAACAGAAATCAAACTAAAAATTAAAGAAGCTGATAACCCCAGCAATAAGCACAAAAATCAAAAAGCAGATTTTTGAGCTAAAAAAAAAAAAAGTCTGGATGTGGAAACGAACAATACCTACGAAGTATGACACAGAAAGCACCTAATGACTTTGCACTTTTCCTAAAGACGGGGAATACCTTCCTATTCACCCTTGTCAAGCCAGCTCATGACACCCAGACAAGCTCTAAGCAGGTATAGAAATGGAAAAGAGAGAGGAGAGCTTCCCTACGTGTTCCACAAGCCTGGGAACTGCCTGTTGCTGCCGGCAGGCTTCCAAACCTGAACTGCGGGTCCGGCCGATCCCGCTGGGATGGCAGGCGCGTCCCGCAGGGCTCAGCACTGCCCACCGGCCGGAGAGACCCGCAACCCCCGGGGCCGGAGAGACCCGCACACCCCCCTCGGGGCCGGAGAGACCCCGCACACCCCCCTCGGGGCCGGAGAGACCCCGCACACCCCATCCCGGGGCCGGAGAGACCCGCACACCCCACCCCGGGGCCGGAGAGACCCGCACACCCCACCCCGGGGCCGGAGAGACCCCGCAACCCCCGGGGGTGTCACGCCGACCCCGCCGGTCCCGGGGGTCGGTGCCACCGCCCCTCCCCGCCGCCCGCCCGGGGAGAAGGAGCCTCTCCCTCCCTTCCGCTCCGCCGGCACCACCCCCGGGGCCCCTCCCCGGGCCCTGCCCCGGCCCTTCCCCGCAGCCCCCGGGCGCGGCCCCGCGCTGTGCCCGCGCTCCGGGCCGGGGCCGGGCGATGCCTCCCCGGGGGCTCCCCCTGCCCCGGGGCTCTCCCGGCGGT
>JAWWEU010000011.1:6890193-6927012 GCA_035583155.1 Acropternis orthonyx
AGCGCCGCGTGACGTCAGAGCGCTTAAAGGGGCCGCGCCCCGGCGCGGTGGGTGGAGGGGGGGACAGCGGGCGGGGGGACAGGCGGGATCCCGGGGGTGACACCCGTGATGGGGACGGGGCGGGGTTGGCGAGGAGTGTGGGCTCTGCGGGACATGAGGGACATCAGGGATCCGGGGAGCGGGAGCTGCGGGGTGGGAGCGGCCATGGGGACGTGGGACGGGGAGGGGGGTCCCTTTGGTTAAAGTAGCAAGGACCGACTCCACTGAACTTTGCAGGTCATTAGGGGGGGAAAGGGAAAGAAAGGCCACGTGTTGCACGGATACCCAAATCCGGCGTGTTCCGTCCCGCAGCGCTGCGCCCTCCTTACCCCGGCGTGTGGGAACCAGAAAGACCACCAGGGACCGCCTGCCTGCCTGGCACGCGTTTGTCACACCGTCAGCAACATCAAGGGTGGCATTTCTGTGCAGTGTGTTACACGGGTATCACAACTGCCGCGAGTAAAGCAGTCTTTCAACTACTAGCGAACATACAGCATGTACTGCAGTGGAACAACTCACTGCTTACCTTAAATCAGTCTTTAAAAAAAAAAAAAAATAATCATGTGTCCTGACTCAAATCTATTATTTTAATAGCTTTGTCCTGGTTGCAAAGTCTGTGCTGTGCTTTCCTGCACTGCAATACACCTGTCTTCTGTTTATCCAAAGAACAGATGTCATTCAGCAATATCTCTACTTTGCATTTAAAGCGTGATCACACAGCAAAAATCAACAAGGAATGGGTTTGATTTTGTCGGGCCATACTTGAAGAGGAAAATAAACTTGTCTCAGAGTCACTACATCACCATATAAGTCACTTAAATTTTTATCAAAGGGAGAAATTGGCACGAGGATGGTTCTCCCTTCAACTGTGCTTGTTCCCTTACATTTTTCCTAATTTAATCTTCAGAACCCTGAGTAGCGATTACTGACAAGATACGGCCCCAGAATGAGCACACCATTTCTCTTCTTCTGTTTTGAAACAGCTCTGGAAAATTACAGGCAGCAAGCGAAGTCCTAGAAAAGTTCAGGTGGTGTTTAGGTAGTTATTTATAATAAAATTATCCAGTTTTGTCCTTCCATTGCAAATTAAAACATTTAAAATTACATAATTTACCCTCATGACTCATTTGGGAGAGCGGGAAGATTCTTCAGTTGCAGGCTGTGAAAATGAAGCACACAGGATGGGGTTCTCAGCAGGGCAACTCCTCTCACGGGGGTGGCATTGCTGCAGCTGTGGTGGTCCAAGGCCAACAGCAAAGCAGAGTTTGCAAGGAGGTAGATCTTGTCTTGGACCAACCAACTCAAATAAAATAAATTGCCCCTCCTCATCAAACTCATCTCACCCTGTGTAGTCATTTATTAGATGAAGTTACAAATTCCTAACAAAATAGAAATCCCCAGTTCTCCTACTGGCAGTGTTCTACAGCCAGCTTTTATCCAGTTCTTCTGATCACTGGTTTCATATGCCAAACACCACTCTGCAAAATCAAAGCTACCCCTAATGGAGCCATTCTTAATGCCAGTTTTGCAATATGCTTTGTATTGTTTTAGAATTTATATAAGGAATCAATTTGTTCTGCAGTGAAAAAGAAATGCTGTCATACAGTGCCAGATTAGTTTTTAAAATCAATATCCGGATCAGTTTCTCTAACGGGTTCTCTTTGAATTATGAGTTACTACAGCCAATGCAGCAACTTTGGTTTCTGATAAATTAAATGCTACTGGAGGCCCCCACTGTTTGGATTCCTGCCCAGTGAGCCTGAAACACCTCCAAAGGGAAGGTAGAGAAAGGGAACCTGCTTGGACACTGTGCTGATTCAGCTGTAACTGAAAAAACCTCAGCCAAGATAGGTCCAGCAGCATCCTAAACACTGTTTTGATGGAAATTTGTGAAACACTGTGTGTTAGAACAGTGAAAGGGTACAAGGAAGCAATGAGAGTGTTTCTAAAAAACTCCCCAGTCTTGGCAGGGCTAAGACCGAGAGGCACAAGGATGGACAGGCACACGTATAATCTAAATGGCTAAATATACCATCAAAGTCTCTGCATGTCTTTTCTTGGTTCTAGAGAAATGCAGGGTTCATTGTCAGCCTGGTACTTTCCATGTACCAAAAAGCCCCTACATTTCATTAGTCCATTATCTAATTCCTTCCCAAAGCACTTCAGGATACACGTGAAGAAATAATTATTTTTTTTTCTTTTTTCAGGAGACAAGTCAAAGAAAAAAACCAACAAAAACCAACCCATAACTAAGAGACAGATCCAGAGGGAATCCCCTGCAACTGGTGTGACTGAATCACACCATCCTCTTGACTGACTTCAAGAAAATGAAAGAAAAAAAAAAAATTGCTCATTCAGACTGCAGAATTAATTTATCGATGGAGCAATCCCACTTTCTTGACACCTCTACATTGGCAAGGCTGGTTTCCTTTCATGGTTGTTTGTGTCACTGGTTAAATCAGTGACTGCTCCACAGTTGCACATTTGCCTTTTGCTTTGTCCTCACTCTTTGCTTATGTCTGACAGCACTTCTGCCTCTGCAATCCACACAGCTCTTCAGGTGAGAGATGCTAATCTACATCTTTTCTCCCTCACATTTCCATCTTTCTTTTCATATCTAGGAATTAAAATGGCAATTAACCCCTTACTAATAAGTGAACAACCTCAGATCATTCTTTATTTGAGTCCCATGGACAGCTAGAGACTTAGAAGTTCACTTAATTTACTGATTCATTTTCATTACTCTGTTAAGCAGGATTACACATATTATCTTTATATTCTATATACATGATGGGAAAACACATCCTCCTTCAGATATCCCTTTCTCACTTCATTCCTAAATATGACAGCAAAGGTTTTACTGCTTTACCATCCATCTCCTGCTTTTATTCTCACTGAAGTCTAACATTCACTCTTTGCAGACCCCTCCTCTTGCTCAGCACATGGTGACAGATCCTCTTGTCATTCTGTCAGTGTCTGCTTACACAGGGGTGACCTTCCTCAGCACCAGGGAGTGGTGATCTCTCTGCACACCGGCTGGTGCTCCACATGAGCAGCATCCGAGGTGGCACTTTAGCTCACATTGTGCCCATGGCGCTCTGGAATTCCAAGAAGGAATCCATGCACTGGCTGCTCACCACCAGCTCTGCTCCATGGATCGCTGTTCAGTGGGGCAGGTGGAGGGGAGTGTCCTTGCTGTGTTCTACTATTGTCCTTGTGCTACCAAGAAACAGGGAACTTCAGTTTCTAGGGCTGCCAATCCGGCAGGTCCTTTTATATCCACATGCTAATTCTCTAATATTTAATTCCAATAAAGAATTAAGGAAAAATCATTTCAGCAGAAACGATAATAATATTTTTTATGTTATTTAGCAAACTGAAAAGCCATAGATTTGCTATTTGAGGTCCAGTAAAATAATTGATCGAGCTACACAGCTGGATTGCTGTGCAGCTACAGTTTTGAGTTTAGATTCCTGACTCCAGAGTGAGCCAGGTGACTCATCCTTTAAAGAGAACTGAACAATCACAGAATACTATTTAAACAGAAGAAAAGGGAGTGGGCATATATGCATATATGCTTTACGTGCAGCCCATATATATGCACGTATTTACTAACACATTAGTATTTCAGATAAAACAATATTCGTGGAACCACTTAAAGTACTTATCGTAAAAGAACAGCAACAAAAATCAAACGGGCTGAAAGAGCCATTTGATTTGCACTGTTCCCTTCTAAGATCAGCTGCAACACTGAGATCAGTAGCAGGGTTCACGTGCTCGCTGTAAATTGCAGGGTGTTTCACCGATGTCTGAGATGACTGCGAGGCGAAAGGCAATGCTCGTCTCCATCACGGTGCTCCTGCACGTTGGGCTGATGCTGCAGCCCAGCCCGCTGGTAATGATGATGGCACGTGAGGGCTGAGAGAACTCTACAGCGTGTTTTAGAAATCCTCCGACTGCTTCTGGAGGGGGAGAGGAGTAAGCAAGCAGAGGAAGGGGAATCTGTATTTAAAACCTACGTAAGAGAAATGTAAGAGTCTGCCTACAAACCCCAGCCTCGGGGAAAGAAGCCTCATGTCAGCTGTAACTCTCTGGCAGCACCTTTGCTTGCACTGGCCAGGGAGAAGGCTCCTTTCTACCAAGGATGTGGGTGTGGAATTGTAGCAGACACTTCCATAAACTGCTGTCTGCTCAAATGTCATGATGTTGGCTCTCTGCCCCATTTTCAGCTGCAGAGAACAGCAGATGGGAGGGGCAGAAACAACGAAGATCCCTTTTTAACTCTCAGTTTGAAAAATCTCTCATCCTTTTTCATCCAAATAGCTCTTCTCTACCTATTGTGAACATGGCATCTTCTGCATCGTGCTTTGGAAATTACACTTACTTCACTGTATACTAACCCTAATCCTAAACCCCCAGAACTTTACAGTCTGTGCAACAGGGAGCATGGGCAGTAAAAGAGTGTGGAACTAGTAAGAAGGAAGTATTAAAGAAGTATTATTTTGTTCAGTCTGTTCAGAAATTCTTTGGCTTTTTTGTGGAACAAGACAGGAAGCCAACCAAAGAAGCAGGATCAGGTCCATTAGTTAGCTTTAGAAATTCTTACATATATAAGCAACTTTCTAATCAGAACAAAATCAAACCGATTTTCACATTTTTAATGAGGGATTCTTGCATTCCATCACTACCCAATATCTTAGGTGTAGTATTTTTTGGTATGTGCATTCCCATAGGGCCACCAACCCATGGAACACGTGTACACACCAAACCCACATGGACCACAGTGCTGTCCCCTGGAGCACAGTTCGTCACTGCACACTGCAGAACACCAAAGCTCTCAGGTGCCACACAATAGGGAAAATGCTTCGGTGAAGATCAGTAAATGAACTAGGTGAACTTAAAGTTGCAGCTGCATTACAGTAAAGCTGGCAAATTCTTCAGTTTTGAAATCTAAGCTAACCCTCAGGTGTACTGCAGCAAGAAGTATTCACTACAGTCAAGTGCTGCATATTAAACTAATTACAGATTATTTCACCTTCCTCCTCTGCACTTTGGGTCTGAGCTACCCCTGAGTTGTCAGATATATTACTCAAGTTTCTAATTTTTAAGTTTTGCCATTTAACTTACAAAACTTTTGGTACCTGAAGACTTTTATGGTACTGAATGCGGAAATCCAACACAAGATGCTGGGTTTCCAGGTCAGCAAGGAGACAGAGACCATTCTTAGGAAGCTTTTCAGCATGTTTCTGCTGCTGGCTCTTAACCTGAGTCTCCATCAGCAGTGTTGCTATGACCCCAGCCAGTCCTGAGGGAAAAGGGTTTCAGCTGTGGTGAATTAATGACACTGGAAATGGCACTGTGGCCTAAGCAGAGAAGCAACATATTTCTGCTGTTATCTGCAATAGTTTTATAAGACTGTAAGTAATATAAAGTTATATAAGAATTGTGCCCTTAACTAACTGCTGTGCCCTGCTGGTGGACACATTATCCAAATTAAATCAGGGAGGGAGGGATTAGAGAGAGAACATTAAAGTTTAAGGAGTGAGCCATATATACCCTCTGCAGTGCCATTCAGATCTGTACTGTAACTGTGTCTCAGCAGTTACTAGGAATTGCTACTTGAATATCATACCTGTTAAACGGGCTGAAGAATCCAGAGGAATCTAGAATGTTTTGGATTTTTTGCAGTTTGAAGGCTAAGATGTCTGTGGTGGTTTGGATGTGTGCATTGATGGTGATGAGTCAACATTAAGGACTAATTCAGGAAAGGAAAATGAACAGAGGCTTACTGGGTTTAACTAATATACACTTTAAGGAGCACATGGAATATAATACTTGGTTTCAGATGTGTTTTCCTTTAATAAATAGCATTAGTAGGTGCACAGTTCTTTTTTGTCAAAGATTTTAAGCTGTTCTTCAACTATGAGACTCTTTCTGTGGCAAAGTAAGGCATGGAGTGGTGTAAGCAGCTTGCCAAGCAACCAGTGGCAGAGCCAAAATCAGAATTCAGATTGCCTGCCCACCTGCCTTCCTTCTATCCTTGCTGTTGAGCAAGTTACTCAACATGAGAGCTTTTCAGATGGAAGAACAAGTGAGCAAACAAAGGAGTGAAATTAAATATAAGCAGAGTGAAAATTACCAGTGTGAGAGTCTAAATGAGCAAAATGCAAAAAAGAAATAGTAAAAACATTATAAAGTCAGAGATTACAATAAAGAAGTAATTTCCATTTTAATGCACAAGTGCTAATGGTGTGTTAATGATTTTTCTCATCTACCATGGACTTTGCTCCAAAACTCTGAATGAAACCATTCGTGCTCTTCCGTGTATCTTTTACCAGAAGATATCCATGCTCCTCACCCAAGGTGCTCTTGATTTCTGTTCCTCTTTCACTGCATGTCATTTCAATGCTGGGGAAATCATCAGCCTGGCAGCTTCAAAGGCTGGTGTTCACTCTTTGCAGTGAAGGGAAGGACATGAGGCAGGAGAAGCTGCCCTGAAACACCCTTGGCTTGTGAGAGTCAGGGACAATGGCAGTGGTGGTTTCTGTGGTGCTTTTCCTGCTAGAAACTGGACCAAGGCACAGTTCACATCCATCAGACTGTGCTAACGTGGTGACAGCTCCTGGTCACTAATGACCTGGGCTGAACTGGACTGGCAAACAGGCCGTGGCCAAGAAAGCCTCCGTGAGCTGATACCAGCTCCTCTGAGCCATTCAAACCTCCAGAATGCCATCAAAAAAAGAGGCACTTTTTAAAATAAAGCTTCTCACAACTGACAGAGAAGCAGTCGCCCCCTCACACACCTTATTCACTCACTGAACTGAACTGGCACTCCTTCAAGAGCTGGGAAGGGCCCAGAGCTGCTGATTCAAAGACATTTGGAATAAGAACTCAAGATCTGAAGGTTTTTGTTCCTTTCTGGCTTGTTGCTTCTTTCCTTGGCCTGCTCTGCCTGCCCATGCTGAATGTCAATCAGCAGAGCAATAGCACCTTTGCAAAGAAGTTTCAAGTATCTTGGCAAAATCAATAACAAGTATGTGAAAAAAAACCAAGGCTTCCATTACCCCAAAGAATAAAAGGCTGGCTGAGATGGTGGAGCTGAGCAATGGACAGGGACAAAGGGTCAGGAATCCATAAAGTTATACATTCTTGTTTAAACTAAAGCAGACACAGAGGTGTCTTTTTCAGAAAAGACTTCAAAATTATCCTCACAGTGCATCCACAGCTTATTTTTAGACATTTGCTTACATCAAATACCCCTGGAAATATTCCCATAAGGAAATTGCCAGAACCAGTCGCTAACAGCACATGCAGGGAATTGCATCTTACGGCAAAGTGGTTGTGATCAACCCAAAGTATTTCTCAAAAAAGGCAGTTGCATTTTTATTCAAGTCTCTGACACCTTATAATTGACAGCTCTTTGATGTTCTTGGAATGAGTAACAGCTCAGAAGTTTATTATGAGTTTCTTACAAACCTGCAGTTAGGACCAGCCTAAGTGAGCAAACAGAGAAACTGAATTGAATTCAACAAATTCAAGTCTCCCTCTTTGATGGTCTGATGAAACCGGATCATCTTGATCTTTTGTAACTACTGAATAGCTGGGAATCTGTTTCTTTTGCAACCTGTCAGTTTGACAGCTACATTTAGAATGGGAGCTGTTTTCCTGATGATTTCCATACGAAGCTCTAAGTGACTGAGCATTTCATCTTTCCATTTTCCCAAGCAAATGTTGTATTTACTATGTTTAACAACATTTTCAAGGTCAATGTAGCAGGGTATTCCCTACAATTGTTTAAATTATTAATATAACATTTTGAATCTTAGAAACAAATGCAATGGGTTTAAGATGGCTGGTAAAATTCTGCAGCTACATTGATTAAAATCCTAAACAATTCCATTCACTTCATGACATTCACTGCAGTTTCAAGTACCTGTAACAGGGAAGAAAATTTACCTAATTTTTTTGCAACGCTAAAACAGAATGAGCAAATAAGAGCACTCAGTAGTGCTAATATGAACCCTAACATTGTCTCCACTGGGATGGGGCACACTGTAATAAAAAGATATTTAATCTCTTAAGGCTAAATCATATTCAACAGCCCCTGTTGCACAGGCAGGGTAGGCTTTGCAGAGCAAGTATAAGAAGAGGTTTGGCTATTGTTTGGATTTCTTCAAGTTTCCTGCAAGATCCCACCACAACAGGGAACTGGGGAGTTGAGCAACAGACCTGGCACAATAACCTCACTGACCTCTCAATTGTTTCTGCTAGAAGAAAGGCAAATAAAGATAGCAAAAGGAATTGGAGAAGCCAGGATACACTAGCTTGTGTGTGCACTGTAGAAATGAGTATCCAAGGCAGAGGGAAGGAACATCAAATGGGATAATGTCCCTGCATGATTATCTTCAGACTACTCTGATTAGTGACAGATAGTAGAGAGCTGGAGATCTATACAAATGTCATTAGGCTGAGGGTTGTAATGTGATTTAGAAATGTGGCTGCAGTGATAGCTGGTTCCATTGACACGGCAAAACAGATGGTGTTCTGGCATTGTTGGTTCACTCCTGGGCTAGAAAGCAAGCACCCAACAGAAATGTGTGTCTGTGCAAGTAGGGAAGCACAGGCTTAGTGCTAATTTGCCTCAGTGTGGATCAAACTGAGAACAAATTGGCTTCAGTAAGGTCAGATCCTAAGACAAAACATATTTCAAAACACTGCAACTGTGCAATGTGGTTTGATCTTTCCACCACACAAAATAATTTCTTTCCCCACAGCTCCCCTTCCTTTTTTTCCCCTTTCATTCCCATTCACCTTGCTTCATCTGGGACTCCCACAGGCCAGGTTGTCACTGGCTTCTCCAGGTGGCACCTGCTGGGGAAGGTCTCTGCAGCAGCTTCTGCTGCACAGTTGTGTTTCAGGGGGGATCACCAGTCCCAGTCACGCTGGCTGGGCTCCAGCTGGCCGTGCTAGTGCTCAGATTGCTCTTTCTGGCTATCTACTGGTCAGTCCTCTTCCCATAAAAGGGCAATTTTTAACTCTTCTCTCAAGGGAAGTAGCAAGAAATAAACTTTCTTTGGGATAATGAGAGATAATGCTGTTTGCAACCCCATAAAACTTTTTTGAGGTTGTTTTTGTAATGTTAATTATATCCTGGTTAATTTAATCAGGTGGTCTCTGTGAAATAGCAGCATCATCTGCTTCGAGGCACCATACCAGGAGAGCCAGAAAAAAGGCTGTAGGAAGTTACCCCACTCCTTTTCTACTCTTCAGCCAATTAAGAATGACTGAGCCCCTCTCTGATGACTGGCAGAGTCTGGGTATGCTCAGTGCCGAAACCTTAATGCACTCATAAGCAAATGAATTTTTGTTGTTAAATGATAAAGTTTTAGGAATAATCGAGTCTTAATATATTTATTTCCAACTAGCTTCCATCCATAAAAAAAACCCAAAACAAACCCAAAACACAACACAAAAAGACACTCAGTGAGTGCGTAGGACAGAATGAAGTTAACTATTTGAAATCTTGGTTGTCAAATTCATAATGGTGATTAGGTTCTTAACAGATTAATTTCAGCTGATCTCTTTTTCAGCATTTTACAGTATGTCTGTCATCAGTCTACAAAGCACATGAATACGAGTTTGTGGTTTACAACCTTGACTTAATTTCATTTGTAAACGGTAGGAAACAAATGCAGCAATGTAAAGCAACTGATGAGCAAGGCCTCAAGACACAGCGCACCAAAACCATATTCCCTCTAACTTCCATCCATCCTCTGGAAGACATAATGCAGTCACTGTTCGCCTTCCTTCATGGTCATACTGTTCATACCAGTGGGAGGACGCACCCTCATGACATACGACTGGCAAAACATCAGTGTGCATTGGAAGCAGATACTCTGCCACGCTCCTCCGGCACTCTGTGTCAAGGCAGAGATGAATGGAATGAAAGTATTCTCAGCCTAAGATAGGAAAGGGGGGAGATATTCAGAGGCTTCAGCACTTCCTTGAAGGCCTTCGTGGCAAAAATAGCAAATGATGTAACGGATCTGCTTGAACTCATTGACAAAGCAAGGAACCAAGTCCTCAGCACTGAGGGATCATCTAACAAAACTCTGTTTCTGTGATCATTTTGTTTTCCTATGGTATTTGTAAATTCACAGGGGAAAGAGAGAATTTCACAGAAGATAGTACTGTGCTTTCTGTTTATTCTGGACACAAAATAATACCCAGAGCTTCCTCTAAGAGCTTGCAGAGGACAGAGACTAGAAGAAAGGCTCTGAGAGGAAGTACACTGAAAAGTAAATAGGCAGCACAGGCACCACAGCTGAGACACTGCAGAAAGTCAGTCAGTGTACCAGAGTTCTGGTCTGTACCCTGAACATGAGCCTGGGAGACAGAAACTGCCATATAATTCTTTCTGCAACATATAATTACATTTTTAACCTCTTTGTCTATTTTTCCTTTTTTGATAAAGAGGAAATAATTCATTTCCAGGAATATAAGTGGCTTTAATTCACTTGGATCAAGCCTTCTTTTTTATTCTTTTTTCTTTTTTTTTTTTTTTCCTGATTCAGTGCCTGACTCAGAACCATCATTCTTATTGCTTCTGTCAGACTATTCCACATTTCCCAGTCGTTTTTACTACTGCACTTGGAGGCACTCTTTGTTCTTATAGTCCCAGTGCCTACTAAGGCTTTTCTTTTCATGTTCTTTGTCGTTTATTCCCTAGGAGCCGGATCCTTGTGTCCTTACATGTGAGCCAAATCTCCCAATGAACTTGCAAACATGCAGGATCAGCAACTTAAACAGTTTATTTGTTCTTCAGGGTTTTCTATGTTCACAGGAAAAAGGACGCCTATAGGCAAACACTGCATCACTAGGTTTCATCTACACAAAAAGGAAGCTTAGAGAGGAAGGAAGGCACAGCAGTGCGAAGTTAACGATTAAAAAACAAAAAACAGCTCCTCAGTTTTTTTCCTGAGGGGCTGGTGGTGACGGATGAAGTTACAGGACACTGAACTTCACATGTTTCTTGAAATAAATCAAAAGACTCCTTCGCTGGGTTTGGCTCAGTGTCAGCAGTAATAGCTGAATCCAACGTGTTGTCAGAGTAATATATATCTTTGGATATGCTTTTGAGACGTCTTTCAGCTTGGATATCTATACCACATTTACATTTAGGAACCTGGAGTTCCTACTGGCCTGGCAGCTCAGGCTGAGAGCACTGCCTGCTCCCTTTCCCTTCAGCTTTGGTGTTTGCGTCAGAGCTGGCCTGGCGCGGTAGGAAATGTAATGTATTCAATTTATGTCCTACATAGAAGTTGAGATCAGCATCAACGACTAGATCCAATCTGCAGCGTTCATTCAAACAAACAGTTGCTGCTGACAACATGATTTCTGTGGATAAGGATTCTGTCTCACAAACTTCCGTATTAGACGATCTTCAAATTTCACTTTAATGCAAGTGTCCTTCTTCTTGCACCTGAAATTTTATGGTAAGTAGTCTTGGTGATGAGACAAGATTCAACACAATCTGACTATGTATCTATGTGAAAATCTGTGGCGAGACAGGACCGTCAATATTTTCTTATGCAGAAGAGTGAACACCTTTTCTTGTCCTCTCTCTGTTGTGCATGTATAGAACAGAGCTATCGCTACGGACTTGTGTATTTTGCAGCCAGAGAGATTATTCTAATCTTTCAGTCTGACATTTTACAGCAGCAGTGGGCTGTATCCCTTAAGTAGTTCCTACATCAGATCCCTTAACTTGATGTTAATTTGGATTATGTGTGCAATCTTATGTAGACAAACCCCCAATTTACTGTGCATGTGAAACATCATGTTTCTTGTCTAGATATGCCACTGTTTAATCACCCACACTAACAGACACATCTGCCTCATTTCCAGTCTGACTATCTGGACTCAGCTCCCTGCTATTGGAACTAAGTGCATTCCAGGCATATATTTTGTTGAATTGTCCATCATTTCAATGGGATATAGTTTGGACATGTAAAACATAAATATGTACTTCCACAGGGGCTTTACATAGACTTTTACCCTAATTTTGTTGATTATTTAGGTCCACCATTCTTACATTTTCTACAAAATTCAGGTAGATTCAGTCGCAGTCACACCATTCCATTTTCTACTTTGCTTTCATTTAACTGAGAACATTTCCACACATGGCAGGTCCATTTGAACACAAAAAAAGCATTGGACAGGGTCTTGATTGCTCAGCTAAAGCCAGAGGATGTGAGGCTCGGGTAGTTCTACCTCTTGCTGGGAGTATTTTGTACAATTCTTGGTTTAACCTTGAAAACAGAACATACGAGAGAGTGCCACCAGCTACAGAAGACGCAGGAAGTTTATGCCACATCAGCACTACTTTGCTGGCATTCTAACAGAAAATTTTACTTTTTAGAGGCTATTTTATTCTACTGCCCTTATAATCAGTGTCATGGCCATCAGTGAAAGTGTCAAGCAGCCAAAAGTCTGCCACAAGAACTCAGCTGTTTGCGCTACTGCGTGTGCCTTTATTCCTGATGGTACCCCACAAACCAGAGAGAATAATTTTTTAATGAATAAACCACTGCAAGTTCAGATAAATCCATGCTAGAACAGTGCAGTGCTCTGGAACACTGAAACAGCTTGTGAATTGAAAAATCATCCTCCAGTACAAAATCAGGGCGTTGCTGCATTGTCTGCAGCAGATAGCGACGTTCAGCCTTGGGGGATACAGCAAGGGAAAAATTAATGCAGCAGGAAATCTTTTGAAACAAGAAGTTGGCCACCTGCTAAAAACTGTATACATTTTATGTTGTAAAGCTTCCTGGTATTTCTATTTCCTATTATCATTCTCTTTAAGATGCTGCTCCTTCAGGTAAGAGTCATCTAAAAATAGCCCTCTTCCCCAAAACAAAAAACAACTCACAAAATCACATAAAGAGAAAAGAATCTTCAATAATTTTTTTAAATTATATTATATTTTACCCCTCTGGTCACTAACACTGAAAATAGAATTTCTTCCTTTTTTTTTTTTTGGTGCCTGTTTTGCAGACTGAAGAAAATGACTGTAAATCGGTTTGCATTCAAAACACCACACTTGCACCTAAAAGAACAGGATATTATACCATTAAAAATAAGGTTCAGTATAATGGGGAAATTTTGTGACTGACAGCAGAGCACCTTCTGATTCATAAATTCTCATTTTTAAAGGACAAAAGGGACTATCACAATCATTGTCTGAATTCCTACATAACAGAGACAATGCAATTTCACACAATAATTCCTACGTCAGTCCCCTGCCTTTTGATCTGCAAGAAAAACTTCTGCTTTACATGTCACATCCTGCAAGCAGAAGTCCCAGGGATTCTTCAGCTTTATTCATGAAAATTATCAAACATATTTACAAAAACCATTATCAGCAATAAGGCAGAATCAAGTCCTAGTTCTAAACTCTCTTGAATGTAGATGAATCAGCACACAGAAATAATGGTAGGATGGCAATATCTTCTAGAGACATCAACTTTTACAGGATGAGCACAGGGTAAAATCAGACTGTTTTATACTTCACAAAGTTTCTGTAATTGGATCTTGTGACATGGATAAATACTGTAATGGATCTGTTGCTTCATTAGCACTCGCTCTGATATCCTGCAGCACCACATCCATCAAGCTCCTCATTCCCTCTGGGGTTGGCAGAGACGTGAGTCAGGCTCTGTAGGATCAGCAGACTTGTGGTTTTAGCCTGGGCACTGGCTCCAAACCAGGTAGTTTGGGGCCAGGGTGCCAAATTTGAAGGGAGAACAGGCTGTTCTCCCTGCTAAGGGAACCAGTGCTACTGAGAAGTGATTTCTGATGGTTTGGAATCAACATGAAGCTGTTGCAGGTGAGTATGAATGGGTGAGAAAACAATTGTTCTTTGGCCAAGGGAGTTTCAGGCCCATTTATAACTTGGAATGAGAATTTCTGGTGTTTGTCTGGAAGAGTCACAGCTTCATATTTCTACCCTTGCCTGCCCTTAGATGGCAAGTTAAGTGCAAAATATATTCTTAGGAGTAACTCAGGTTAGACATTCTTCTAACAGCACCGATTAGCCTAGTTGAAAATTTCTGTCTATGTCCTAATTAGTATAAAAAACCCCAAGATGAGATGTTCAAAGGCTGTGAGACACCCAGTCCCATGTTAATCTTTGCTTTTGTCTTATGTTGCTTCTGTATTTTTATGTGTTTTCCTTATTAGATCAAATTTAATTTGGAGCAGCTTAATATCTGAAATACCTTACTAGTACCACAGAAATGTTCAACAGAGGTCTGCATTACAAAACTGGGAATAAGGTAAAGCCTGAAAATGAGACCTCTGTCTTCAAGCCAGTTTTAGCTCATTAATCTGTAATCAAGGCCTAAAGGTCATAAGTAGTGTCAAAAAACTTGCACCAAATAGCCCCAAAACACAGGCTGAGCAGGGGTATTTTCCTGAACTTGGAGACTGGAGGCACCACCTATGCCTGCATACAGCCTTTACTGTTCATTATTTCTTAACCTTGAACACTTCATTTTGTGGAATTAATATTGCTTTGTGTTTCATTTTTTTAACAGAACTGTAATTATACTGACAGTAACACTGGCATCAATCTCATGCTACGAATCCCATACTTACATTAAGGACTGCAAAACACGGATTACTCGGATCAGATAACCTAACCAGTGGGAAATAAACACAAAAAGCTCACTTACCATGACAGTTCTGGAATTTCACAAGGGAGGGACTTGTCCCTGTGGGCTCTCCCAGCTCACGAGTCCTACAGCATCATCGGCATCATTTGCCAGGACGGCAGCCCAACACTGTTGCCCTTGCGTTTAAACAAAAAGCCCCTCAGCTGAGCTCTGGCTCTTTACCTTCCCATTCACCAGTGGTTTAAGCAGACATTTGATTTTTCTGTTCTGTGTTTGCCTGTAACTATTTTTAGCAGCTAATAGCTGACACCCCAGGGAGCATGATGTCATCACACTCCGCACTTACGGAGCTCTCCAAAGTCAAACCCAGACAGCAGCAGGCTGTCATCGTGGGGACCTGGCTCATTAGGCAGGGCTAAGGCAGTGACACCACCAGAGCCCAGCTCAAAGCACCAAAAAGAAGGAAGTTCAGGAAGATCTCAATTAAAGGATAGCTCATTCTTTCGTAAGTAATCTGCAGCCAAGATTTGAAAAATGGTATGCGGCTTTTTCGAGGCTGATGAGGAGTTTTTACAGTATTAATAAAAATAAGGGTCTTACTGGCAATCCTCTTGTCAGTGCCACATGCAAAATTTTGTGGACTTTTGGAATTAACACCCATCCACTATCCTCATCACAAAGCAAAACTACTGAACAGCCAGTGATTGGCAGCTTTGTTAGTGATCCCAGCAGACAGACTGAGGACTCAGTGATCATGGACACTGAACCGCTCCACTCACCCATATTTGCTCCCAGTGTATTTAATGATTCATTGCCCCAGAATGGTTGGGTACACAAGGCATTTCCAGTTTCTCTTCAAAAGATGAAGGTTCATGCCCTTTCTCATCCTGTAGCTCAACTTTATACCTCTCCTAGTTTATTTGTCTAAAAATAGGTAAATACAACTGTAGAAATGCTCAAAATCAGTTAACACCCCCTGTAAGATGGTACCAACATTTCCTTCTGTCTTTTAAAAAACTCTCACCTTCCAAGACTGCATTATTGTTTCTACCCCAGTTATATTTCCATGTCTAATCACAATTATCCTTCCACTGACAAGTGCACTCAGGTTTGCTTCCATCTCTGCTACTTCCAGTTCATAAACCCCCAGGTTACAAATTATTGAACCCAAAGTGTCTGGCTTCGTACAGTGTGTGACTTACTTATATGACATTACCAGGTAAAACAGTTAACCTCATTCTTTTTGAACAACCCTAGCATTGGCAATACCTGCCAATGTTGTCTCACCCACGAATTTCACTTCAATACACCAGTAAATGTATTCCATACAACAGATCCCAAGACTAACCCCAGAGAAACACCACTTTTCTGCAGCCTCACCACTTTCTTTTGAATATTACTTTTAATCAGCACTTTAACCAGCTCACAATTCTCATGTTCACCACCATCATTCCCAAATTCAAGAAAATTTCCTGTGGGATATCAGTTGCTGGAATCTAAGTAGAGGACTTCACTTCTATTGTTCCTAAAAAAATCAATTATCATACTGAAATATACTGAATGTTTTGATATACCTTGATAAAACAGTGTTGTCATTTGTTCCAAAATAGATCCACACTCACTATTTTTGAGTCACAGGAAAAACAAAACCAACAAAAACCAACCGACAGAAAAAAAACAACACCTTCCCAAAGAACCCAAATAAAGCCAAGCAAAAGGGTCACTACAAACCCCACATTACTGCAGTTACTTCAGCATTCTGGAAATTATCTGTATCACCTAAATTTATCTTACCAGTAAACTGTGCTTCCATGCCAGCAGCTGTAATTTCCAGTGCATCATCATAATTCTCATGGTAGAATTATCACTGCTCTCATCAACTCTACAGATAACTGAGGCTAAACATTTATTTCATATGTGGGGCACAGCTACCAAACTGTTAATCTGTACCCTGGACCTTTTATGAGTTGTCCCACTTCTTTCTTATTAAAATATAAATAGTATATGCAGTACAATCCACCTTGGTTTGGATGTGCACACAAGCTGGAACAGTTGTTTGTGCAAATGACAAGTGTCAATACAGTGACTTAACGAGGAATACCAACTACTGAAGAAATTGTGTGTGATATTTTCATTCAGGAATATCATAGAATCATAAAATCCCAGAATGGTTTGGGTTCGAAGGACCTCAAAGATTACCCAGTTCCAACCTCCCTGCCATGGGCAGGGACACCTCCCGTTAGACCAGGTTGCTCAGGACCCCATCCAGCCTGGCCTTGAACACTTCCAGGGATGGAATCATAGAATAGACTTGGTTGGAAAGAACCTTTAAAGTTCATCTAGGCTAACCTCTCCTGCAATGAGCAGGGACATCTCCAGCTTCACCAGTTCATGAGAAACAATTTTTGTCCACAAACAATTAAGCACTTAGAACTTAAGTTTGGATTTTGTTCGTTCTTGACTATCAGGCAACAATCTCCTGAGGCAAAAATCTAAATAAGGATGTTCTGAATCTCCTTAGCACATTGGGCACACAGCCTCTCAAAGCCCAAGATGAAAAGGTTCCCTTTCAAGTAGCAAAGATGATGTCCCCTGGAGAATCATGCTGTGCTGCTTTTGTCCACTCCTTTGAAAGGCTGCAACGGGAAACCTCCTGTTATCAGGCACATGACAAATACCAACAAGTCCCCAAAGCCAAACTTAGGTCAGAGGGACATTTAAAGGGTCAGTCTAAGCAGCTGAAAGGCTTGTTATAAGCCACAGTGTAGGAGCGCCCACATCAGACACGTGCAGAGGAACTGCTCGACCAGAAACAATGGGCTGGCACAGGAGCAGGTCCAGGGATGTGGAAGCACACTGCTCACCAAGAGTTCTGCCTGCAGAAGAACGTGTTTGTAGCTATGATTGCTTATTCCCTCCTCACAAGATAAAAATACATCAAAAAAAGACTGCAAAGAACAGAAAAGCTTCACAATAGTGCAGTGAGCACAATTATGTGTGTGTACTTTCTGTGGCATTGGAAGCATTTAGCACCAACACAGATACAAGGGTGTGTGCTTGTATTAATTCACTCTTTATGAATATGCATCAAGGAAACAAATTTGCCCTCCATAAACCACACATCCATGAACACTGTTAGTGTGTTTTGCCAATGAATTCATGACATTTCTCAATCACAGGGTTAAGGATACTTTGTGTCTCGGTGTATAAGTTTCCAAAGTTATTTATTACAGTAGTTATATTTAGAAGTTAAAGCCTACTTACTAGAAGTTTAAAATGCATTTCCCTTTAGCTGCCTTTGCTACCCCTTTGCTCATTTTTGACAAATGTTTGAGGGGTTCGCTGAACAAGCCTTGCTTTATGCCTTTAAACCATTTCTTTGGTTTTGTTCTTGTGCTCTTTCCATTGAGATTTTTTTTAGTCAAATTTTTTTACACATATTTACCTTTATTCATATACGCAAGAAAATAATACTCAGATTCCAAAAAAAAAAAATTAGCTTCATTATTTTGTCATCTCCAAGACTGAATTATCATAGTGCATAAACATCTGTTTCCTTGCTCAATTCCTAATTTTTTGCAAGGCAGGGCCCAAAACTGAGCACAGTATTCCAGGTATGGTCTGACAAGTGCTGAGTAGAGCTGGACAATGATTTATGTCTGCTGGTGATGCCCTTGTTGATGTGACCCAGCATCCTGCTGCCTTTCACTACCTCAGCAGCCCTGCTCATGCCTACTGAGCTTGTGATCCCTCAGGGTCCCCAGTCCTTTTCCACAGAGCTCCTCTCTCCAGCCCGGTATATCCCAGCCTGTGATACACTCCTGGATTATGTTTCCCCAGGTGCAAGACCGTACATCTGTCCTTGTTGAACTGCACAAGGTAGAAACTGGTTTTAACTGTGAGGTGAGTTCCCACCGTTATGGCAGAGACCCAGAGCATTCCCTGGGCTGGAGACCCATGAACACAGTCCTTGCTGTGCAAAATTCCCTCCCAGTCCCTGTCTGCATTGCTCCTGGTCACCAGTGCTCCCCTGGACAGTTTCAGTCTCCCAAGGTGGCTCACGAGAGCTGCCAGCTGCTGGCAGAGCTCCCTGCTCTTCCTTGGGTTTCCCTGGCTCCAGGATTCCCCCCTGCACACCTCAACCCACTGCTCAGCCCAGGATGTAGCGCTGCCACAGCTGTGCCTGAACAACTGAGTATTTACACTGTCAACCGGATTTTAAATACTGCACCACCTTCCTGGTGACCTTATCAGCTGAACTTGATCTTCTCTGTATAAAGGGCCACTTAATAGGAGGAGCAAGTTTCTTCTCACTACTTAATTTAGGTATGGTGAATGCTTATGCAAGATCTGGTGATGAATATCAGCCAATGTGAGCTTTCTTGGACCATGAAACATATTAATGTCATTGTCCCCCTGCTTCATTCAGTCCAAAAATAGCCTCCTATTACTATTATGTTAGATCAGAACAGACTTTTTAATGGAGATATATACAGGAAAAAAGCTGGTGCTTATATTTTTAAGCCCTGTTGCAGCACTAAGTAAAACATACAGTGAGTATCAGGATCAAATCATAGCATCTGTCTGCTAAGATTTGTTGGTACAGAGCTGTCACCCACATAGCTCCTTGTCTGGTATTAAACAAGTGCAACAGAGAAACATGAGAAGTGTTAATAGTGCTGCAAGTCAGCTGCAAAGGACATAGAATTCAACAGAACTTGTGAAGCTAGGCTCTGGATGCAAAATTTTCAGTAATGACATTTGAAAAAAAGTATTTTTAACCATAAATAAAAAAAAATTAATCCCTTTTGAGTTAAAAAAAAATCTATTTTTGTGAAAAGCCAGATTTTACATATATTCCTTCTCAAGTAAATACCACTTTCTTATTACATCGTATAAGGCACAAAACCTATTGCTTTTGGTTTGGTGATGAATCTTCCTTTGTTTTTCAAAGATCTTATTGAACTAAACAGCTCAACTTCTGATTTTGCCAGGGACTTTTACGAAAGTCAATCCTGATTAGAGAAATAAGCTCCCATCTCTAGGAAGAAATAGAGAACAGGAGAGTCCTTGAGTCTGTCTGACTTTAGATTCAGTTACAAATGCAATGCACAAACCTAAGATACTCTTCCATTGCCTTTGTCCTTCAGACAAACTCTTCAGGCTCCACACATGAGATCTGTATGTCATGTAAAGAACAGAAAGAGTAGCCTGAGGGGAAAATGGAAGTTTCCCAAGGTGATGGCATGCAAGTAAAGAACATTATCAGTATTAGGTGTGTAGTCCTAGGTACTAAGCTGCCTTTGCAGTGCCTGCATGGGCTGTGTTTAATACCAACTCAGGGGCTTAAGGCAGGCAGTTTAACCAAGTCTCCTTCACAATCAGTGAGGAGTGTCAGGCTCTTCTAAAGGTACTTCAGAGCAGAAGCCATACTTGTGGCTTACTTTCTGAAATAACATCCTCTGCATTTAATCTCTCAGTAGTTCAGGAAAAATTGCCTTCCTCATTTAAGCACCTACATTAGGCATGTAAGGGTAGGCTGTGGGAATTGCCTTACACATTTCTTTCCCGGTGTTCCTGCACTCCATTTCTATTGCTGTCACAGACTTTGTTGAAGCTAGAAGTAGCAGATTTTATCAGTGCACTAACTGGTTCAACCACGCTCTTCCTGCTCTGATACTTCTGGTTGTCTGCATGCCTAAACAGCATCCCAGCCTTTGATCACCTCTAGGGAGCATGCGCTCTTGCATTTGACTATTTTTAGTTCCTCGTCTATGACCATCTTCTCCAAGATGAAAGAACATGGGATGATGATGCCTACGTATGCTGTGAACTGCTTACATACTGATGTTCGAAAATCCTTATACAGGAGTAGCACGTTGTATTTTTATATTTAGGCGCACAGTATGACTGTTCCAGTCTCCTGTATTTCACCTAAATATCAATTTATTTACTTCTTGTAATTTGTCACACTTTGATAAAATCATTTTCCATTTCTGAGAAGACAGCAAACTGATTAATAAAAAACTCCAGTCTACTGCTTGTCCTCTCCCCTGTGACCTGTGGGCATAGAAAACACTGATGCATTTTCTTGTAACAATGAGTGACAGAGAAGTGAAGGCTTGAACTTTTTGAAGAGAAAAAATATATTAAAATTCTTATGGAAGAGTCAGTACATTACCCATTTGATTCCCTACCAATGGAAACAGGTTATACAGACTACATAGGTAGACAGCAAAGAGTATAATCACTGCTTTGGGGTCAGACAGAGACAAAAGTCAGGAGGCTCCAGCAGCTTTGTCCCATGTCTCTCAGAGACCCTACTGGGCCACTTGGATCTGGAACCAGCCTGCATCTTACAGTATGGACCACTATGGGGTCTTTTATAAAGTGACCCAGTCACTGCAGCTGGGAACTACCCAGAGGAGGGAAGGCAGAGGGAAAGCAGGTCTTGGGGGGCTGCTCATGAAACCCTGGGAGCATTCTATCCAGCCATCTCCATTTCTATAAATTAAGGCCATGATACTGACCTTCATCATAAAACACGTTGAGATCTGTGGATGAAAACTACTAAATAAAACCCAATTATTATCATTTAGGTTGGAAAAGGCCTCTAAGATCATTGAGTCCAACCTTTAACTTAACACTGCCAAGTCCACCCCAAACCACATCAAGTGCCACATCTACATGTCTTTTAAATCCCTCCAGGGGTGGTGACTCATACACTGCCCCGAGCAGCCTGTTCCAGGGCTTGACAATCATTTCAGTGAAGAAATTCTTCCTAATATTCAATTTAAACCTCCCCAGTGCAACTTGAGGCTATTTCCTCTTGTACTATCACTTATTATTTGGGAGAAGAGACCAACACCCATCCACTTTGCTACAACCTCCTTTCAGGTCATTGAGTACGTTAGTGCTGCTCTGTAATAAATCTGAGCTTTCCTTGAAACTCCAGGCTCAAAGTTCAGCCTTACCAAAGCCTCATCACCTCTGTATCACCATATTGCTTCAAAGACTTTTGGTATTTTTTAGTTAAAGTGCCTGCAAATAGAATTACTATTTGCTGTCAAAACAGTTTGGTTTTACTACAAACTGAATGAAAACAAAGCAAATACAAATGGGCAGTTATAAAGCTGATTAAATTTTATAAAGCCATTCAAAAAAATTATTTATAGTATATTCTGTGTTTCTGTAAGACCAAAAATATTACCCTCAATTCTGTAAAATTTCAGCTTTTTCTTGACAACTCTTCTGCTTCTTTTGGATGGTTTTTAGTCTTTTTTTAAACATCCCTAATAGGCAAACTGAATCCTGCCTCTTGACAGCACACCAACATACCTAAAACAAGAAAGTGTATGTGCTGAATGTTTCTTTTGCTACAAGCTTCAGATCAAGTCTTTGATGAGAAAAACACATTCTCTTTCCAAAGCTGAAACACTTCAGCAAATATTGGTGCAATATATCTGCTTTATTACAAAGAAAAGTCTCTTTAAGAAAGGGCTCTGAATTCATATTCCCAATTCAAACTGTGCATCACAGTCTGAATCTCCTAGTCTGAGAGCACCACTAAAATGCCTCCCAGAGACTAAATTCAGCCTTAATTCAGGTTGCTGTGGCCAGCAGAGAATTAAGGAAACCCCACAGCAGAGTCTAATGGCTCTAACAGCTTCTCTGCCAACTCCCATATTCCCTGCACACGGAACATAGACAGGGAAAGAAGCATTCCTCAAAAACAAATGTTTCAGAGGACAATGAAAGAATCCCCATCCAAAGTGGGCAATTCAGAAGTATTTCAGCTCTAAATGATATTTCTTTTTAACCTCCACTGAATATTACAGATTGTAACTCTAGATTTCTAACTTGTTTTATGATGTTCTTACTAGATTACATCATGCTACCTGGTGTATAAAAACAATGGAATGAAAGCCTCTAATTTTAGCTGTCGTAAGTTAAAGAATAAATGGCAGCAGAAGTTTTCAATTATAATTGCAGGATTTTTGGTGACTACAAAAAAGGTTAGCTTTTCTGTACGTGCAAAAATGCTCAATCCCTTAAGCAAAATCTCAGAAACTGTAAGAAGTTGTGTGTGCTTAAGAGTTAATGGTGAAGGTGTCACTACTATTAGAAATAGAGCCAACTTTTCCATGTCACATTCAGCTTATTAATAACTCAATTATTCCTGTCGCAATGGCACATCTCTCTGCTTCTTGTTATTGTTATGCAACTGGAATAACTTTCAGAATCCCTTTTGGCTGAGCTTGAACAGGTAAACTATAAAATTCAGCGTGAATCGGTTTTATGCTGATATGCTATTGCAATTCACTAGATGAATGCTGAGTGACATAGAGTATGCAATTATGCAGAAGAGTGTTTGCAACAAGCCATCTTGGAAGTACTTCCATTTGTGAGAGGATTTTTTTCATGTTCTGAATCTGAATACATTAAAAAGCCTGTAATCACTTAATAGAGTCAAATCTGCAATTCTTAGTTCTGAATATCTTCTATAACGAAATGAGTTTCTCAGTTCTTGTGATTAAATTACAAACAAAGCCAAATACAAGAAGCTGGCTCAGAAAAATCAATGCAGGAAATCATTGCCAGATTTCTCATAAACATTTCTGCCTTAGAAACCACTGGAATTTACACTCTCTTTATCACATGTTGTATAGGGTTGTACGCAATTACAGCACTTCCTACACAAAATAATTCAGATCTGGGTAAGATCTTGCATAAACGGATATAAAAATTATATGCAGCCTCGTGGAAAATTGCCAAAGTGGCCTTTATGCTTACAAAATAGTGCATCGATCTCATCTGATCTCTGTTTACACGTGTATGGCAATATTGCCACAAAGCTGCTTTGTTCCAACATGTATTTTCATGACCTTGAAGCTCAGGATAAGGTATTTTTTACTCTATTCGGTATCCTCACACAAGGATATCTACAATCATTATAAAAAATCTCCAGTCGGAGAAGTTGGGAAAAAAAAGGGACTTCAACTGCTCAGTTTCTAAATTAAGCTACATCTGAAGTTAAAAATAGCCCTTCCGACTGAAGATGCTCTGCTGCCTGAATTTAAATAGCCTGTTTCTTTCTCTGACAGATAACATTTATTGTGCACTCCACCGCTGCAAAAAAATGCCTTTTAGAAGGAGGATCCCTTTTTTTATGTCCAATTTCATTTCACCTATCGTGACAGAATTAAATAAAGGAAGTCACTGTTCTACCTGGGATGTGCACCAATTTTCCCACAGAGACATTTCTCCAATTTTACTAAATATACCTAAAAATAAGCCTGTGTATTCACGTGACTCTTGCTAGCTCTTTCTGCAGATTTCTCTGGAAAGATCTATAGTAAGAATATATTGCCTGAAATGCAATCAGATTGCTACAGTACGTGTCCTAAAAGTGCTTGTGCCCTCCCCATCAACCTTTTTTGTCTTTATTTACTTACATATATATATTTCTAGATGTTTCATCTCTGATTCTAGATAAAAAGAAGTCTTAAATGCAATTAGGCACAGCATATGTGAAATGGTTTACTCACCATTTATCCCCAAAGCACTGAATGAAAGGAGTAGAAGCTGTATCCCTTTTCCCTCTGGGCATAACACAGAGCCAGCATAAGGATATCTATCCCATCCATAGTCCTACCATGGTCAGAGGTTGAGAGGTCAGAATTAAGTTATGCAAGGCCTGCTTGTACTACTCCCATAGTAACTCCAGCACTGGCTTTATAAGTGATGCAGATTAGAAAGGCAAAATTTCTTTCAAGTCACCCTGACTCTTCTCACCAAAGCAGGTTAGTTCTTTCTGTTAAAATTTCTAGTGCTCCAGTCTGCACACTTTTAGGTTTCAAGCACTGTATCCATGCTTGCCCCTGGGAAACTGTAAATTCTCCTCAATATTCATTCTAAAGTTACTGTGCCTTGATTTCAACATTTTATGAGATTAAAATTAATCAGATTCAGTTTTACATTTTAGGCAAGAAAATGGGAAAGGCACACTTCTAATGTGCAAAATGAAACTTGAATCTTGCTGTATTGAGACAACTCTCCTTTTCCCCTCTTTGTTAAATTGCATATTTTCTATGAGCATTCCCAAAGGAATAGCACAGAAAGACTCAGGAATAGATAAATGAAAGATGAGATAGATATAAGTACTTCTCTTACCCTGGAGCAAGCCTTTCACATTGCAGTCAATTTGTGGACTAAAAGCCTGAAAAATGCACGAAAGCTTTATGAGCATCAATAATATTTGCAATGATGTAAGCCAGAGGCAATGATCTAAATTCTGCAGTCCCTAATTGAATAAAACACCCATCGAAGTCAATAGGAATTGCAGTCAATTAAGCTGTAAGTATTTCAGGTCCTCTGCATTTTACATAATGTTACTACATGGCATCTACAAGTAGTTTTATTTGCATAGGGCAATGTTTGCAAGGTAGGAGCCTCTGTGAAAGCAGCCAGAGCTGTAGTCCAGGAGTGTAGTTTCAGTCATCAATACCCACCAGGTTAAGGCAGGATGCCTGTTCACTTACCCAGGTGAATATATAGGACTGCTTTGATTTGTAGGTCTCAAGCAGCAAGGGCAGTCCTGTTATAGAGGGGCTGAATTTGACTCAAATTTTAAATAAAATGAAATCCTTACGAAATTTGATGTGCATGTCCATAGCCCATTGAGTAATGTAATTTCTCTAAACAAGTTAACCCAATCTATAGTCACAGCTGTTAATTACTTACCAGTAAATGCGTGCAAGTGTGGCAGAGTCCTGTCATGTTACAGGATAGTTTATGGTGTCCCTTGCTGTTGCACCCTTACTCTGCTTTATCACCAAGCATAGGAAATGAGAGCCACACCTGCTGCCCCCGAGGAATTGCAGAGGAACGAGGGTCTGTCTGCAGCACTGGCTCTGCAGATGGTTTAGGATCACTCCTGCTGCTGGGAAGGCAGGACTGTGGCTGCCAGAAACCATTCTCACCGCGCTGTGTCATGAGCTTCACAAAAGCACATAATAATGCATGTAATGAGTCTCCAGAATCACGTTTGTGAGGCCTGGAGAATGTTTCTCTTTCCCAATGTGAACTACTGAGTCATCCTGTTCATGTGAGACAGACTGTATTCTCTTCCCAAAGAGCTCCTTTGAATCACTATTACCACCAGATAACAGATGTTGCTCTCCAGGAAAGTTTTTCATACAAGCTTTTATAATCATGGGGATTATTTCAACTTGACCTTGTAACTACAATAGGAAAACAAGATGAACTGGGGGATCTCAGAGGGCTGTGTGCTGCAGCACTTTGCATATCTAAGTAACTAGGCTCTGAACAACATGACTACTCAGAACGCTACACAAAAAATAACATCCCTAGGTAAATACTACTTATTCCCTGCTTACACAGGGAAAGAAACAAGCCCTGAAGTATTTAACGGACTTGCCCAACATCATACAGCAAATATGCAACAATTCAGGAATAAGTGATGTAATGTTCAAAAGTATCTAAGTCTCTTTGAAACTTAGAGCCTATGGATGTGCAATGAAACTCAAGTTAAATAATTTGAAAATAGGACTAAAAGTATAATCTGAAAGCTTTCAGTCAAGTGTTTTAAAATGTCCACCTTCTGTCAACCACTTCTGTTTAAAACCACAAGACATTTTCTCTCTAATTAGTTGTTCAAAGTGAACCTTAACATGCACTTTAAAAGAGACATTGGAAGTGCTGTAATACATTCCAAATTTCAGTCTTTCTTAAATGCGCCGCTGGTCAGGCAACAGTAAATTTCCTTCTACGTGCCTTTGTTGTGTTCCTGGATTGCAGCTTTGGATGATAAAGCACATTTTCACCACTCTTTTTTCCCCCAAAATGCCAGTAACGGACAGTTTAAAATTAGACATTTATATTGCAACTATTCCTGTGACTTCTGGTACCACTTTAACTAAGTTCATGCAATTCAATTATTCTCTAGTGCTCTGAATACACACATATCACGATTTCACATCAGACTTTTGGAGTTACATCACCAGATCCCAGAAGTAGCAGAGATATGCCTTTTCATAGCATTGGACGATCAGGCCCAGCTCATGCAGGAGCAGCCTGGATTCCAAATCAAAACCATAGGGCTTTGGCTTGAAAAAAATTAATTAGTAAAGTTTTCATCTGATGGTCTCATTAATCACCACAGTCACAAGCCAGAACTCGCAGTATTCTTGTGAGACACATATCCACAGAGATACTGTACATAAAAAAACAAACAAACAAACAAAACAAAACACAAAACAACCAACCAAAAAATAACCTATGCCAGATCATGGATAGATGACATCTCTCAGATCAAATAATCTACCAGGTCTCAGGAGAATGGACCTCTAACCGCAAAGGCCACAGTCCAGGCTGAACTGTCCAGGGCAAGTGATAGTACTAATGCTGTTATCAATAGTAATTTGCTTTGTCATGCACTGTGTTTAGAAACTATTGTTCACTCGATGATTATTCACCTTCATTTAATTTTTGCCTTCTGTTTCTCAAGGGATGAGGAGTTTGGGTTACTGAATGTTTTTATACATTCTTGCACTTATCCAGTATGTCTCAGTCTTTCCAGGATAAGCACTGGAGATGCTGGATAAGCTATCCTCTTTTGCCTTCCTGACATGTCTTCCCAGTCATGAGGATCTCCTTGGTTTTCAGCCTGTTCCATACTTTCCCATCCTGATCTGAAGCCTGATGTTTTGTCAGTTTGTGCTGTTAATTATTCCTCTTCTTTTCTATGTATTCAAAAGTACAAGATACAGAAGTAACTGGAACTCACCACTCCAGAGTTTCCAGCAACAGACACGGCATTAAAAGGGTCAAACTGTTGAACAGCACTTACACTGTCATGAACAAACACTGCATCTCAAGCTTTAATGTCTGTCTCTCTACTCAAACCCATCCTGCCCGACTTACCACCCCAAAACCTGCACACCAGATTCAGCAGGATGCTCCAGGAACCCGTCTCTTCCTGGCCTGCTCCCTGCAGCTCTCTTAGTTTACTGCACCACCAAAATGCCTTGGTTCCACTCAGCCTTAGAGCTCTCCTTCACTGTTCCCTGCCCTTTGCTCTGCGTCACTCCTCAGGGCAACAAATACCTGCCCTAATTGTCAGTTATCCTGTGAGCAATTCACAACGCAGGCTCATTCCAGCTTTTTTCTCTCTGTCCCACATCTGAAAGTAAATGCTGTTCTCTGCATAACACAGTCACAGAGCATTTTCAGGTTGGAAAGCAAGATGGTGAAGCAGATAGACATGAAAAAGGAGGACAGGAAGGTAAAGGCTGAGGCTTCCTCTCCAGAAAGCTTTGCCTCTGAATCTCTCGTTTGAAAACCTACTTTACTAATTAACATGCCTTATCTAGCTCTCATCATGTTATTTTTCTGGCATAACACACCACCTAGAATAATACAAAATTATCATTTTGTGGTTTTGCTGCCCAGATTACTAACAATGGTGGGATCATATGGAATGCTGATGAACATTAGATAATTATATGTTTTGTTTGTGCTTACTGATTTTTTTTCCCCCTACAGTGTTAAGCATTTAATATTATTCATATCTTAAACTGCTTAAAAGTGATATCCAGCACACAGATGTCAAAAACCAGTAACAATTTTTAGAAAGTGGAAACGGGTCCACTTTCTGAATAAACACATTTTCTCAACAGCCTGATGAAAAGATCATTTTCACCTCAGACTTTTAAAATTGTCACTCTGAATACTCTTCTCTCTCATACATAGACACCCAGACTCACTGCTGTGCTCCAGTAGTTTTGATAATGCAAAGCTATCACAGACACATCTGAATATATGGCAAAATCTAAAATTTAGCAACTGGAATTTGCCATGCTAAATTAAATGCCCCAATGTATTTTTCTCCTGGGCAAAAGTGTGAGTCAAAATCACACTCTGCATGTATTTGCAGTAAGCAGGAAATAGAGTGAAATAAATATGTGCTTTATTCTGGTTAATATACGTTGTGCCCATCAGGACACACAAGGTAGCCAGGATGTGAAGCACATGCGTAGGTGCACATACATTAAGCAGCAAATAGTAATTTTGATGAGACAGTTACTCATTTAAACTTTGATACCTTAGAAATTCTACGGAACAACAATACAACAACTGCATCAATTGTCCCTTTCTTCCAGGAAGCTGTACCAACAAAGATGCTTGGGACTTGGAATAATTCTAATGTGGGTCATTTAAAACAACGACAACAAAAATTGAAACCATCCCAAACCAATCACTTCACTCACATATGCCATAACCCAAATTATATGTGAATACTTCATAGAGTCTTCTGAGATCACTGGGAACTTCTGAATAATTTTTTTTTTTGGCCTCCTTTCTCGTGATTGTTTAGGTGCCCTGTCATGTTAAAGAACAAAATTTGGGCCCATTCAGCAAGACAATTATCACCACCAGCTTATATTACTGATCCCAGTTACACAAAAAATGTCTGCAGTCTGGAGGCCTTATTTTCCCATTGTCCATGGGTGAGCAAAGGGCCTGTGAGCCTGCAAGTGGCTAGTCAATACACAAAATTTAAAAACAACAGGACTTCAACATCTTCGACATCCTATGGGACAAGACTCCACTCTGGATTTTCAGTTTCCAGTTGATGTGGCCTATTCCATACACACAGCACAATGAAGACTATTCAGAACTTCACATTTGCCTGAGAAGCAACCACGGTTAATGCTCTGAAATCTGCATTACAACACTCTGTGGGTTTCTTATTTTAAATTCTTCTGAAAATATTTTGGGCATGAATGGAGGTATATGGTGATTGTAGTGATGAGAAAGCCTGTGGCATTCATAGTTACAAGGAGAATAAAATCCTGACTTGCTGTATATGCAGCACAACCAAGATTTCATTGTTCAAATTAGGCAAAACCTCTCTGCTGTTACTAATTTCAAGGTCAGCTACACACATAACAACAACAACAAAAGTAATGATCCTCAGTGTTTTGAATAAATCCAGACAGAACTGTTAATAAAATAGAAAAGAAAAATCCTTACTTACCTCAATAGTTGTAAGCTGTTATTTCATACTCTGTAAACTTTTCCTCCCTACTAACTAAACAAAAGTTCTGCAATCCTGACACTAGAATAGCTCTCAAACACATACTGCAGAATACCAAAAAAGAGAAAGCCTATGTTGTCCTTACTAGCAGGCATCTCTCCAGGGATGATTGGTCATTACCCTGGCAACCCTCACAAATGGCAAATGACGTAAAGAGAGTGGGAAAAAAAGCCACTGAGAGCAGAAAGCACTATATGCATTATAGATAGTTCTGGGAATCCATGCTCATATATGCATTAAATGGCTTCAGAGGAGCACAGGGATCTTCCATTTTGCAGAGCTGCCTGCTGAGGTGAATAAGAAACTTTCTCATTTTTTTCTTAATCAAAGCATTGGGAGCATCTCTAAGTATTTAACTGAAACAAATTGGGGTTTGATTATTTAAATAATTCAGACACTGGGTTCATTCTCTTTTCTTTTTTTTTAATTCTTTTAAAATTTCCCATTAAAAGAATTCACAGTCATAATTAGACAAGTGGATGTATTTTCCATTATGCCTTTTTGCTTTCTTTATTGTTACATAAAGTTATTTATTATTATATTAATTCACATTATCTCTTGTACCCTCATTTTTCCCTAAAAAAGCATTTGTACATATTGTACAACAGTTCTTGTGTTTATGTCATTAAACACATTAGCAGTTATATGTAGTGTTACTGATAACTATGCCTAAAGGAGACGTGATTCTAGACAAACATAGAGATCAAATTAAAAAGCGTTTTGCTATTTTTGCACAGCATGATCACAATGAATTTCACCACATTCTCTCTGTCACCGAGAGAGATAAATTTGGGTGTGGTTAATTCTTCCACAATTAGATGGAAAAAATCACAAGTAAGACAAAAAGAAAATCTGCTTTGAGAGTCTTTAGCATCTGCACCACTCTATCATTAAGTAAAACTGAAGGAATTCTGTGTATGAAACTGAAGAAAAGTATCTTCCACCCTGGCTTTCATATGTTACCAATTACAATTCAGGATCAGGCATCCTTTAGGATCAGGCTCTTCTTTAGACCTCTGGATTTCTGGATTCCTAAATGCACAAAAAACAACTTCCAAAGAGCATGCTAGAAAGCATCATCACCCAGATAATTTTAAAAACCTAAAGGAAAGGGCACAACGCTCTGAAATAAGAACTGAAGAAGGAAGTGAATCGAGGTGGCTGCACTAACCACTTAGCTATTATGTAAAAGTTGGATGGGGATGGCTCTACCATGACAACTGAGTTTCCTGTTGAACTGATGAAAACACATTAGCTGCATTTGAACTCTGCCCCTCTTCAAACCTGAAATGGAATAGAAGCAACCAGCAGCTGCAAATAGAATATTTCTATACACAGCTGCCTAAATTCAATTAGTTACAACTTTTTGGAGTAAAATTTAGCACTCACTGAAGTTCAGATGCATTCAAATTTAGGTGAAGAAGATCCTTGAAGAAGATAGGCTTTGAGAAGCCCAGCTTCTTCATACAAGAATAAAGGCAAGGAACTTTGCCAATACTTAAGTTTAAAAGTACCTCCAGGTCCTCCAAGAGCAAACAAAGTGTAAAGACAGGAAGAATCAGTTTATTAAGTGCATTGTACACATTTCTACCAAAGAAATCTTGTTAAAAATATGACTTTCTAAGTGTAATAGAAGCAAGAGTCTGAACTGGTAATTGTACAGAGCAGCACATGCACTACTTCACCAAATAATGGGAAGACAAGTATCTTCACTTGATTCTTCCACTTGTTTCCAGTCAGTGTCAGATCTGTACAGAATCACCAGACACCTGACAGAAAATGTAACTAGACCAGCAAGCAGCCCCTGACTGTCCCCACAAGTAGGACAGTGAGCTGAGATTTTAGGAGACCCAAGTAATTTCCCTCAGCTGTACTACCAGCTTGTGAGACGAGTTCTCACAAAATGTTTTCCCAGCTGTACAAAGTGAATAACGACTCAAACTCCTTTAGAAAGAGCTTTCAGTGCTGTGGCTGAAAAGGTTTATACAAGAGAGGGCTTAATTTCTGTTATTTTCAAAATCTACTATCCTGTTGCAATCAGGAAGAAGGCATTACGCTTGTTTCATGACAATTTTCCAAAAAGGCTGAACGAGCCATTGCAAGTGACTGAATTTATGACTGAACAACTAATGAACAGAAAGGATATTCAAATGATAATGCTCCATTAGGTGTACTTTATTCATTTGCTGAAGAAAACTCATTTTTAATTATTTAAACTCTGGCAACATCATACTAGCAAATGTTCTGCTGGGTTATAACTGACAAATATCTTATTCTGAGCAAAGTGAAATCTCAGTATAACATTACTTCTGATATTACATTTTTTCCTGACATGAGGACAAGCACTATTTCATGCTTAGAAACCACAGAAGGCAAAGTTCACCAATATGTGTATGGCCAATGCAAGTTCTATGTTCCCGTGAATCTTCTCTCTGATGATCCAAATCAAAGCTTCTAATTTTTTCACAATTGCTCTTTGCAGAAATTTAGATCCAACTACAAACTTTCCACCTGCTATTACAATTGTCCAAAAACTTCACCAATGTTCCCACATGTGCTTTTGTAAGAACAAATGCGGTTTCTCGTGGACATATTTTGCATGAAATTTTATTGGATATAAGACCAGAGAGTATTTAAGTATGCAAAAACTTTCTATGTTTTTGCAAATAAATGGTCTTAAAACCTTCATAATTTTATATCATATCCACGCCCACAAACTTGCCTGTGTTTCAGCAGATGAGATTGACTCATGAATGCTCCTGGCAGCACAAGGACAAATCCAGTCTATGAATGGAGAGAAGGTGAAGACACTGGTGCAGAGCTGCAGTCAGGAAACAAGATTTCTGTTGGAGTCTCAGGAAGAGGCACAAAAGCGGAATCTTATGCTCATTTTGTGACATTGTGTCATGCTGCTGAGTCTAGCACATGCAGTGCCCAATGGAAAACAGGGTTGCCAATCCTTAAAGGATCCTTTCTATACACTGATATAATTTGCCAGCATATTAGCAAATTAAAAATTCATCATTATGTTAAAAAAGACTGGAGACAGAAATCACTCAATAAGTAAGTTATTACTGATTTTTTTCTAAGTGATTAATCTCAGAAAAGGATCAGCTCACTCTCAAGTGGGAATCAAAAGTCTTCAGCATTTTTCTGTCTCACATATTAAAATGCTTGTGAAATGCATCCTGTTGCAGAATCCATCCACTTAAACATGCTTGTAGTCACCTGGTGTAAAGGACAACCACACCTCCATACTTTTCAAATTCTGGCTTTCCTCTTTGGTGTTTTTCCTCCAATCTGGTTTTTAGCTGGAGAAAATGAGCTCAGGTTTTAGGAGGCCCAGTGCCTTTTATGCCACAGAGTTACAGAAAAAAATCCCAAACCTATCAGAACACATTATTTCTCTAAAGGCCCTTACACTGTCACATCATGTAAACATCAAAGGGGTGAATGATGTTTTCTGTTTCCTAGGCTATGGATATGATTCTGAGCATTACACTGTTGAGTAAGCACAATATATGTTTTTTACTTTCTCTGTCCTTCTAGAGGACAGACATATGCCTTGTTAGATGGTGCCAAACCCATTATTAGTGTCCTTGTGCTTCTCCATTAGGAATATTGTAGCTCAACCAGCTGACATCAAGGGTGTTCATGCTGGAAGATAACATTCCTTAGGAGCAAAAATGACAGCCTTTCAGCATTGTCTGGCTTTCCCATGATTTAGCTTTATCTGGGAACATTATTACAGTGAAATTCAGTGAGATAAACTAAGGAATAGAAAGTACTAACATTCAGAAAATGGAAACAGCTGACTATGAACACACTGCTGTTAGTATCCTTCAGTACCCCATTTTAATCAAGTTCATAGTCACAGTCTGCATTTTAACACAGATGCATCCAAACCCGTAATTGCTTACTCTCAGTCCATCTCTTTTCCAGTTCCTCCATTTGTCATCTAGTACCTTAGTGACTCAGATCAGTCTCTCCTGACCCCATAAGTTGTGGGCCAAAATATCCAGCAGGTGACAACCAGCACAGCTGGGGAACCCCGGGGCAGGAAAACTAGAGTACTTCTGACCTGAGAGAACAGCGGCAAGCCCGACCATTCCAACACAACACAGGACAAAGTCAAACATGCTGGTGACACGTGCAGTCTCTGCTGACTTACTCTCAGAGGTGGTGGTTCAGATTAACCATCAGCCTAACCATCAGTCAACCAAACCATGGTTCTGGCAGGTGCCGCAGCCTCAGGATCCACATGCCACTGGAACTTGTAGAAAGCAGCACAGCCTGGAGTGCCCAGGACAGGCTCTCCCTGTTCTGGCACAGGCACCTGGCTCACGCACACTTAGAGAAACCATGTCTACAGTTTCGGGGGTTTTTTTGAAGGCAGATCTAAACAAGCCACTGAAAATAAGAAGCTTCTGAGAAATAGAGCTTAAAAGGCCTGGTTTCCTCCAGTTGTGTTTCATGTTTAGATTCCTTTGTGTGTCTCAAAAAAGCAAAAATTTCTGATCAAAGCTCTTCCTAGCATAAAGATACTCCTGCAGTCTGTGTTCTAGGTGGATTTTCTGTTGTCAGCTAATATAATGTAGCTTATGCTGCAACCTTATCATTTGTGGAAGCAATCAAAAAGGGAGCGTAAGCCCAGTTTCCTAAAACACTAGTTTAAAAAACACCTGAGATTAACTTAAATTAGCTCTCTATCCCACAGTGCTAGACAGTTTTCTATCTCTGTTTTCACTGATTGTTCAAAGAAAACAAGTAAGGTTTAAGCAATTAATAAATACAAAACACCAAGACTGTCATAGGGTGGTGCTCTTCTATGCTGTTGATGTCCTATGGGAAAGAACATCCCTGACCACTCCCCTAGCCAGTATTCCCTATGCCATAGCTAATTTTCATATAAAGGAGTAAATAATGAAGATTACCCACACACATGAGCTGACATATTGGGACCAAGGAAAACTCACCATCTGCAGATCTTATCAGGTTCTGCATTGTACAACAACTTTTCCTGTCAACACTTAGGAAGACTCATTCCTCTCAATTTCACTTGCAAGGAAGATGTCTTGGGCCTGATGCACCTCTTGGAGACAATTTTGCTGCACTGAAATAAAAGACACTGTGCCAGTGTGGTGAGATAGAAGAACCACACTCTAAGATAAGTGGAAGAAAAAGGGACTGCCAATGTGTATGTCATAGAAAAATCAGAATTCTTACACTAGTTATAAAAAATGCCATGAACTTATCTATTACGGCAATTTCAAATAATCATCAAATTGTAAACGTTAAGTAATGCAAAGATCTTACATACCATCCCAATGACTCTTTAAAATAGAGCATATTAATACAGATGTGTGCTGATGCTGTAATTCAGCAGCTGATACTTTTGAACAGCTGTAGTGTGACTGCCCTGGAATTACACATCTTCTGTGAATAAATATCCAGATAAAGCACTGCAGTCCTTAGCTTCCTTCTATAAACTGGTATCTCCTCAGTAAAAGCATACCCTTTTCCACATCACACTTCTTTCTGCAGGGCAATTGCATTGTTCTACATACTCCTTTGGAATGACAAAGTACATATACCTCATTGTAATGACCTGAAGGAATTGAGGAAAGAAGTGACAATCTCTTTGCAAACATGCCCATCCAGCAAATGCACTGTTATTTTTCCTCACTACTGTTTGATAATTAATTTTACAATATTTTTTTGGTGACACAATGCATAAACCTGAAAAACCAGTACAATACTTTGGTTTTTGAAGGCCAGTAGAAGTAATGCTCTTCTAGTTTGTATTCCAAAACCTGCTGCATTATGTGGATTGCCAGCGTCTCTACCCCTGCTTTGCCTGTGCCCCCTCCTGGGTGGGAGAGCAAACATAGCACAGAACAGACAGAGTTACACCAAAACCTCCCCTCTGCAACAAACATTTTCAGGTATCAAGGGAAAACAGTTTTCTACAGTAAAGCAGATCAAGATTCCAAGCCTGACAGGGTTCCTAAAAGGTGACCCAAAAATGTGTCATGACACCTGTAAGATCACTGATGAGCACACCCTTACAGCTCCCCAGACTGCCTCATTTCACCCAACAAAGCCTGCACGTGCAGAAATAGATACTCAGACTCTCCTCTCTCAGAGAAGATCAGTCACCAGGCTCCCTTTTGGATTCCTTCTCCCTGGCTGCACAGAGCAATGGTGCTGAGCTGCATAGCATCACAGTTTGAAAACGCTACTGAGGCAACAAATCAACTCCTGGAAAGCTGGGAATAGGGATTTGAACCTTGCAAGGCTGGAGACAGAGCATCTGAGCAAGAAACAGATCTGCACTCTATGCTACCTGCTCAGCTGTTCTACCCAAATTCCCACTGTAGCAGTGGGAAGCCCAGGGGCTCAACGTGCCTCATTAATGGTAGGGTTCAGTTGACACAAAGATCTTCTGTTTGTCAGGCTAAGCTGGTTCCCAGCTGTAAAGAGCTTTGTTTCTGCAGATGAGAGGTACTGAGCCAGGTCAGAGGTGGCCCAGCTGCCAAGCAAATAAGCCCTGCAAGAATCCAAAGGGACTACAGACCAAGCACTAAGCCTGAAACAGTAAGTTCTGCCAGATCTGAGCCAAGTGAGACATACATACACAAGAGACTCATTTGAGAATGGCAATACAAGCACATTTCAGTTCTGGCCAGGGCTGGCGGAGCCCAGCAGACCTATTACCTCAGAACCAGTTCCAGGCACATATTGCTGTACATTGCTGACTAGGTCTGGCTCTGTGTATCCTTACTCTGCCTGATCTAAAGAAGAAGAGGGTCTGGATGTCCCTAATTTGGTTTCACAGGAACCACTTACAGTTCAGAACTATAAAGCAGCACTAATATTATGTGGTATTTCCCCCCCATTCTCCGGTGTATCCTAGCCACTATTATTCCAGTCAGTCAGATGGAATCTCAACATGCTCTCCAAACACTAGTTGGGTCATCCATT
>JAWWEU010000011.1:6927112-6963150 GCA_035583155.1 Acropternis orthonyx
TGGTGATGCAAAGTTGACTCTGTATTAATGGCAAGAATCGTCACCTCTTCCTTAAATCCTGTCCCAAAATAAGACCGAGTCATGGGTCTCTTACAAAAGGACTAGTTAAACACACTAGCACCAAAAAAAGATTCTGGAACATATATCCCCAGGACTGCCTTGCTGGAGTCACAGAGAGATTTCAGACACCTCTCCTCAGCAGTTTCAATTGCTAAGCCCAAACAGCCTGTACAGTGGTTACCCAGGTTTAAGGTGTCTGTCTTTGGTACATTTTTTATGAAACGTAATCCAGCACTTGCATTTCAGTCTGAGGTAAGAACCTAAACATCATTATGCCAATGTTCAGGCCGCTTAATGAGATTCAGCATTTAATTTCTCTTCTTGCTCTTTCTTTGTAGGAGAATGACAGTGTCTTTATACTCACAGCATCCCAGTAAGGAAGGGAAGTATTCAAATTGACAAAGTACCCAAGTACTTTAGCAAAGAAAGCAGAAAGCTGAGATGTCATACAAAGTTCTTGACTGACTATTAATGATTATTTTGCTTTTTCATCTACAGATGCTTTCTTAGTTCACATAAACATTTAAGACCTCATCTGAAAATAAGAAAAATAAAACCTTTAACATGCATTTTGCAATCAAGAATCAAGGAGGAACACAGACATTATGAATAAGCCATTGTCACAGCCAGTCTGCTGGCACTGCAGTCTGGGAGACTGGCAGTTGTATGGCACTGCTCAAAAGCAACAGGCCATCAGCCACCCCATGGGGAAGTGCAGCTTCTTGAGAAACAAAAACTCATTCTGTTCAGTTTTGGCTTGACATATACATCACTTTTTACATTGCTTTATGTTACTAAAGAGGTGAATGCACTTGCTTGAAACAGGTATATCTTAATGAAGTTTTAAAAACCTTAAAGCAATGATTAGGAAACTTCAGTTTCTCCAAGCTATCACTGATGAAATTAAGTTTTGCTTATGAGTGAGCATCACCATTTGGTGTCTTGGTCCATGCCTCGCTTTTAAAATGATTCTTCTCTTTATTCCTGTGGACAATTTATGTTAGTGTCTAGGTCTAGAGTCGTTATATACAATGTCACATACAGTAAATAATTATGTGATATTTCCATGAAAAGCACATAGTTTGTATTATACCTGCACCTGCAACTCCTGCCAAGATATTACAGCCATTTGTACCAATATGGGAACCTAGATAAAGTACATTCACTGTTTCTATCTACTTGGATTTTATAATCCTTGCTTCTGACAGAACTAAGCAGAAATACTTAAATCCCAAGCATCTGGGTATGTTATGGACAGTGACAAAACACCTGCTCTTATGCAAACATAGGACGATGTGCAGGAATTCACTGAAATAATCTGAAAATTGCAACTCTTTAAGCAAGGCCGGACTCTGCTGGAAACAGACAGCTGGAGTCTATTTCCTTTGTGCATTGAACCTTGTAGGGTTATCCACACTGCTCCAAAGCAAAGTCACTGCAAAATGTTATCAAACAGCCGTGATGTCCTACACATTTTCCACTGATGTAAATGCCTCTGAAAGTGCAAGGCAGAGAAAAGTAAGACCTGGAGAGCTGTCAGTCTAAATTTCCTTCCCCTTATTCTCCAGGCTTCTTGAGAACTACACGGATTTGGCTTTATCTCCTTATGCTTGGCAAATCCTGAGGCTTCCAGTGCATGTTACCTTGCAATTCTCACTACCGGTCACCATCAGACACCAGAGCGTTAAAGGTGACTCAAGGCCAGGCACATCCTCTCTCCATTCCTCACCCGCCACAATCCTCTGTACCCTGGCACATATTTCCTGATGGCATCACTGGGAATTCTTCTGTGTAGAAGAAATACTGAAGAAAAATAAAGCAGCAGAATGCTGTGCTGGTTTCTGGCTTGCAGCCCCTGTGCATAGAGCAGGATCTGGCTTTAGGTGTCAATTATCACACGAATGAATACAAGGAATCGTTACTACAAAGTAAAGTACAAGCAGGAGCTAAATGAAGATCCTCTGGCATGGAAATGCCAAATTTTCTAAACCACTTTTCCCATCTGCAACTAATTCCTCCTCCTCAAACAATTCTACCTTGAGTATTAGTGCCACATACTGGAAATCATGATAACATACTAACTTTAAAACATTCCATAATACAAACTGGAGGTGCACTGACTTTATGATGTATAGTTAATGAAACTGCAGGATTTATCTTCCTAATGCTAGCATCTACATGTGGCAGTTGTAGTGTGCTATAAGTTACATAAAAAAAATTTACTGTCTTAATTGCATGATAAAATGATGAAGTTTGCTCATTAAAGAAACAGAGACACAGACTCTGTGTCAAATTAACTTCCTTGCCCTTGAGAGTTAGTAAATCAAATCACCTCCCTGTAACTCTCATAACTGTGCTCAAAACCCCCCACAACTGGTTGTCGCTTGGAACTGTTGGATTTTACTATTTTTACTATGTTTTCACACACCCCGTCTTAAAAGGAAACTGCTGGTCACCAGCCCACCGTTAACTGTGGCATGTTGGGAGCTGCAGTCCAAACACACACTGCTAGGCTGATTTTCTCCTTCATCAGTGTAAATTTTGCTGAGATTTCCAGTAATTAGTTCTGTTTTCAACAGCTTTACAAAATTCCTGAATAAAACTACTGGATACACCAAATATCAATTTTATCTCTCTTCTTACCTCTCTGATTAAATTCAGGGTAAATAAGGAGATATAACTGAAACTTAAGTCACAAATTAGATAAAAAAGAAAGCTTTGTAGGAAGTTCTGCCCTCCCTATCAAGGTAAGACAAGGTGAGCTCACACCACTAATTTTTGTCTTATAATGACAATTCAAGAAATACATTATTTAATATTTACAGTCTGATAATTAATTTCTATAAAGATTACTCATTATGCTATGTAACATTTTATAGGCAAACATAAGGGTAATAAATAAATAGTTTGTGCTGACTAAATCTAGTCACTTGGAGATCCTTGCTATGGTATTAACAAGAAGAAATAAGCTATATATCTTATGTGAACTTTAAAAGAACACTCAGCTCTCTGGCCCTTCCAAAAAAACTCACCTCGCACAAGAATCCAAAAAGGTGCACAGCGGGAACACTTGCTCTTTAAGCCAATTCCCTTTTTCTCCAGTTAAAATGTTAGTCTTCTCTAATGCTAACTGCTGGTCATGCCTGAGGTCTCTTTCTTTTGTTTCCTTGAATTCCTACAACTTTATACTGGCTGCTCTGGCTGAACACCAGGTTTGGCTGAGCTCTCCGGCACCAAACAAGGCAATGTGAAACCCGAATTACAAGTTCAGCTGCGAAAGGGGCGGCTGAGCTGGCAAGCCTGGCCTGCCCAGCGCTGCAGACACCCCGACCTCAGGGGCAAGGGCTGTGCCCCCAGCGAGAAGGGAACCCCACCAGGTGGGGGGCTCGGGATACACGTGCAAGAGCACAAGGGAACAGTGACAGCAGCAGAGGGGTCACAAAATCACAGAGTCAATTAGGTGGGAAAAGGGCTCTGATACAATCAGGTCCTACCTACGGCCAAACACCACCACCACCGAGTGCCACATCCAGTGTTTCCTGAAACACCTCCAGGAGCAGTGACTCCACCACCTCCCAATGTCTAAGTATCTCCTCCTGTTAAGAAAGCCTTTCTAATGTCCAACCTAAACCTCCCCTGGCACAGCCTGAGACTGCCGCTGGTGCTGGGCCGTCTCCCAGGCCCTGCTCAGTCAGACAAATGGCAGAGGGCAGAAACTGATGCACAGCAAGTTCCACCTGACCACGAGGAAGAATTTCTTTGCTGTGCAGTGACTGCGCGCGGGGATAGGTTGCTCAGAGAGGGTGTGGAGCGTCTCCCTCACCGGAGATACTCACAGAGCTGCCTAGGGCAGAACCCTGCGCCACGTGCTGCGGCACGACCCTGCTGCAAGCGGGGAGGCTGCACCAGGTGGCCCACTGTGGTGCCTTCTACCCTCGCCGGCCCTGATTTCCCCTCACTGTGCCTGATTTCCCCGCACCGACCTCGATACTCCCGCACCGTCACAGCCCCACCCGCCCCGCTCCTCAGACCTCCCTCAGACCTCCCCGCCCCAACACCGTCCCCCCTCCCCTGCCCGCCCTCCGCGTCCCGCCTTCTGATTGGCTGCCCGCGGCACAGCCCCGCCTCCCGCCTCCCGCGATTGGCCCTCCGGTGCCCGCGCGGCGCTGCCATTGGCTGGCGGGCGGCGGCGCTGCGGGCCGGGCCGCGGGCGGGAGGGAGGGAGCGCGGCCGGGGCGCTTTTGTTGCCGGGTCGGCGGCGGGAGGAGCGGGCGGACACCGGGCCGGGCAGCGGGGCCGGGCCGGGCCCATCGGCAGCAGCCATGAGCGGCGGCGTGTATGGGGGAGGTGAGTCCGGCGCCGCCTTCCCCTCCCCTCCCCCGCTCCGCGGGCGCTTCCCGCCTCCCTTAGCCCGGCCCGGAGCCCGCCCGGCCCCTCCGCGCCTCACGCGTGAGGGTCCCCCCCTTCGTGAGCTCTGGGGCCCGGGGCTTGGTTTCACACGGGTTTTTGCTTTGGGGAGGACAGTGAGGGCGCTTCGTGCTGTGGCCCCTTCCCTCGGACGGTCGCTGTTCTCAGTCCCACCTTCCTCGTCCCGATCCCCCCCGTGCCGGGAGCTCCGGGCTTGGCTGGCTTCGTGTGGCCGCGAAGTTAGAGCTTTTTGAAAGGTTTATCTTGCGATCTGTTTAGATGCAACTACCTTCTCTATCGTCTGTTAGAATTGCCCTTTTACTCACACGCGAGGAAGGGGTTGCAGTGCCCCGGTTAAAGCCGGTCCGAACTTCCAAGAGCTCCCTGTTAAATGGAGTTCTGGGCAGAGAAGCTTCTCGCCTTGATTTGCTTTTCTCCTCTTGAAGGCAAAGCAGGTAGTAGGCAGGGAGGTCAGGATGGCAGAAGAGTTAAATAACCATTCACTGTTTATTAACAATCTTTTCAGATGAAGTTGGGGCTCTGGTGTTTGACATTGGCTCGTACACAGTGAGAGCAGGCTATGCAGGCGAGGACTGTCCAAAGGTGAGAATCTTTGTGTCTCCATGGAAATACAACATGAAATTATGCCCTAGGTCTTGTTTCTGAGTCACAACTTTTCAGATTGCACTGAGTTTTATGATAACTGTATTGTATAAGGAAACGTCTGAATTTGTGAGGGGAAAAAAAACCATCCAAAACGTTATTAGTGCTCATATACTGGTTGCCTTTTGCTTCACAGGTTGATTTTCCAACAGCCATTGGTGTGGTGCTGGAAAGGGACAATGGCAGCACTCTGATGGAGATAGACGGTGACAAAGGCAAACAGGGGGGCCCAACTTACTACATAGACACCAATGCCCTGAGAGTCCCGAGGGAGAATATGGAGGCCATTTCACCTTTAAAAAATGGAATGAGTATGGTGCTCTTTCTTTTTCTGTCTGATTTTAAAATAGCACTGCCAGGCTGCAGAAGGTCATAGTTTTCATGTCAACAGATGCTCTGTAAGGCAATAAGCTGTAATGATAGATACCTGGATTACAAATTGCATGGAATATGGTTGTTTTTCACTGTTAGTGGACTTTCAGCATAGTTCTTGAAATCATTATGGTTGTGGAGGAAGAGTATTCTGCAGAGCTGTTAAAGGAGTTGTATGTCTGCTGAGATAGCTTTTGACAAAAGAGCTCTGTGCAAAAAAAAAAAAGGGGGGGGGGAAATTTTTATGTATTTATGAACTTAAACAAAATTTAGAAGCAACTAATCTGCTTGCCTTAATTTTGTTACAGTTGAAGACTGGGATAGTTTCCAAGCAATTTTGGATCACACTTACAAAATGCATATTAAATCTGAAGCAAGTTTACATCCTGTCCTTATGTCTGAAGCACCAGTGAGTAAAAGCAGCTTTGCATTTTGCTAAGTATTTTTGCTGACTTTACAAACATTAGTCTTGGATAGGTCTGACATTGGCTTTTAGGTGATAAGTTTTAAATGTTAGCTATATAAATGGCAATTTTAAAATGCTTTGCCAGGTTCTGGAAAATGTCTAAAAAAAAGCCCCAATTTGAAAATAGTTGGTCTGAGTTGTATTAGAAAGTATTTGCAATATGCTATTATTTCCTGCTTGTTGAAAAGCAGTCAAAATTTTAAAAAAGAAATTTTACTGCCTAGAATAAAAGGAAAAAGGTGTTTGGATGTCTTATATATGTTACACTTAATAAAATGCCACTGAAAATCTGTTGCTTCATTCAGCCTTACAGCTACTAACACATGACACAAAATAACACTTATAATGGAGAAGTTTTGATTTTTCTGTCTGTGTTTCTGTAAGTGGTCCTGTAAGGCTGAAGTGCATGAATGCAAATTTCTGGGCAAATCAGCGGACAATGTTTCTGTCGGTTAATAAGGCTCAGCATTTGAAGGGCAGATCTTGAAGTCAGACTAGAAAAGGTAGAAATGCCATACACAGGTTATGCCTTTCTTCAATAAAACCTTATGAAGAGGATTTTCATTATTCTGTTGTGATGAATTGCAGCTGAGTGTAGATGAATTTGCAATGGCTGTTTCATGTTTGATGGCTCAGTGGGTGTCTGAATAGAGGCCTCTATTAACGTTCTCCTTACAGACCTAATCTTACTTTATTGTATTGGCTTGGAAAAAACATTTTCAGTAATGTGTTGAATATTTGAGATATATCCTGGCTTAATCACAACTACAGCAGAGCTGTAGAAGGATACCTTTGAAACTGGAAAATCTGGATTTGTTTTTCTTCCCACTGGGCAAGTTACTTCATGTAGCTTTCCACATGGGAAAGGGCATGGTGCTTGCTGTAGAGGGTTCTTAGAGACACTGATACTGGAAGAGCCGTAGAAGTATAAAGAAATCTCTGTTGTAACAGAAACAGTGTATTACTTTTGTGGGATAGATAAGCATTAATTTATTGTAGTATAATTGGAATAAAAAGGGTTCTAAAGAAGTAAATTACTAGAAATCTGTCTCTGTGGAATTTTGGTCTGAGTTGAAACTGTGTCTGCAATTCTAATTGCTTCTTTATTGTGTTAGCAATCTTCTAGTGTGCAAACACATCTTCCTTTTGGTTGCTAATTTGTGGTTTGGATTTATTATTTTTTAGTGGAATACTAGAGCAAAGCGTGAAAAACTGACAGAATTGATGTTTGAGCACTACAACATCCCTGCTTTTTTCTTGTGCAAAACTGCAGTTCTAACAGCGTATCCTTCAAAATATTTCACTGCATGGGGGTTTTTTTCTCTCTCCAGGAAATTATGCCAAACCTATTCTAGGCAACTTCAATTATAACAGCATGTCTAACTTCTTTCAAATTGACTTTTCCATAAACATCTAAAGAGGAAGTAAACAAATTCCATTTCTGAACTTTAAAGCATTAGAGCTCATTTTTGAAGTTCTCCCAATCTGGATGTTTTTCTTGGAGGCCAAGTCTTTTTTATTAGTATTATTTTTTCCATTGTATACCATGGATAAGAGTATTACAGACCTGAAATGGTGCTGTACACACTACTAATACTAAATGCAGTAATTAGAGCCTGAAGTTCACATAGCCTTAAAAAGAATGTTCGTAATTATTTTAAACTAATAAAACCTTTCCAGTCTTAGAGTCTAAATCAGTTGGGTGTAGAGCTTGCTGCATAGTGTTGATATGAAATCTCACCTTTGTACATCCAAAGCTTAAGTTAGTTCACAGATGGAAGTCAAATGCTGCTCTCTCTACAAGGTTGTGCACTTCACAGAAAGATGGTGCACACTGGAAAATTACAAATTCTTTTGTAGAGCCAAGGAATAACATATTGGGGTCTTCCTTCCTGATTATGCTCTAACTGTATGGCAACATTTTTTTCTACAGTGAAAATGACAATATTTTCCTTAATCATTTTGGCTAGCTTTGCTAATGGGAGATCTACAGGTCTCATTTTGGATAGTGGAGCAACACACACCACTGCTATTCCAGTGCATGATGGATATGTGCTTCAGCAAGGTAAAAACTTCCATGGGTAACAGCATTGCAGTATCGAGGTGGAGTTACCTTGATTTCTGCTTGTACAGTTTTGTCCTTGTTTTAAAATCTGTGTATATCCCCTTAAACAGGGAAGAAACCCTAACGGTGTTCACTGACAAATAGTTGGGAGAGTTTATTCATGATTTTGGTGCTTCCCAGTTTAGTGGGGTTTTTTGATTTTGGATTTCCTTTTTATCTTCTAGGTATTGTAAAATCACCACTTGCAGGAGACTTTATTACTATGCAGTGCCGGGAATTGTTTCAGGAAATGAACGTAGAGATAATTCCTCCATATATGATTGCTTCAAAGGTGGGAAAGTAACTTTATTTAACAAGAGTTTTCTTGGGGAGAGGCTTGAACGTTTAACTGATGATCATGTGCCCTACAATCTCAGGAGGCAGTTCGTGAGGGGTCTCCAGCAAATTGGAAGAGAAAAGAGAAGTTACCCCAGGTCACCAGGTCATGGCACAACTACATGTGTAATGTAAGTAGGTCATTCCTCCTGCTCTCAGCTGCCCTGAGTGTGCCATAAATGAGTTTTGTTTCCAAGTATGTCAGAGTTTTCTCTTGAAGAAGTAGAAAATCTTTAAAAAGTCAGTACCAGTTCTATAAATCATATAAAATTGAAGACTGCAATTCTTATAACCGTATTATTCTTAATTCCATAGTGTGTCATTCAGGACTTCCAAGCTTCTGTCCTCCAAGTTTCAGATTCAACCTATGATGAACAGTACGTTACTTTTTTCCTTCTTGTGAAATTAGTTACCAACTGTGCATGGGGTCCTCAGCCAGTTCATTGCTGTTGGCTAGTTTTGTTATGGAGGAAGATTTTATCTAAAACTGTTCATTTATGAAAGCATACATCCAGGTGATAGCTTTTTATTTCATATTTCAAGATGAGATCACAATTATTATTATTGGAAGTGTAAGCTAATCAATCACAATATCCGCACTGGAACCTTAGTTTACAACACTGCTCAGATAACCTGACAGCCTGTTTACAGAGCACTTTAGTCTGTTGTTTTCTGACTGATGCTCCAGGGTAGCAGCACAGATGCCAACAGTTCATTATGAGTTCCCCAATGGCTACAACTGTGACTTCGGTGCTGAGCGTCTGAAAATTCCTGAGGGATTGTTTGACCCTTCTAATGTAAAGGTAAAACCACTATGATATGTGTAATTGGAAGGCTTTGCATTGCTAGTTATCACTTGGCTTCCTCTTGTGTGATGTTCTTAAATTCAGGATGTGGATGTGTGTATTTGCACTATGGGGTTCTCTTGGGGGTAGGACTTCCTTGTCTTGTTAGGGCTGGGCAGGTGAAGGATGAAATGTTCAAAATGGGTGGTGGTGACTGGGAAAATGGAAATATCTTTTTCCTTCCCTAAAAAAATGCTCAGCTCCCTCTCTAGTAATACTTGTAAATTCAACTCATTCAAGGCTTTTCTATGCCTTGCCCCGCTGAAGTGATGATATGTAGATTCCTGATTTTATTTCCAGGGCTTATCTGGTAACACGATGTTGGGTGTGAGCCACGTTGTCACAACAAGTGTCGGAATGTGTGATATCGACATCAGGCCGGTAAGCGTGTCAGCCAGGGAGGGTTTTAAGGCAGAGATATTTCTGTGCTGATACACATTTTTGGGACTAGAACACTGTTGATGAAGAAATGTGGATTTACTAGGATGATGATAAATACGTTAGAATAATTCTGTAAGCATCACATATTTGTATACAGGGATATGCACCATTACTGTTTTGTCTTACAAAATGTTAAATCAGGATTTTTTCCTTTTACTTAATATTTCTATCTATATGCAAATATCTAATGTGCAGATTTTGTGGCTGCACTGCATAATGAACATTTTATGTTCATAACTTTGTTATTTTCAGATTTTTAAGTGTGGCAGATGTAATTGGTTATGTTTAGAAAGTATATGGAATTTATAGAGAGTAGAAGGAAGAGAAGAGGTTCTAAAGGAAAAATTTCTTTTTAAAACTTATGTTCGACCTTTCTCAGATATCAATTTGAAAATATTAAAGCTTGATGCAAGCTGCATGGGTGTTCCAAAAATTTTTCCTCTTAATTGGCATAGCAGGCAGGCTTAATAAACTGGGCTGTGGTGTGTGTTCACCACCTGCAGCATTAGTGATTTAGAAAACTGTTGCAGGGTTGTAGCGTTTTCTTTTGTAGTTGCATCCAGCTGTAAGAAAACCAACACTTCAGATACAGGGGAAATCTGTAAGTTTAGGGTTCTCCATAGTAGAAACTGTTCTGTGAAATTGTTTAGAATCCTTAATCATGTGGCTTCTGTCTTCCTTCTATAGCTGTCTTGAAATATTTTTTTAAGTGATTGAGTAATTGAATTGGGAGAGGTAATACTGTTGGCATCAAATGATGTATTATTGCTGTTGATTGTATGTACCTGTGTTCCATCCCTCTCTATTCTGAGTAACAGCTGTTTCCAGAATGATTTCAGAGTTAATGTTGTAGGTTGTTTTTTCTCTTTTTAGGGCCTCTATGGCAGTGTGATTGTAGCAGGAGGAAACACTCTAATACAGAGTTTCACAGACAGATTGAACAGAGAGCTGTCTCAGAAAACTCCACCGGTAAAGCAACTCTTTCAATTACTGTGTTGAGTACTTAGCATTTTGTTTTTCTGCCACGTAAATACACAAATATGTATCATAGCCTTGACTTTGTTAGGAACCAAGCAGCTGAACAGATTCTGCAGGGTAAGAAATCTCCTTCTTTAAATAAAAGAAAGAAGTCTTGAAAAGTTTTTATACAAAATAAATTCCAATATTCCTTGAATATTTTACTGCTCCACACCTGCTTTCAGACTGCGATCCTAAGTTCTGTAATTGTCCCTAAGCAGTAGTCAATATTTCCCTTGATGGCCTTTCTCTAAAGTGTTGTTGACTAACTTGAGGCACATTCAGTCATTCTGCCTGAGGTATTTGTCTTTGTCATGGGAATTTTTTCTCCTCAATTCTGCAGACAACTCAACTTACTCATAGGCAAAAACCTGGTGATTTAACATACTTACATACAGTTTTTTAATCACTTAATGTCAAAGAAAGCATTCATACTTTACACAGTGTTCTTGAGTGTAAATACAGCTTATATTTCTTGAATTTTCATATTTAAGGAAAAATGTTCTGCTTGTAACGACTCTGAAGTGATGAATGTTAGGAAAAACTGGTGAGGAGGAACCCATTGAAATTCAAAGATTTTATTACTACAAGGCATTTTGAAAGCAAAAGGAATGAATGTGTGCAAAAAAAGACTAGATGAATGAAGTTCAGCAACATTAGACATTTTAGTCCCAGTGCAGTGTTGGAGGTGACAGTATATGCTGTGATACTATTGCTCTTCACCTGCCCTATTCCTTGCCTAGAGCATTTGCTGCTGCTCCCTGTTGGGAGACAAGGTGAAAACCACAGCGTGGTTCTTGAATTCTGGAGCGCAGATGGGCAATATTGCAAATAAAATGGACCTTTTTCACCAAGTTCCTTGTGCTTCTTGTTTCTGGAAGTGACCAGCTTGCTATTTGTCTGATGATTTTGTTCTGCCTCCCTTTTGCTCAGAGCATGCGCCTGAAGTTGATAGCTAACAACACGACTGTGGAGCGGAGGTTCAGCTCATGGATTGGTGGCTCCATTTTGGCTTCTTTGGTGAGGACACCTGTGTTGCTGTGCTGAGCAGCACTGCCACCCAAAAATCGAATTCCCAATAAGTGTGTGTTACAGAGTTTGTGCTAGCATAGCAATCCTAGTCTTCTTGGCCATCCTCATGGTGAGATGAAGAGAATCTATTTAAAAAACAGACATGAGCATTTCCAGTGAAAACATATCTTTCCATGTACTCACATTTTTATTGGCAAGGTGCAGGCTTGAAATACAGCTTGTTGAAAATACATATATCTAATAGACCATAAAAATACAAACATGTTTCTGTGTTATATTCCTGAACTTAATTCTACAAGTTATTGAGTACTGAAATGGTTTGTGGAGATTAATTTATCAGCATGGGAAAGGGAAACTGAAATCAGCATTTGGTACTGCATTTGCTGCGTTGAATTTAATCGCTGGCACTGTAAAACTCAAGGAAGAGACAGTTAAGCAGGTCAAGTCCTTGTACCTCATTTAATGTAAGCACTTGCTTGTTTTCCTTTCTAGGAAAAGGTAATCATGTTTTAATTAACCTTAATTTGTTTTCTGATTATTTTTTTAATTGTGTGTTGGTTTTTTGTTGTTTTTTTTTTTTGTAGGGTACTTTTCAACAGATGTGGATTTCTAAACAAGAATATGAAGAAGGAGGGAAACAGTGTGTAGAAAGAAAATGTCCTTAAGACCTCTTACTGTGAAAACTGCTGCCTGCTCGGTGCTCCTTCTGTTTCATAGCTTTAGCATACTCAGGAATGGGATGGACTCTTTTTTGTAGAAAGTTTATATTGTTTTTTTTGCATAATTCAAGTTCCATTTTAACAAACCTTAGAAATTTTGAGAGACCTAATTGGTACTATCATAGAAAAAAGGATGTTTACATCCCTTGTAAAGCAATAATTCATGTAACAAGCATTTTATAATTTTGTATAAATATCTATTTTCTCTAGTATCTTTTCCTGGGAAAACAGCTTTACAGGTTAGATGATAGATAGAGGCATAGCCTTGCAAATGCCTGTGCTTATTTATTAAATATTTCTTGTCTGCTTTCACATACTAGTCTTCCTTGCTGGTACTTTGGCCTTAAATTGCTCTTAATCCTCTCTTAAAAAAATTAAAATTTGGTCTTTTACATTTGAGCAACTTTGTGAGTACTTGCAGAGAAAGTTACTCTGCTGTTTTAAAAGTTGAAAGTTTGTATTCAGTAACTAGTAGGGTGTAAGCTTTTACTGTCTCACAGGAGTGTTACATTCCATTGAGCGAATGTTGTATTAAGCACTGGTTTGCTAATGTTTTATTATGGAGCAGTTTCATTTCAAAAAGCAATCAATGCTTTCCACCTGCTTTCTAAGAATGTATCTAATGCCTTTGTGATGTAGGTGAGAAGCAAAACATGTTTGAGCCAGGGAAATTGAGATAAAAACCTGCCTCTCCAGGGCTGGGAGAACTGTCACTGTGTGGCTTGACACTGTTGCAGGGAGCTGTAACCCCGAGGGGCAGGGCTGCTCTGCATCCTCGGGGACTCCAGCAGGGTCAGTAAGTGCCTGTGTTTGCATGGGGAAGGTGCTCTCAGGGTCACAGCAAGGGGAATGATTTTTTTTTTTTTTTCAGCAGGAACTGGCTGTCAGGATGCAGCTCATGGTTACTGTTAAGCTTACTTTAATTTACAGCTGTGTGATGGTCTGTTTTGGGACACAGTGAAGTTTTGCTCCTTATCTCAAAAGCTGTGGAAAACCAAATAGCATTTAACAGATCTAAAAAAAAAAAAAAGAAAGTAAACAGTACTGCTACATTTTTATATCCTAAAAGACCTTGTGGGTAATAATTGAGGCCTCTATTTGAAAAGTTTCACGTTACCTCCAAACAATAAAGTAATTTATCAAACCAGCCTGCTTTTGTCTTTATTGTGAGAACCAGGTGTTGCTCTTGAGACAAAGTTGCTCGAGCCCGATTTTTAAAGCTATTGATAAACCATATTTCTCTTTCAAAATGAGGCAAACTGCAGTCAGCTGCCCTAAGTGATCTAAGTCACCTGCTGTTGTCATTCTGGAAGAAAAAAAGACTCAGTCTAGTTCACATTCAAGAGGAACATGGAATGTCAGTTGAATCTGTACCTTGGTACTCTGCAGTGAGTGATGCAATTTAAGCTTTCCTTCTGTGACTTGTGCTTAGATTTCATTATGTCAAATCAACTTTTATCTTCTGTGTATTCTAAAAGAATTGCAGTATGATGGTAATATCTGAATATTCCAGCAGCCGAGGGAGAGCAAAACGCTTCTTGGGGTTTTCTCACTACTCTAAAGATTCTGTGTTTAAGCAGCAGATATTCTGAGTGATGCAGAAGAGTAAAGCCAAAAGCAATGGACATAAATACTGACAGGAGACAGTATTGGTTCTCTTGCAGTGTTTCACCAGATTACATTTGCTTCCCTAAAGACTCGTATTTGTGACTTCACTCTAACGCTCTAAACAACCTCATGAGGAAATGTAAAAGCTTTCATGAAGTAGGTGTTTCCATCAACTGAGAGCAGCAGCAGTACCTTTCTACCTCAGTTTCACAGACTATCGCAGTCTTCCTTCAAGCATTTTGCACTCTGCAAAAAAGCATTTGCCTGAGTGTTTGACTTTGTCATAGAAATCTAGGTATGATGACTACATTGTTAAAAGTTCCCAGGTGGAGTATTTCATGCTCTCCAAGAAGTCACACTGAAAGCAGGGGGAAAAGGTCCTCATGGCAGACTGAAGAGCCTATTTTCCAATGCAATTGTACATTGCATAACTTACCTGTAACTTCGAAAATGTTCAGAAAAAATATAAGGAAAAATATCAGGGAAAAGGCTCATGTGAGCTGCAGCTGCTTTCATGGCTGTCTGGTTTTACTGCATATTTGTTAAACTAAGCCAGGCAAACACTATCCCTACACTTCATACTGTCACCTGGCACTCAGTTCCTGCTCTTCAGTGTTAGTGATGTGTGCCACACAACAGCTGGCTAACACACCATTTGTCAAATGATTGTAGAAACAAATGTTATTATTTGAATTAGGCACCAGAGCTGCTCTTTAATTCCAGATCACAAGTTTATTTAAGTAAAATGTGGCCTTAAAAATAAGAAAAAAAGGAGGCTCTGGAATGCTCAGTGGAGTTGTTTGTGGTTTCAGAACATGTTTCATGTTCCAGTCACAGACACTTGCCCACTTGCTTGCAGTGCTCTTCCAGCATGTTACTGACTCTGAGACTTCAGAGCAAGGTGAGGGAATTTACTTTCCAAGACCTTCCGCCTCGTCCTCTCCAGGTTTTGCCTTCTTGCCCTTTGACGTAAGAATTTTTCAAGTCTGAGTCTAAAACAGAAATGGGTGCAGTTAATTTCCATACAACTTACCACCTTAATGAGCTCACTCCCCTAATCAGACAAAGACTGTTGGCGATTAACAACTTTAGTATTCCTTTGTTTTAGATAAGTAAAAAAGCCTGCAAGGCAATTTTTTTTCCTTCTGTTTGTGAATTCTACATAAATTCAACCTCTGGGAGGGTCTCTGGTAGTCTGCATGTGAAGTTACTTTTACAGTGCAACTGCATAACCATGTCTCTTAGTAACTAAAATGGGAACAGAAAAAAAGAAACAAAGCAAACTATGATTTAAAAAAGCCTAATTTTCAGTCTAGTAGCTGTAAATACAGCAAAAGATTACTACTGTTTTTTCTTGGTAAAGTGGAATGAGGAGAACTGAAGAACAGAACAGAAAATAAGCTTCAATGTAAAAAAAATCTTTTTACCTGATGAAGTGATTCACATGAGGTAAATAATAGAATCTCTTCTTTTTGTGTTTTTCATTCAAGTGCCACGGTATGGGCCATTCCTTGTAACTGTACCTGTTGGAGACAGATAAAAGTGATTACAGAATGTATACAGTGTCTTCCTTCGGGGATTCTGCCAGTTTCGCTTGGTTTCAGGACTGTGATACAGTGGTCTGGCAGACTGCAGAGTTTGTGGGGGTGGGTATTTATTTCCAGTCCTTGCTGGCTTGGTTTGTAACTGCATCTCCTGTGTAGCTCAGCCTTTTTCTGTAGGAAGTGGTCTTGCTCTAAAAATTGTAGATGTTTGAATGCAGGGTCCAGTATAAGTAGTAATTATTTGCAATTTTAGTTAAAAATTACTCCTTCATAAGGAAACTTCCCAAAGTTGATGTGAACAAACAGTGTCTGAAGAGTCTTGTTTCTACTACAATTTTCTTTTAAATGTTCATGTTTAAGTGTCCTGTCAAGCACAAGTTTAACAGAACATAAGCCTTTCTCCCCTAAATACAGACTCTTCTTTCTGTTCAGGGTTCCTCTCGCACATGGGCTGCACACATGGTTTGTACAGACTTACCTACAGACTCCAGCGCATTCAGAGTGTGTCAGACCTACTGCTGTGTGTATTCCAGACTTTCTCCATGTGCTTAAGAATCCCTCCATGATCTCTGCCCCTTCCCTGTTTTAACTGGGGACCGAAGTCAAATATATGGGCAGTGCCTTCTTTGTGGACAATGTTTCCAAGCAGAAAGAGATACAAAGAAGCCTTATCCCTAGAGCTGTAAATCTAGTGGTCAGCATATTCAATATTCCGCTCATTTAACTTTGATGGGGAAACAAGTGGATAACAACGGAAAAGTGACCACTATTGTAACATTTGACCTTGTGTTACCTACACCCTTACTGAAGAGTGGAACACTGTACTTAAGTGCTTCCAATGCCACTATGATGAGGGTGAAATACTGGTTAATGAAATAAGAGGTCCTGCCAGAGCCTTCAGCATCATCACTTGACATTACAGATTACTGAAAGTATCTGGACAACAAATAAATGAGAGGAAGAAGCTTCCACCTAAGTTAAATACCTGCCAAGACTACTAGGGAGTTCCAAACAGCTGTTTGTACTCTGTTGTCCCCAAATATGTGGATTTGGCATTGTAACTAGGAAAGTCTAGATGGTTCAGCTTGAACAGTACTACACAGTTCATTCATGTGTAACAGAAAAGGTATAGTAGCAAACATCCTCTGAGCACAGAAATCAGATTAGTTATATGGAACTAATTTTCTTATAGTTTATGGTAGAGTTTGCCACGGAATTATTTAGCAACAATTATAATCACATTGGTAAAAAAGCGCCAAAACTCAAGAAGCACCTGAATACTGACCAGAAAATAGATTTGGTTCTATACAGCATATGGATCCTTCTTTTATTAGCTAAGGATTTTCTGCTAGAAACACACCACAAGAAAAATTCACACATAGAAAAAAAGCTTTCCATACCAGAAGGTGCGTCCCAAGAAGTCATGTCTCCACTCTCCAGGTACTGGCTTTTCATGGCCAGTCTGTAAAAGCCTCAAAGCAACTTCTCTTTCTTTGACAACCACGTCTATATTATTCATAGAGTTTTCCACCTGGACATAATAAATAATTTCAGTATGGGCCAACAAAAAACAATGCTGACAATTTAAAAGATCTCAAATAAAGATCTACGACAAAATTAAAAGGAAAAGCAATGGTAAAACACACTAGAGTTTAATCATGAGTTCTCTGTCAGTTGTGGACTGAGTGAAACAGCTGAGCAGGCCCTGTGTACTAGAACAGTAAGGACTAGGAGCTTTAAAAACCTCACTTGATGGCAGAACAGATTTGAAATAACTGGTGGTCTGATATTTGTTTAAAGACCAGCTGGCTTATGCATAAAACCAGATCCAATGCTGATGCTGGAAGTATAGAAAGCTCTGAGGCAGCGGTGGGGAGGAAGCAGAGAGGAGATTTGCTGTCTGTATTTCTGTCAGATGGTTTGTACTGGCTGTTTGTTATTTTAGTTTTCACTGTGGAGTCTGGTCACAGCCCCAGTAAAGCCCACTGGCCGATGAGAAAGCTGCCTTGACGGAACTGTGACTTGGGCAATGTTTGTGCATATACAAAAATCAGGGAAATAATTTAAAGAAAAGGTCTTTAACAAGTTTACCAACACTTCATCTTTCACTAAGCAATTTTACTTCAGAGGTGTATTTTTATGCAGTAGGAACAAGTTACCTTTTCTAATCGTTCTGGACTTGGCATAGGCTTGAGCTGTCGTTTTGCTTCTTGCTGTAAAGTTAAAAGCATGTTTCTTTCTTTCAGCAGAACATACCTAGATCAGAAAGCACAGTAATTCAAAAGTGACTTCTGGATACCTTAGCAGTTATTCACTTACTATCCTGTTGGAGAGAGCACAGTAAAATTCCATATCCTATATCTGCTGGCTTCTATAAAGAAGCAAAAAGGTACTGACGAACTGGAGAAAGCCCAGTAGAGGTGGGGAGGGCTGACGTACAGGACATACAAGGAGGGGATGAGAGAGACAGGTTTACTTATCCTGGAATGAAGAAGGCTTGGGAGGAAAGAGGTTAACACCAAGTTGTCTCCCACTACCTGGACAGAGCTAGATTCTTCTTACAGGTGCACAGCAAAAGGACAAGATACATCAAGGAAAAAACTATTTACAGTAATGACTATGTGCTAGTTTAGCCCTGGCACAGGTTGCCTGGAGTGGTGATGCAATCTCCATCCTCAGGGACTTCCAAGATGAGAATAAACACAGACCTGAGCACTCTGACCTAATGTAGTGCCTGGCCCCACCAGAAGGCACTTAAAACCAATTCTGTCCAATTCAAACAACCCCCTAAAGGGTTCAAACTCAGCATTTTCATACCAAACCTTTGTGCAGGACACAACTATACCACAGTCACCTGCAGCAGAGTTTCTGTGTTCTGAGCAGGGCCAGAACTGGGGCTGTTCCAAGCCCAAAGCAGGCTCGAGCGTGCAGAGCTGTGTGGCAGACTAAAGTTACTGGCTCATAAGTTTACCAGCCACATTTTAATACAAAGAGCAGAGCTGCTTTAAAAGAAGAGCAGCTTCTTCACTAAAACTTCCTTACCAAAGTTTGTGCAAGTCTTCACTACTCTTGCCCCTTAGCTGCTTTATATTCCATGCATCTCCTGTAAAAAAATAAAACCAAACCCCAATGATTTAGTAGAACAAAGTTCTCTTATTCTGAAAAGAATAAAAGTGCTTCTATTAGCAGGCTCAGCTGAATACACAGAACAGGGATCACTTTTAAAAAGAGTACTACCACTTGGAAAGCTATTCTTAGGGATATTCAGCTTTGCCTTAAATATACAAATACATTAAAAAGGTAACTACATATAGTGTTTATTTGTGTTTTCAAACGGCTGGGAACAGGGAAAGCTATAGGATGAATTTTTACATTGAACTACTTTTGTTCCATAGGCCCATGTGTTTCATCAAAGAACATCTCTCCTGTGATACAGTCTCACTTCAGAGCAAGGCAGAGGCTTTACAGCAAAACATTTTGCTGCCCAATAGCTATTTGCTTTCACAAACACTAAACACACAGAGCAAAAATTAGCAGGCATAAAAATGCACAAGTAGATCTAAATATATACACATAAAAAAAAAGTAAGTTTTATGTAGCCATAAATACTCCCTATGATGCAAAAAACTCAGGTTTCAGCTGAGCACAAGTGTCTCAAGGATCACTGCTGGAAATACTAAATGTAACTCACCAGACTTTACGCTTTTTTCACCCCAGTTTTTTGGATCATCAAAAAACTCCTCCAGACCCCTCTGAGACACAGTTGTGTGCAGGAGCTTCAGCTGCTGGAGGGGCTCAGCTTTCGGCAGGTTTTTGTGGAACAGGTTCAGCACCAGTCTGCATAAAAATTAGAAGGAAAACCATAAGAAAGACAACATTCAGCTAAATGAGAATGCTTGTTTCATTCTGGGGTGGGGGGAAGACACGGGTTTGGTTATTCCCAAAAATCTCATCCCGGTGTTTTCTCCTCCCCCTCGTCTCATCTAATTATCAAATTTATATACTATACATAGGATAGAAATATATCTAGATAAATAACAATTAAAAATTAAGGAGTAAATTTGAGCTGTGCCGCACAAGAACACATCACAGAATCGTTAGGGGTGGAAGGGACCTCAGGAGACCACCCAGTCCCACCTCCCTGCCAAGGCAGGGGCACCTGGGCCAGGTGACACAGGAACGTGTCCAGGTGGGTTTGGGATGTCCCCACAGAGGGAGAACCCATGCCCTCCCTCGCGGCCTTAATGGTAAAAGCTGTGAAAACACGCTAAAGAACAAAACCCCACCCACGCTGGAAGCGCCAGCCCAGGGACCGCACAACTTTAACAGGCATAGGGAAACGCTTCGTGCTGCCCTTAGGCGATCCCTGAGGCCACACACCGCCCTCAGCCCTCAGGTTAGCGGAGCCAGGGCAGGCGGGCACCAGCACACACGGACACCCTCCTCCCGCCGAGGGCTCTCCTTCCTCCCGGGGAACCCGCCTCCCGCAGTGCCGAGCCCGTACCCGGGGGGGCCCGGCCGGGCCCGGGGCAGGCACAGCGCGGCCCTGAGGCGCCGGCCCAGCGCTCCCACCGCCGCGGCCGCCGCCATCGCCGCCCTCCCTCAGCCGGGACCGACCTGCCCTTGGCCAAGATGGCGCCTACCCGGCTTCACCCCTTGCCCGCACTGAGGGTTGCGAGCATTGGGAGGAACCTGACCGTTTCCAAGATGGCGGCCGTCCGGCTTCACTCCCCGCCCTCAGTGAGGGTCGGGAGAAGTGGGAGGAACCTGCCCGTTTCCAAGATGGCGGCAGCCCGGCTTCACCCCGCGGCGGGACGCGGCGGCGCTGGCCCCGCCCCGTGCCAGTCCCAGCCATGGCGGCCATGAGCCGGGTGCTGAGGGCGGCCGCGGCCTGGGCGGCGAGGCGGGCGGGCGGCGCCGGGATCACCGGGAATACCGGGATCGCCCCCCGCCTCCCCGGCACCCTCGGTACGGCCTCAGGGTGGGGGGGGTGGGGGCGGCAAGGGGGCAGGTGTGCCGGCGGCGGGGTGACCTTGGGGAGCGGGGCAGAGGTGCCCTCCCGAGGGCAGGGGGGCTGTGGGGACAGGAGGCCCGGGGGCTGAGCGGGTCCAGCGTGTCGCCGTTCCGATGAAAAACTGCCTTTTTTGGCGTAAAACATGGGTGGAAGTGGGCGGGAGGGTGGCCTTCTCGACATAATAATCGTCAGTTTACTTGGCCCTGTGTGGTGACATTCAGTGATTTACTTGTTGCGACTTACGGGCAGAAATAGTCTGAAGTTAGGGAAAAAGTAGGTTCGTGCTAGCAAAATAGGAAATTAGTTCAGATGAACAGTGATAACCTCCGGAAAAACATCTCGTAACAACTCAGCCACTGCTGTATACTTTTTGTTTCCTTTCCTCACACCTGTGTTTGACCTTGTCCTGTGTAATCACCGATGGGATACAAAACCATAACACTTTGGTTTAATTTTCAGTTCCTGTCCGACACAGCAGCGGCCATGGGAAGAGAATGTTTATTATCAAGGCAACAAGTTTTTATGATACTCGATTTCTGAACTTGTTGGTGAGTTAAAACCAAATTCATTGCATTTGGTATGACACGTCTCTTGAAAATAGTGTAACAGTGTCTAAAATACAATTTTCTATGTTGTTTATATGACAGCATCTAAAATGTGGTGGGCACTATTCACACAAACAAAAATTGCGACTTTTTTGTCATATGCTGTAAAATCAGGGACAGATGAAGTCAAAAGACTGGCTGAATAGCAAAGGTTGGGATAGGTACTTAAATTACTGCTCTTAAATTATGTGTCTGTGTTCACATACGCATAACCCACATATGCTTTCCACTCCATGCATCTTTTTAAAACATATTAGTTACTCTTCTGCAGGGTTTGCCTTCAGTTACCTAAACCACTAAGCCCAGAGATGAGATTTAGGAAGCCTGACCTGAGTTTGACCCCTCAAAAGCCAGGTATTGTGGCAGTAATAGCCAGTTTGATCCAATTCCCTTCATGTGCTCAGCCTTCCTTTTCTCTGCCTTCCAGAGCCACCAGAGCCAGCAGTGGTTGCATTTGTGTGGGTTATTGCATTGCTGTCAGTGCCTCATTCCAGGCATCCCAAGATGCTGAGGCAGCGTTCAGGGAAGTGTTGCTGTCAGTGCTGCAGAGACAGACCCTGCTGGGAGAGGGAAAGCTGAACTGAACAGGCTCCTGGTCTGACACAGCCTCGCTCTTTATGTGCTTTGGTTCGTTAATTAACTCATTTCAAACAGCACTGTTTACACACAACATCCCTTTCTAAGCTAGGAATGCAAATCTAAGAATCATTTGCATCATTTGCTGTTGCATCGTTTTCAAATAGACCTCATCTAAATTTGGTCCGGGTTCCGAGTTTCACATCCTGTTTCTTTTATCCCCTAAACAGAGATTCTACGTGTTCCTGACAGGAATACCAGCAGCACTGTTCATAACATATGTCAACATCTTCATTGGTGAGTGCTCTGTCATGGCTAAGAAAAGTACTATGTCAAAATTATTAAATGGGAACTCAGCATGCTGGATAGAATAAAAGAGATCTTTTTAGGCTTGCTTTTTGGAACACCATGGAATAGGCCTAACAGTTACAATAGTATTGTATAAGTATATAGAAGATGTTCCCAGTATATTTTCTTTAGTTGGTACTTTAAATTCCATCTTTTGACACTTTCAGACATCAGTGAAGTTTAGTGAACAGTTCTGTGTTCACATGACAAGTCTGTATCACCTGTACTACTTTAACAAGACTGTAGCTGTCCCCCTTTATCAAGCTAAGAAGCCAAAATTCTGCTTGGCAATATGTGTGTTAAATCTACTGTTGTAATAATATGTCATTAATTTAATAGACAAATTAGGAAAAATCCATGCTTTCAGCTCCTGAGGGCGTTTCTGTGGACTTGATCTAAGTTGTTTCTTCTGTATAGCTGCTAATTTCATCCCTTCGGTGTGTGGCCTGTCTGCACAAGTGACATTTGTTGAGTCACTTAAAGTCTATGAGCTACATACATGCAGTGTGTGTCTGGAAAAATTGCAATTCCAGTTTTTCTGAGTAGAGCTCACGTTGAGGGATTAAGTACTCTCCATGTGAAAGGCAGAATATAAGGTACTTTTGAAAAATAGTCATAGAATTAAATATTCCTCCCCTCCTTTCCTTGTCAGGTGAAGCTGAACTTGCAGAGATTCCTGAAGGTTATGTTCCAGAGTACTGGGAATACTACAAAGTGAGTGTAGCATGTAAAAGGGTGGCATATTATGGACAGCCTTTCTCTTGGTGATACTTTTGGGAGTAAAATGTATGGAGTATGATGATGAGTATCAGTATAGTAAAACTCATGCAGTGCAGTTATGATTTTGGTATACTTGCTTTTTTTCAACTTTATAGATCATGCATATCTGTTTATTGACACAAATAGATGCAAATGATCTGTAACACCGAGAATTGAAGATTTTTTTAGTCAGAAATTCAAGGTTGTATGTTTTTAATTTCACTGTATTTTCTTAAAACTAGTCCCTGGCTTCTTGCAGCAAGCACTGTTTTGTTTCTGGTAGGAAGTAATTGAATTCAGCAATATTATTGTGACTATTTCAACTCACGTAGACTTTTGTTCCTAGTGAAATGCCCTCTATGTGAAAGCAAAACTTTGAAATGTTACTGATTACAGTATGCTTTGGAATCCATTTCAGTGATTACAGTGGCAGTTTGAAGAACTTTACTTCAACAGACAGAAAATAAATTACCTGTCTTCCATTAACTTTTAACTTTGCGACAGAATAGTCATCTGCAAGTTATTTTGACATTGAAAATGGCAAAAGAAATGCAGTTTTTTAGGGTTCTGATCTAACAAATAGTTGTGCTTGTTTTTAACTTTACTATTATGATTTGAATGACAGCACTCATAATGTTAATGACATCTTTTCAGGACTCTGAATATACAAAATTATTCAATTATGATGACATTTCTACCTGGAAATTGCATGAATAGTCTCTGCTTTTGTATTTTCCAGCACCCTATCAGTCGCTGGATAGCTCGTTACGTACTTGACCCCCCTGAAAAGGACTATGAGAAACAGATGGCTTTGCTTGATACTGAAGCGAAGAAAGCTGAAATGAGGTACATTATATAGTTGATGAGTTCAAACTACTGATACATAGCGTAGTTGACTCTTTGATTTTGCTTAACATACTGAGCTGTCATGTATCATCTGACTCTGAGTGCTGCACTGGCTGGTGCCAGGGTGGAATTTATGGTATCTCTTGCCCCTACTTTCTCAGTATTAAGATAACTGGAATAATCCAAGGGCAGTCTTGTAAACACTCTCTTCAAAACAGTTGATATTTATAAAGGTAGGGCTCAGTCTTCCTGAGTCAGCAAATGGACGGCCCTTTTTGCCCCTGCTAATGCGCACAGCTAGACAAGAACCTGTGACAGAACTCCTGCCAAGTATTTTTATTAATTCTTTGTGAAATGACTTGCTGAAAAAAAAATAAAATGGAAGGATATAATAGTTCATGTTTTAGTTGAACCCTTCACATTTTGGTATTACCCATGTTTGAGCAGTATTTATAAACCATAGATGCTGAAGTCATTGCTATTGTCAGTAATGCCCTGATGTTAAAGATCAGTACATAATAAACTCCATGCTGAGTGTGTCTGTTGTTTTGTTTTCTCAGGATGATGGAGTTGGAGGCACGCAGACTGATGAGACACCGGGGAGATGGACCTTGGTATCATTATGAAACACCTGATAAGAACCTTGTTGACAATTCTATGAAATCCACACCTGACAATTAAACAATTTTAGGACAGTGCGCATGGTCTTAAATGCATACTGACAAATTGTGACTGAGCTATTGAATAGACATCCTGCTTATTGCTGATGGAAATTAATAAAAATAAACAACGTTTATGTTGATTCCAATCACTTGAAAGAAAAAGTTGTTCATCAGCAAAAATGCCTTATGTCAGCTGCCAAGAATTACTCCTTTCCTTCAGAACATCAGTGATGTTCTGTGACTTAATATATGTGAAACATGTTGGTAATACTGGTTTCCGTTGTGTGATTTCTAGCATTTAATGTTACAAGTGAAAGACAGAGAAAACTAAGGTTTTTTTCTTCTCAGTGTCTTGTGTCTGATAATTGATGGAAGATGAAGTAAGTAAGAAAAATACCTTCAGATCCTTACATTATTAGGATTATATCTACCACTTTAGACAAATACCTTTTCATTACTGATGTTTTATTACCTTGGATAGCTCCTGTGTTTTCAGAAGGCAGAATTAATATTAAAGTGCTTGCCCAGACCTATGACGATCTACACTGTCAGATGTGGGAGTAGAAAGCGAAGAAAAGATTCTTGAACATTAGATGCATATAAATTCATGTTTTAGTGATTTTTAGAGGGTTGTATAAGTCTTAAGTCTTTCATCCGACTCTTGAAAATAGCCTCAGTTTCTTGGCTGAAGTTTATGCTCTCCCATGTAAAACTTCTCAAGAGAAAGAAGAATCTCAGTGGACAAGTACTTAACAAAGTACTTTCCTATTAGCTGCTGCATATCTAACATTTTTAGCAGAATATAAAGTTATTGATACTGTTGTTAGAGAGGTTTCTACTTTCCATAACAGGCTTAGTACAATGAAGAAGGGGAAAAAAGGAAAATGTGTATTGAAAGTCATTATGAAAGGATTTCTGGATGGCTAAAGATCAAGGATCAAGCCAGGGAGAACAGTATAGGCTGACATTAGTTAATGGGTTTTATGGGTCACGTTATCACTGCTGAGTGAACACAGATCCCACCCTCTGCTCTGTAACTACACATCTTCAAACTCACATGGAAGTGTGCCATGCAGCCTTCATTAACCATGAACAAATTAAGAAAGACATAAGGTGAATAAGGCAAGTTGCAGCTGGGACATCCCCATACTTACCTGCCATGCATTTTCAGAACTGTACAGTGTTTTTCTACACCACTTTTGACAACTGTGGAATACGGAGGGTTCTCTCTTTACCTGGCAGGCTTTTGCCACTAGAGGGATGTGTTTCCTCAGGTTCTACAGACCATGGTACTCCTCTGGTTTTAAGTATCTTAAGAGTGATGGAAAGTGCCTCTTACAGTCTGTGACCCTAAATTATCTGTCCATATTCAAAATCCCTATTTTTTAAAAGGAAATAAGCCCAAGCCCTTTACTAAGCCCTTATCTTGTGGTTTGAAACTTAAAAGATAAATTTCTTTCTTTACCTTAAGCAGCACTGCATGGACTATTTTAAGCAAAAACTGCCTCATTTGCTGTTTCCTGGCACTGCCAAACATTAGAAAGACATTGATTTTGTATCAGTGCTTTGCTTGTCCTTTTTGTTTGGATCAATCTTTCAGGTTAGATGGCTCATATGTCGTCTTATGGCTCTCATTGTTTAGAAATGCTGAGTTATTCATAAGAGAAGGCATTAAAAAAGCACAAAGTCTCCTCAGGTAAAATCTGTGTGACCCAGTATTAGTGATTTTTTATCCAGCATCCAGTGCTGCTCACAAGTCTGATGTAATGTCTCTTCTTGAGTAAATCATATTCTCCCCTTGGTGTTTCACATTGTTCACAACACTTCTAGAAAATTTGCTGAGATCAGAGTGCCCTGCTCTGCTCACCCTCCCAGCCTGTTCATAGCTGGATACAAACTTATTTTTCTCTTCTGTTTTAAATTGACATTTCCCTGGAACCACTTTATTTTTCTATTATGTTTTTAATTGAGATTTCCCTGGAACCACCTTTTGAAACTTTTAAATTTTGAGGTAAAAGGTGGTTCTAGAGAAGGTCACATCACCTACTTGGAAGTGATCGATGAATCCTTCGATATAATGTGGGCACGGTAGAAGGTTATTCACCTACATTACACATCTTCATTTTAAATGGGCCTGTCATTTCCTTAATGCTGTTGCTGCCAGGCATATGCAATAGTGATTAGATATTACTTGAAAAAAAGTTTTTTCAGTGTTTTTTCCTACAAAGTTACTTCCCTCTCTTCCTCCTTTCCCTAACCTTTCAAAATGAAAAGCAAAGAGAGAAACAGCAAATGCCCCCAAAAGGTCACTTTAAGCTGAAGGTACGAGCCATTAAATTTGGGGTTGGTTACTGGCACTGCTGCAGGCTTCCTCGGGGCATCCCAGGATGGGCATTCCCGCCCTGTATCCCACCACCTCGTTCCTCCACACTGCCCTGCGACATCCGACCCGCCGGCACGGCCGTGGTGGGGGCGCGACACGCGGGACACGCGGGACACCCGCACCGCGGCACCGGGCGACGGCAGGGCGGGGACCGGGCGGTCGGGCATGCACAGTGGATTCTTTACCATACGTATTTTATACAAAAGAAATAAAAAATACAAAAACGTATTAAAAGAAAATACATCTAGTATTCTAACCGCTTAAAAATAAAATAAAAAGAGACTGTAGCAGATTATTACCGGGCGAAGGGGGAAACCTGCTCCGCGCTACCCAAGGGAGACCGAGAGGCGAAGTCTCTGTCTGGGAAAGGAGCGTTTTCGGGTCAAACGCGGGGCCGCGGTGGGGAACCGGGCTGGGAATCCCGCCCCCGCCGCCCTGCCCGCCCCCGCCGGGACCCCCGAGTGCCGCCGCCGCAGCTGGTGCCGCTCCCGCTGCCATTGGATTAAAAATAGCATCTTCCCTCCCCCTGCCCTCCCTCGGGCCCGGCTCCCGCCGCCGCCCTGCCCCGGGCCCGGCTGCCCAGCGCCGCATCGCCCGCGCGGAGCGGCGGGAGGGAAGCAGGGACGGAGGGAGGGAGGGACGGAGGGCGGCAGGGAAGGAGGATGGAGCGGGCCGCGCTCTTCCGCGGCGGCGATGCGCAGATGGCCGCCGGGGACCTGGGCGAGCTGCTCGTCCCCTACATGCCCACGATCCGGGTGCCCAAGTCAGGGGACAGGGTCTACAAGACGGAGTGTGCCTTCTCCTACGACTCGCCCGTGAGTGCAGCGACCCACCCCCCCGGCTGCCTCCGCGCCCCCTCCCCGCCCCGAGCGGCCCCTTCCCGCTTCCCGCCGCAGCCCCGCTCCCAGGGCAGCCCCCTCTCCCTGTGGCTCCAATCCCCCCTCCCCGGCCCCTTCCTCCACCTGCCGTGCCCCCCGCCCTCCCGGGGCCGCCCCTCCACCACCGCCGTGCCCCGCGCCGCGCTCCGGGCGCTCCCCGCACATCCCCGGCTCCTTCCTGCGCTTGTTTGTTTATCTTCCTCCTCAAGGCAGTCTCAAGTGGTTGCTTGGACACGGGGATTTTGTGGTTTTGGGGAAACTTCCCTGCCTGCTCTGGCTGCCCGGGGCTGCCCGCCCCTCCCTGGAGCCCTGCTTTTGCTTCCACACCGAGGTAGCGTAGAGGTGCGGTAGCTGGCCTTCTCCTTGGCATATTTTGGCGAACAGATGCCAGCGGTTTTGCTTTCCTACTGCCTGGGTGCTCATTCTATTCAAAATCTTCAGGGAAAGCTTCCAGTATAAAGGCTTGTGCTGAAAATCAATGTGAAAGTTCCCCCGAAACACCTTCTCCCCCACGGTTTTCAGTTACGTCACTGAACTTCAATGGACTTGTAGTATTTGCCCACTAGCTGGGTTAGTTTGCTGTTCGATGAGTGTTTCATGTGCAGGAAACTTTCTGTGGTGTCATTTCAATGGTGCCTTGCAAATCATCCTCCAGCTCCACAGATTGCATGTGTTCAGTGGCAGGTTTGGGGCCTGACTCATTTTTAACTTCACTGGTGGTGCTGGAAGCCTTCATAAATGGGCAGTGCTTTGTAAGAAACAGGTGCTTAGAAATTACATTGTTTTAAACAGAGCTGAAATTTTTTTAGAAGTTGCTCCTCCACATGAAGCTGAGTTTTCCCAAAGGTGATATAGCACTACATATCGATGTTAATGGCAGCAGTCAAAAGGAAGCTCAGGGTTTGCATTACAGAATATTTAATGAAACGTTTCAGACAGGGGTTTGGAATCCTTTATCTGCTGCTTTTCAATAATCCCCCCTCTCTCTGATCAATCTTTCTAATACAGAAAATCAAACTTGGCTTTAAAGGTGACTCAGCTGTCTGGTGTTCGTCATGTCTTGTTGAGCAGAGGTTATTTTTACTCACACTCTTCAGATCTCAAGTGTCTCCCAGCAGCCCTGACTGTACTGGAGGCGGCTGATTAGAACTGCCAAATCAGACTCTACCACAGAGGCGATAATTGCATTATATACTTAAGAAGGTTTTGGCCAGGGGTAAATCAATATACCACAATCTTGCCTTCAGATTTTTGCTTGGGTGAACACATGGTTGATGTTTTTAGCAACATTTTCAGACTTCCTCGATGTTATGTTTTATAAAAAGTTTCTGCTAACAGGTAGGAAGGGATATTAAATACTGTTCCAGATTAAAAGCCAATCAATCACCACCTCCCCCAAGAAGCCTCAGGTAAACAGAGCAAAAGCTCTTCAGCTAAACAATATATTTGAACAGCGCATAAAGCATTTGATCAAAACTTAACAGAAACTATAAAAGTAGCAAAAGGAGTTGGAATCAGCATGTGTGATTCGGTTCTGGTTTGTTTGTTTCTTTGTTTGTTTCTTTTTTTTCTTCATGCTCAGAAATGCTTCATCATTTTGATTTTATTGGGAAGAGATTTCAGATTTTGGAAAATGCTGCCCTCCAGTGTAAAAACTTTTTGTTTAAATTGTGTTATGGGCATTCACTGGGCAAGAGACTTGGCTGAACCTGTGCAATACCAGTAAAAATAGAAGTAAGTGTCAGTTTGTATTGTTTCCCATGGCTCTTCAGCCCATAACACTCCTCAGCTTAGCTGAGTGAAAGACTTGCCTCAGATTTTATTTTTAATTCCCTATAATCTAACAGATACTGAGATATTGTTTCTAGGATGGCATTTCTAATGGGCAAATGTAATGTGTGCTTTCAGGGGTAAAACACTGATTTACAAATTGAAAACAGCAAAACTGTGGTTTTACAGTTTTTCATTGAGAAGGAAAGTGAAAGGATACAGACAGATTGTTGCTTGGCTAGAGGGAGAGCTCTATGTTTTGTTTTAGGTTGGTTTTGTGACTTATTTTCTCGGGTTCTCACCTAAGGGAGCCTCTTCCTGTTGAGGTACCTGCCTCTTTTTGAAAGAAGATACACTGTTTGTTAAAATGTTAAAGCAAATGATCAGTGTTAAAAAGCATCCTCTTGGTTGTGTTAGCTATGCTAAAATCCCAGATTGCATTTTTTATAGAGGAGGTGTTTTCTCCTGTAAGAATATTTCTCAGTATTTCCTCACATCTTCTCATTTTGCCATTTAAAATATGCTTGTTCTTACAGTTTAACTTCACTGTGTCTCTGTTTGGAGTCAACTCAATGCAAGATGATTTTGTTCTGTCACTTTTTTTCAATACAAGATCTTATTTCAGTGGTTTTTTGTTTTGTTTTTTTTTTCCCCTCCCTCTTTTTTCTTCTCCAAAGAAGAGAATTTTTGGAGTGTTTGTATGTTTTAAAGTGACATACCCGGTAATGCAACAATTCTATACTCAAGTTTCTTTACCTGTGCTAATAGTATATTATGACTTTTCCAGTAAGGATGCATTGTGATCTTGAAAACACACTGAAAACCATCAGACCTGTGAGTATTAGTGTACAAATGATGATAATGATGATGGAAGATTCAGCAGCAATTTTGACAGGACCAAGCAGGGTGGAATGGTCAAAACCAGAGCTGTTCCTGTCAGGGGGTGCCACGGAAAATGAGGTACTGGGTGTGAGTAGCTCCATCTTCCAACTGGGCAAAGCTGAACAGGGCAGCAAGACCTGGCTTTTGAAGCCCTGTTTGTCACCCTGTTGGTTGTGTCATCCGGATCTGAGTAGTGCAGTGTCACTGAAGATCCATGTTCCAGTGGATATAGGGAGCTCCTCTGCTTCTTCTCAACATTGGTCAGTGTTCCCTTTCCATGACTTTGAAATCTTACTTCCGTGGGTGAAGATCTGAGTACAATGGGCACCTTTGTGCTACAACGAGTCATTATTAGTTGAGAGAGTTTGGAGGTATGAGCTAGGAGAGCTACTAGTGGATATTCAGTGTATTTTGTCCATGTGGATTAACTGTAGCATGGTGATCTTCTCAGAAAGGTGATATTGTTGGAAATACCACTAAACAGATGAGGAATTCATGTCCTTAGATTTGGTCTACTTTCAACAGAACATACTGGGGTTGGTTCTCAGGAAAGTTGGCAGAAACAGGAGGCAAATTTCTGTGCACTCAAGAGCCCTAGTGACACTTTTTAGTTTGCTTGTCTAATAAGATGAGAAAATATGACTTTTTATGACTTAAGTTTTAATTATTTTTCTGTGTTTTTTGGTGTCTGCTAGGAGAACTGTGTTTCTGTGATGAAGGCTCCTACTCCAGTTAGGCATTCATTTATACAGGAATAGAGGAGGGAAAGGCAGGCTGCTGGGGAGCCAACTGCTTCCCTACAATTTGGCTGATGAAGTCCTGTACCTCTGATTTTTCAGATCTGAGGCACAGTTGTCCCTCCTGGTGACTTTATCTCTGCCACTGAGATATAGGTTTCTTCTCTCCTCTTGTGTGACTTGCCCTTTTGATGGATGATCCTGACTTTGTGTTCAGTAGAAGGCAGGGGGTGAAAGGATTGCGTTCTGTAACCTTTTGTCTTACTATTATTTCTATAGAAATATAGTACTCACCTGTGGAAATTCCACATTTTAATGGGATCCTGGTCTCAAAGACCTTGGGTGGTTTTAGACTAGACCCATCTGAGAGAGAGGCAACAGCTGGAGAAGGGGTACAAATTGGAGTGTAAGAAAGGCTTATGGTATAAGCTGTGGATGTTGTATGTGGATGTGCTCTGAAACCTTCCCCACGAAGGGCATTGGTTACAAGCCCAGCACAGCTCATGAGTCTGACACAGGGACAGGGCCAAGCAGTCTGGTTCTGTAGAGTGCAGGACTGTGTTTGTTTGAGCAGCTGAAAGCTTGGCTTTGCTCCACTGGAAAACCTTGCTGCTGACAACAGCTTCCTTTGTGAATCTTGCTGACTTCATTTTTGTGGCTCGGGAACTCTGTAATGGTTATGTTGGGACAATTCCCAAAGGCTAAACTGTGCTGATGGTCTGCTGTTTGTCATACAGTGCAGTTGAGACTGAAATCCTTGAGAGTCTGGAGTGTGTAATGGATATTGGTGACCATAATGTGTAAAACTTTCTAGAAATAAGCACCTCCTATCTGGCTGCTCCTTTGGTCAATATTCCTTGAAGAAAATCAGAAAGTCACTTCAGCCAGTGTCTGTGAGGCATGGGCTGATATCATGTTTCCATTGATGGAATAGGAACAACAGTGAGGAAACAAGAGGACTGAACATATGAAGACAAATGGAATACTCCAGATGAAGGATTTTGGCAAAATGACCTCCAAGTTACTGAGGCAGTGGATTGCTTGGTGGTGGGTGATCACCTGAAGAGTCAGAGCAGAGCTGTGCTGTTGCTTGACAGGGAGATGCCAAAGCTGTCCCATGGATGAGTGTTTTGCTGGCTGGAGTGCACCAGAACAAAGGTTAACTCACTGGTCTTCTGAGGTTGGAGAATGTAACATCAGTAAGGGTTGTGCCTGCAGTAGCTGACACATGAGAAATAACTATGCTGCTTTGGAGGACAATCAGTGTCTATGTGCATTGTGCTTTTCCTTGGGGATTGGTTTAAATTTGTATCTTACTAGCTTTACCCTCCGTAAGTGGGACTGACCATCCTGTTTTCCTGCGTGATTATGGACTGGAGTATTTTGGGTGGCAGAGAGACTTTGATAGGGAGGTACCCTGAGTGTCAGAGGGTAAATACAGAGATGCAGACGAATGGACAGTGCTGGAGCTGTGCTGAATCTCGCTGTGGAACCATAAGTTTTCCTCTCAATGCTTCTCCTCAGATTTTCTGTTCTGGAAGCACAGCACTGTCTTTGTGACCAACAGAATTGTACAGCCAGGGCTCTGCACAAAACAAAACCATCGAGCTCCCTAAATCTAAGCTGCAAAGGAAGCAGTACAGGCAGTGCTGCGTGAGCTGAGTGCTGGGCTTGAGCTCAGCAGGCAGCTGTGGTGGATCTGAGACACCTCTGTCAGTGGCCCACACAATCTGCACCTGGATAGTCTGTGATCACCCAAGATGTGATGATTGATGGGTGGAACTTCTGTGTTCCTCGCTTGCAGGTTAGAAGTACTGCTGACCTAACGTTAGTTTTTGCCATTGTATTTGCTCACTCATCGTGAAGCCTTGACCCTGCCTGTGACTGACTTGTCTGAGATACTGCTCCAGAATTACGTATGTCCTGCTCTGGAGTTCTCCTGTGATTTATACATGTGAGTGAGCAGCAAGTCCACCTCCTGGAATGGTTTGGTTTCATTTTAGTGACTGCCTGACCCACACAGCTTTTTTCTTCCCAGGAATGTTTTAAGTACTGTACTGGATTGGCCTTGATCATGTACCTCTCTAGATTCTACAACAGAGCTACTGGACATCTTTGTTAAGCAATTGTGAAATAATCTGCTCACAGGGGAATAGCCAGTTCTATCCAGTGCTGTGCAGTGCTTAAGGAAGGACAGGGGAAGGATTTCTTTTGCACTTGTAGCTAACAGTCCAGTTATTGGAAGATCTGTAATTTATTTCCTACCCCCAAGTCATTTACCCTTTCTTTCTCTGCCCAACCCATCTCTTCTTTTCCCATCTCTCTTACCTTCCACCAGTTCCAGCAGCACATGGCTCCTCCTCACTGCTTTATGTATTTTCACACCAGTGTTTGTGTATGTCTGTGTTGTTCCATTCCTTTTTCCGATCCTGTTACTTCTCCCTCTCCTCCTCTTTACCAGATGCCCAGTTTTTCACAATTATTCTTTTTCTTCTTTCCTTTTGTCCCTGTTACCCTGATGGCTGCATTAGCAAGTTTTGCTGGTGTTGCAGAGGGTCTCAAGCAAACAGCTGCGTAGCAGACACTGTGCCCAAGCCCGTGACTGTTTGCCATGTTAGTAGATCACCACAGCCATTGTGTTTTGATAAATTCATTGTTGTCTGAGCCACCTCAGGAGCTGAAATTGCTAAACCCTGGATTTCCCTGAGGAGCCTAAATGGTTTGAGGGGGTTGGTAATGGGATAGAGGTCATTAGTTCAAATCCTGCTCAGTTCGTTTGGAAGCTGTCAGTGTCTGGTGCCACAGCAGTGTGAGTGAGGGGGGGATCTCTCTCTGTCCTCATGGACTGGCATTTGTATTTCCAGACTGCTCGCCCACCAGCTTCCTTGCTCTGTTTTTGAGGCCTGAGAAGGAGTAACTGGTGCGTTTTTGCTCTCTTTCTCTGTGGATTCTCCGTCTCTTTCCTTTCTCAAAACATGTAAGAGGAGCTTTTTTTTTTTTTTTTTTGATAAACACTTTTCTCCCTGGTGTGGAGTGTGGGTCTCTCTCCCTCTCAGTAAAACACCTGGCATACCATGACCATCTTAGCAGCAAAGAACAGGAAGAAATACAGTGAAGAGCAATTACTTTTCGTTCTACTTAGAAGGTGAGAGGACTGACCTGCTTGAGTGTCCTTCTGGGTAGTGATGAAGGCCTGAGCAAGTACAAGCTTCAGCCCCAACAATGTCTTTAGATTGGAGTAATAAGTGAAGGCAATGTTTATACATTATCCTAAACTTCACACTGCCTGTCCACTACATGTTCAAACAAGAGTGATCAGGGAAAAATACCCAGCTAAAATTTCTGGTTTTGTATGTCAGGACAATTTATATTTTTCTGATTTAAAATAGCGTCTTCAGTACTTTAGATACACTGCCCTCCTTCAGCATAAAGTTTCATGCAGATCTAAAATGAATGTCAGATACAAAGATTTATGTGCCACAGCCTATGTAAAATATCATTTCTTCCAGAACTGGTTGTGTAGTCAATAGGGTTAAATTAACCAGCACAAAGTTTGTCTTAAATCACAGTTGAGGGGGTTTTTTTGAGCACCAACCAGAGCCTAATCCTTTATATAGCCCTCTACAAAGGTGTCTTCTTCACACAGGCCCCTGTTTTGCTGTGACCTTTTAGGCTTTTGGACAGTCTGTCCACTTCTTTTCAAGCTGTGTGAGAGAACACTGCCTGTGTTCTCCCAGAGAAATAATTGTTTTGTCAGTAACCACAACCAACTTACTCAGACTCTACATTTAGCTCATATATTGAAAGTGTCAGATTGTTGTCATAGGCTGCTTCTCAGAAATGGTTCAGTGGTCCCTTGGATTCCCTCCAGAAAGGGAGACACTGGTCTCCAAGAAAATAAAACTTTAAACAAAGTTCCTGAGACCCTAGAGTGACAACACTATGTTTTTATTTAGACTGCGTACCTGTAGGATCCTCTTGTAGAGAACACATCCATGACTTTCTCAGAGGAGATAATGCAAAAGGATTGGGAATATGGGATAGAAGAGCAGACTGCAAAAGTATAATGGGCCTTAAGGTAGATAGATCTGTGAAAGAGTAGTGGAAATTAAAATAAAGGTAATACATTTTAAATACAGCTGTATTTGGGGAATATTTTGAATACCAGCTTTGAAATGTTCTTTTAAGAACTTTATCACTTTTGAGCACAACTGTAGTTATCAGCTGCAATTCTCAAGGCTGTGAATACTTCACTGTGAATATTTAAAATTAAAAATAACTCTGGGGATTTTTTATGTGGATTCTCAGGGGTTACGTGGATCAGAAATGAGATAGCTGAATAGTATTATCTGCAAATGTAATCATTGTGATATCCAGATGCTGCAAGAATGACTTCATGGTGTATGTTGAGTGTGAGTGGCAGATAGGCTAAACCCTTGCTTCAGATTGCATATTTCAGTCCTGGAATGCTCAAGGCAATTCCTGACCTTCAGAAGTAGGTAAAGCAACAGCTCTATAGTTCATTACATGTTCACCTCTCAGTTAAATCTGAAAAAGTATGTTGGTTCCCATTAAGAAAAGTGGAAGAGAGAAGTATTTGCCAAAGTCTTGAGGTGAAACATCATTCTCTGTTCTCTCTTCATGTTCTGTTCCTCAGCTCCATGGCTCTGCTGGCTGCTTTGGAAGCAGTTGTATTGATGGAAGGGAGCGTGTTTGAAAGAGTAGCATAAGGTGTAGGTAAACTGGAAGATTAAGATTCCTTCAAGTCCTACAGAAATACTCAGTGCCAGTCTTTGAAATAGGTGGGGGAGAATTAACTGGGTTTAGAGTGGCACATTCAAGTCTGGTTTAAACTTGTGTGGCACTATCAGATGGTATCCTGTCAAAGCAGTTGTTGCTGTAACAATTTTCAATACTTAATTATATTTATGTATGTGTCTAATGTGACTTGATTCTGGAGATAA
>JAWWEU010000011.1:6963250-7065566 GCA_035583155.1 Acropternis orthonyx
TTCTGAAAGGCTCAGTCCTTGTTATGCACCACCTATTCAAAACAATGCATGTTAGAGGGCTTGAAAAAATTGGTCCAACACCAATGAGCAGATGACTGAAAGTCCTTCTGGCAGCCTGATATAGGAGAGATCTTAGAGTGGTGTTAAAGCTGAGCAAGGTCCTGATAAAAGCCAGCATCAGCTCTGGGGAGAGCAAAAAGTGGTGGGACTGCTGCCAGGTTATGTTACTGAAATGTCAGCATTTGTGATCAGTACCAGGAGTATATATCTTTATATTTCCTTTGTAATGCCTCCAAGCTTTCCAGTTGCCTGAATAGAGAGAATCCCTGACAGATACTGGAGAATGAACACAAAACACTAGTCAATTTTTTGTTGGCCAGTTTTAAGAGCTGTAAGTCATTTGAGATCTGTTTTCCTCAGGCAAGATTGTGATCAGTTGTAGAAGTTGTGGCTGAATCCCTGAACCATCAGTTCTGCTCTGCTTCTGGTTTGGAATTATGTTCTTGCAATTAAATGGCAAAAAAAAAAAAAAGCTCCTATTTCAAGCAAATGTCTGTGCTTCATTATTTCTATGCTTTACAGATTACTATGCCTACAAATCTTTGTGGATTTGGCACTCAGGTGGAATTTTTCAAGACTACCTTATAGACCTCCAATTTGGACAAACACTCATCTGTAGTTGTAAAGTAACTTATTTCAAAGAGTTTCTACAGTCTGTGGAGTGATGTGATATGATGTGGAAGTTTCTTAGAGGACTGATAATATACACCATAGTGTGCTATGAAAGTGCTTGTGTGGTAACAGAAAATTTCAGTTCTTCGGGGTTTTTTAATGTGTGCTGAGTCCCTTCTGTCCCATCCAGTTCCTTCTGGGTTGTAACTGTTTGTGTCATTCCTTTTAGGATTCAGAAGGAGGACTCTATGTGTGCATGAACACATTTCTGGGGTTTGGAAGGGAACACATTGAAAGGCACTACCGGAAAACAGGACAGTGTGTGTATTTGCATCTGAAACGCCATGTGATAGAGGTGAGACTTGTGGCTTCCCAACTAACTACCCAGCAGTTCTTGGTCTCTTGTGCTCATTTGGGTGATGCATTTCAGACACAGACCAAATCCTGAGTGGCAGAAGTGAACACGTTCAGATTTGGGGCTGGGTATCAAATTCAGGTGCTTCGATCCCAACCAATCCTATAACTTCAGTTCTGAGATGAATCAAAAGCCCTAAAGTGTCAGATTTTAAAGGCAACTTGTTCCTGACTTCCACTGATCTTTTTCAGTACTCATTTCTGCCTATCACATGCATATTGTCTGCACAGTATGTTCATATTGTAGGTAGCTAAATATTTTCTGAAACCTACCTTTAAAGTGTAGAATTACTGGGTTTGGTTCAGATTTTGCTGGAAGCTTCTGGGATCTACAATGTGACAGGAGTTCTTTTGCTCCTAAAATTTCCATACAGTTAAATCCTGACCTAGCCTGGGATCTTAAGTTTAGCTTAAATTAGTGCTGAGTTCTAGAGACATGCACTGCCCCCTTCTTTAGTCTACCCCACACACATGGATGTGTCCATACAAACTTTATGTTCACTGTTCTTCTGTACTATCACTACATATAAACAGCAACTTACAACCTGTGCTTCATAACTGTGTGTGTGGTTTGTCTGACATCTTTAAAGGGCTGCTAATGACTTGTGACCTGAGCTGTGTGGAAGGCCCTGGGTTTGCTTATAGCTCACTGTTCCATAAGCTCTGTCTCTATTGGCAAGTTAGAGGGCTTAAAATAGCTGCTTGGAGTGGGTTAGAGTACTTGTTTCTCATTCTACAGCAACGTTTCCCCTGGGTGATGAGGGCCCTGAGTTATGTAAAGTGCCCTGACCACTTATCTTATTTCCAGTAGATGACTGTTCATATTTTATCAGAATTGCAGCGAGTTGGATTGCATGTTTTCCAGGCTGAGATTGTTAATAATGTTTGTTATACTTTAAAATTGCCTTTCCTTCTAAAGGTGGTACGAACATTTTACTTCTGGCTGTAAAATGAGTTTTTGGAGACCTTAATCTAGTTTTAGCAATAGTTCTTCTGACTGACTTTAACATTCCTGAAAGATGCTATCTAGAGACAGGTGGGCAGAAGTCCTGTCAGATTTCCTTGTATATAGCTTCCTTCCAGTACGGTAGTGTAAACTGGCATTAAAATGAGGCCTCAAAAACTCTTTTCCTGATAAAGATTAGGCCGAAGAGCTCTGAAATGGAAAGAAATATTCCAGCAGTTGTTTAGTTTTGCGTGCTCCTTCAGATGAACTCGTTCAGTGGTTCCTGTTTTTCCCCATGTGAATCATGGTGTTGCAGAGGGGCTGGCTGTGTTGGAAGGTGGCAACGCACTGGTGCTCTGGGTCATGTGGGAGGAAACAGGGTCTGACCATACAGTGCAGGTGAAGATTGCATCACCTAATAGGGCTCGTAGCCAGGATTCCTCATCTGGTAGCTGTGGATTTTTTTTACCGTGACTGTTTGCTCCTTCAGTGCTATCCTTTCCTTTGAGCAATGTGACACGTCAGGCCTACACCGGACTAGTTTTATGAAGTGTCTGGCACATGCTGCATTGTGGTTTTGGTTTTTTAAGCCAAGCTTTTGATGGTGTGGGATACAGTAAAGCCGAAGGCATTGGATATGCTATGTTAAGACTCTTTTAGTGAGGCTGCTGTTCTTGCTTGTGGTTCCCTTGGCATAGTCTTTGTAGAATGCACTGCATTGCTGCAGAAATCCCACTTTGCTTCCGAAGATGTTTGGAATAAGTATCAGTTGTGTATCTTGTCACAATTCAATTAGAAAGTAAGGGTCACATCTTCAGCCTGTTGGCTTAAGTAGAGCTGGAGTAGCTGCCAGTGGCAGATCAGCACCAGAGGCATCTGCTGAATCATCAGAAATGTGCACAAAGTGCAAGTTATGGAGCACCTTCTGGTAGAATTCTCAGCTGAACAAAGAAAATTGATTCTTTTATTTTTATTTTTAATTTTCTACAGAATTTCACTCTTCAGAATTTTTCAATCAGCCACTTTCCTGTAGTATGTATGATTTATGTACAGCTGACTATAGCTTGGTGCTATGGTGATACCTCAGCCCTTTTTAAAACACTGGGAGAGAAGCATGAAGGTTCCTACAGTGATGGGTTCCTGGATGTCATTCAGGGGTGGCAGTGTTATAAAAAATGTGGCATTGGTGCAGTTCAGGGGAATGCAGAACAGGCTGTGCTGTCACCTTGTCCAAGAAGCATCACAAATGAAATTTAATGCCACTGCTGATGCCTCCTGTGCACTCCCCCATTTGCTGGGCATGTTGCATCTGCTAGAAACCAAAATGGCTTTGTGCATGGGGAGTGTTTTCAGTGACTTCTGGTGGGTGGAGAAACGAGGTAAAACTGTCAGGTTGTGGGTTTTTCAGGAGTATTGAGCGTCTGCAATTCTAATGTATTTGGCAGTTTGGAAAATCAAACTGAAATCATTGCCAGCCTGGATTAAATATAAACTCTCCATGTGAGTTCTTTCTATTTGAAATCTCTGGTCTTAATCACAATATCTCACTTGGTGACATGAGAATTCAATTGGAGCTTCCTAGTATTGCAACTAGCACTGTTTTAGTTCTGAATCTATAATCCTTGGAGTATGTTTAATTTATTCATCATTTGTAATTGAGTTATTTATTGCTGCTACTTTTTAAAAATAGATTTGGATTCCTGGAGGCTTCCTTTCCACTTGTTAAATTCCAGTAGTACTAAGGAAAGAGAAATTCTGCTTATTATTTTCACTTGATTGAAGAATATTTTAATTTTTATTTTAAATGCTGAAGTTCCAACCCTGACTCCTTTTACCTTAGGGCTTTTATGTGTGGATAATGGATTATGTTCTTAAATGCAACCAAGGGGTGTCTGTTGGCATCTGCTCTTTCTAAGAATGGAAAATTTTCCTATGATGCATAAGACCTCACTGATGATTCAAGCAATTTGCTTAGGCCAAAGCTTTATTTACATGGTGAAGGGAACCACCCAAAATATGTGACCCTTTTGCCTGTGAAGGAGCAGAGGTGAACATGAACTTTCCTTAGGCTGACAGGTTCTTGGCTGGTTTCTCTTCACCTGTTGTATCCCAATATTATTATTACAAAAAAAAAAAAGCTGCCTAACAACCTTGCCAGTTACACTAACATTACACACTACATAATGCATCACGTTGGCATCAAATAGCCACAGAGGCTTATTAAATGTAATTTGTCTTATTTAATGGTGCTGTTTAATAAATAGCTTAAGAAGCAAGTGCATTGACTTTGACATTTCCTCAGCTACTGCTGTTTCCCTGGTAGTCTGAGGTATACAGAACTGGAAAAGCAGTGGCTGAAACTGAATCTCACCTGGAAGTTGCTGTTCTCTGCTGTGGAGCTTAAATGCAAAAATACAATAAAATCCCACTAAACAATTGCTTGGGTGTTGTGAAGTTTCCTCCATACACACAGACAACATGGTGGTAATTTGGATTCCTCTTAAGAGCAGATGTGGATGCTGATGGAAAGATAATTTTTTTCTGGATAGAAGAAAATTAACTGGACTAATGGATCACAGTGAAGTGCTCCTACTGGGATTAGTTATGAAGGACTGAATATTTTATATGGATAATAGCCTTTTCTTCTCCCTCTAATCCAGCTTTAGGCCTTAGGAAATACAGTTGGGAATCTAGTGGTGAGAGGTGTGAGAGGTGCTGGCTGTCACCTGCCTTGGTGACGGGACAGCAGTCTGACCATGAGACACCCTCGGCTTCATTGCTCCAGAGCCAAGAGTGAGGGATTCAGATGGAGCTTCCTCACCCCGTGAGGGTGGTGGGCAACGATGAGCTGAGTCCCAGTGTCTGAGGTGAATGAATTGGATTCAAATTTTTGCTCACCAAGGACTGTGATTTGACAGTGAACAGATAGACGTGTGTCAGAAATTGTGATGATGTGGGGTTGTTGCTGATTTACTGTTGTCTTGCTTGATGGATTTTTAATTGTTTTTCTCTCTCTTTCCAGAAGGTACCAGGAGCATCTGGTGGAGCTTTACCAAAAAGGAGGAATGCTAAGCTATTTTTAGGTATTGTGAGCAGCTGCTTCCACACAGTCCTTCTCTGACCCTGTCTCCCTGTGTACTTGGGTTCTGTCCACCATTGTGTCTGGCTTTGGGGCTCCTTGTGGGTTTTCTTTTCCTGTTTGGTTTTTAACTTTTGGTACTCGTTTTTAAAGTTTATCCAGACAAATAAGTAATTCTTAGCAATTTTGGTGCATATTGAGAGATGTGTGTATATATGCACGGAACACTTTAATCTAAAATAGACCCTCAAATATTCTCAAACAGCCTAGACTTTGATAGGCATTTTTTGACTAATTCTGTCCATTCTCTCTCTTTGCAATTTCAACAAAGAACCCTTTTATTAAAATATTTATCTATACTTAATGTTTAGATATATCAGGTACTGTTCTGCTCAGCAGCTGGTCATAGGAAGGGTTGTTACCATTTTAGAATTGTTGCACAGGTAAATGCTCTTAAGCGATCTTGTGGTCTCTCCTGTAATGAATGCAAGTGTACATATATCACAAGCATCTCTAATTTTGCTACATCCACAGTTGTATCTCCTTCCTTCGTGCAAAGCAGTTTTCTTACCATGTCCATATAATCCAAAATCCATTTATTCAGATTACCCAGAAAACCTGAGGACCTCATAAATATGGATGAGGAGAACATGGTGCAAAGCCAGTGTTCTCTCTTCTACTTCTTGTAGTATTTCTCCAGTTCATCTATTATTTATTCTCTCTGTATTAATACTGAATAGTGAATTTTTCTTCAGGTAATGAAGAGGTTAAATGTTTTCTTTACAATTGCCAGGTCTTATGGCTAAAGGGAGACAACAGCATGACCTTCATGTAGAATTGCTTTGATCTGTGGAACGTGTCCCTAAGAGCCTCTGCAGATTGTGATCGATTAAATTGCTGTTGTTAATGTCTGGAGTAAGTTTTGCAAGGAGAACTAAGAAAGAAAAAAGTCTGAAGATGACTCATAAAGTAATTAAACTTCTTTTGTAGGAAGAGACTGTTACATCACAGATGATGGCCTGAATGCCATTTACTGCCAGTCTGCATTGAAAATAATGATTGCTGCTGGATGCTTATAAAAGAATTGGTTCAGAAACAAAGCTGCCTGCAATGCAGCAATGGTTGTACAGTATTAGCAATGTGAGTGTAAAAATGAAGTACAAAAGTATGGTCAAAATTTGTTCTTGCTGATCTTCTGCATACATTTGGAGGAGGCTCCTGTCACTGTGCTGTGCCAGCACCCAGGGTACTGGCATAGTCTCTCATGTGCCATGTTGAAGTCCTCAAATTCCATCCTTGCAGATGGGCATTTTGTTCCCACTGAGTAGATCTGGCACAGCAGTTCCAAGTGCTCCAAGTCCCAGGGAACTTCTGAAGGCAGTGCAGTTTCACTGGGGTGGATTTAGCACATGGAAGTGTCACCATTTAATCCAGCACTTCTGGAATCTAATGCACTTTTGAAAACGTATCTCATCTGCAGTCCCTGATGACTGGGAGTAAAATGGTATCAACTCTCTCTGCTCAGATCCTGGAGATAGTTCTTCCATGCATCCAAATGCTTTGTGTCCACTTCTTTGAGTCTGCTGATTTTACTGGGTTTTGGCCATGCTTAAAGCAAATAACAAGGAATTATTGCTGTCGTTGTTCTTACCTGAGGAAATGAAAACACAGAGAAGTCAGCTGATTTGATAATTTTGTATGTGACAGCAGCAGAGGTGGTTAGCAAAATTTGACATCTTATCTCTTAATCCAGCATTTATTTAATTGGTTTGGAGCTGGTGGACTTCTAGTCTAGGCAGGTTGGTTTAGTTCTGTCTTTCTCATTGTGACCTTAGGCACCTGCTATAGAATGGTTGGGGTTGGAAGGGACCTCTGTAGGTCAGCTAGTCCAAGCCTTGCTAGAGCAGGTTCACCTAGGGGAGGCTGCACGTGATCCGGTTCAGGTGTGTTTTTAATATCTCCAGAGAAGACACTCCATAGCTTCTCCAGACAGCTTGTTCCAGTGCTTTGTCACCCTCAAAGTAAAGAAATTTTCCCTCATATTCAGATGGAACTTCCTGTGTTTCAGTTTGTCCCTGTTGTGCCTTTTCCTGTCACTGGGTACCACTGAAGAGAACCTGGCCCCATCCTCTTGACACCTGCCCTTAAGATAATTCTATCCATTGATAAAATCCCCTCTCAGTCTCTTTTCCAGGCTGAACAGGCCCAGCCCTTTCAGCTTTCGCTGATAAGAAAGATGCTTCAGTCCCCTAATCCTCTTTGTAGAGCTCCAGTGGACCATCCCCAGTAGTTCCTTGTCTTTCTTGACCTGGGAAACCCAAAACTGGATGCAGTACTCCAAGTGCTGCCCCTCCAGGGCAGAGTAGAGGGGGAGGATGTTCTCCCTTGGCTTGTTGGCCACACTCTTCCTAATGCCCCCCAGAATACCACTGGCCTTTTTAGAGGACACAGAGGCACGTTGCTGGCTCATGGTTAACTGGTCCTGTGGTAGAGGTGTGCACTAAACTGGCTGCTACCAGCCCAGGTGTGTAACCTGCCATCTGAGGCTCACCCTGTCAGACAGAAACCAGCCAATGATCAGTGGGTAACTCTAATATTCCTGTGTTTCTAGATGTCTTTGAATAATTCCCTGAAGGTCCAGAGATTTAAGCTTTGTGTACAAAGTCAATCCAGTTTGGGCATTTGTTACATTGCTTGTTATAATCCTCTTTGATGTAAAACTATTAAAGATACTAAACCCTTTTCAATCTCCTTAGTGTTAGGGAAACATCTTTTGGGTTCTCTGATTACTTTCTAGCACTGCTGCTATCTAGAAAATGCAATAAAACATAGACTGGTTGGGTCAGTCAACTGAAAGATTTCTCTTTCCCTAAACCTGAGAAGATTCACAGCAAAGTGTGTGTGTACGTGCACTTGTGCATTGGGTTTGGGGCACGTTTTGGTCTGGTGTTCTTTTGGAGAAGGCTGGAGGCTGTTGGCTGTGAGTGTTCTGTGTAATCAGGAAGCATCATGGCATTTTTTATTTAAATGTATGGATGGCCTTTAATCTGGCTGCTTTAGGTGTTGCTAGACAGAGGGTACATGATAACTTCAGCTCGGGCTGTGCAAGCTTTCAGGGGATTTGGAGTGATATTTAAAGCAGACTATCAGGATGCATGGAATAGTGTCCTTACTGCATTGCTGTCCAGGCTAGCAAGTTTGGAGATACTCTGTGCTTGTCAATATGTGTGGCTATATAAAACTAGTAAGTTTCATATCCAGCCTGTAAAATGGAAATAAATTAATTGATGGGACAAGATAGTAGCTCCCCATGACTTCACAAAGTTCTCAGATAAGAAGCAGTTGGACTGTTTGTTGTTTTTGATATGCAGCCTTCTGTTTAAATCAGCCACACTGTGGCAAATATTATACCAGTTTGGGAAAAAGAAGACATGATGGGACCAGGAAAAGTATAATCTTTAAATTTAATTTTCTTATTAGCCCATAAAAAGTTGTATAAATAAAACAGAATAGAACCAGAGCCGATTTTCCAAAGTGAAGTTTTTGTACAAGGTCTGTGAGAATACTCTGGAACTATGTGTAATAGTCCCCATACATATTCATGGACTTATCTGTGAATAAGAAAAACTCAGTTAACAGGAGGTACTATGATCTTTCTTAGAAGCTCTTGGTCAAAAGCAGCATAGAATAAGAGGGAAAATTCTTCTCCTGAAGGAATTGGAGGCCCAGTTCTTACCACAGAGTTACCAGCAGAGTCCCCCTGGACTTGTTACTCCCAGCAGTTATCAGCAGAGTCCTTCTTAATGTCCTAATTATGAAGAAATAATGCAATCATAAATGTTCTGGAAAGAAATTGAAAAATGAGGAACTGCAGTTTGCTGGTTGATTTAAAATTATCTAAGAGACTAAATCTAGAAGTTATTTTTAATGTGTCACTGAGTAACAAGACAATAGATGAAGTAAATGTTAAAAAATGCAAAGAAAACAAAGAAGCTCTTTAACTGTGTGTGCACAGAGCTGTGGTCTAAGTTACCTGTTGCTGTTGAGAGAGGTGGGGCGACTGGTTCTCTGAGATGTCAGCTCAGTTGTCAGCAGCTGTGAAAGAGTCAAGTGGAACATCAGTAGAGCAATATTTTGTATTTTGTTGTCTATCATTTTGCTTTATAAAGAGGAAGGGAACCTGTTTTATGAATAGAGAAACTTTATCTGCACACGGTATCTCTCCCTGCTTCTCTTTCTCCAAAACCAACCAGAAAACACACATACACCTCCCACTCTCCCCAGGTAGATATTTGGAAGAGAGGAGATATTCATTGAGGGAGGAATCACTACATTTTTGCCTTGTTCTGCTACCCACTTCCTGGCATCTGTTGGTCCATGCCAAGCCTGGACTTTGGGCTAAGCAGAACTGGCACAGTGGCTGCCATAAAACTCATCTGTAGACACGTGTCCGCTCCCAGATCGGCTACCAGAGCGTTACCTGCCAGTGCAGCAAGTTGTGGGAGCTGTTTTGAGCAAAGTCAGGGCTAACTTAGACCATCAGTTAAAAGCGTTTTGAAGTCTTCAAATGAACAGCTCTCTCAGCAGATCTCTGGGGGTTGCTGGTGAGTGTCAGTGAGGAGCAGTATCCTTGACACACAGCTGGTCTCAGGTCTCAGAAAAGAAAACTTCTACTTGGAGAGTCTGGGAGAACCTGTAAACTTGCTGAGCTTTTCCTGGATGGCACCTGCCTGCCAGTGGCAGTGAACGCACTCACGGCTGCTGTTTCTAAGTGTAAAGACCATTGCTAAGAGTGGCTGTGCTGGATCTGCCCACGGCTTCCACTTAGTTCTCCCAGGTCAGGAGCAGAGCCCTGTTTCAGGGGGGATATTTCTGTTTGGCGAGCTTCTAAGGAGGACTTCTACTATGACAGGTTTAAATTTATGTTTATGTAAGTAAGCACATGTAGAGTATATGTCTATGAATGAAAAGCTGTGATGTAGGAGAATTTAAGCATTTCCTGACAATATTTTTACAGTTTAGCCCAGTAAAGTTGTGCAGAACTCCCCAGCTTGAACTGATTAGACCACAAGTGAACCTGTTGCTGTCTGCCTTTACCATCTAAGTTTGAATTGAGTATAGAATGGTGAGCAGATACCTTACACTAATTCAGTCTTAATAGATTGCTGGTTTAGATAGAACTGTGAAAATTAGGCTAGATTAACACAGGCTAATGCTGCTATCAAAATAGTTCACAATTTGAATTTTGGTGGTTTAATTTTGCTTGTTTAACCCATGACTGTGCCAGAAATTCAACGGGTGAGGACTAATCTAGCAATAAGAATAGCATACTAATGCTTTGGAGATGTAGCAAGAAATTTGAATGTTATTTTATAAGTAGTGAATCATCCAAATGATCCTAGTAGGAAGTTTTGCTTTTCCTTTTTCTGGGAAGGAGGATGTTATGACTGTAAAGTGTGGGGTTTTTTTAATTTTTTTTTTTTTTTTATAGTTCATCTGATGAGGTCAGTGTTTTGAATGTGCCTGAGTAGCTTATAGTTTGCAAAGTGCTGCTGCTGCAATTCACTATTATTTGGAGGCTCCAGGGAGAAATTATTTGAATTAAAGACTCAGGCCTCCACTTCTAAGTCAATACAAGCTTGTCCATTGCTTTCAGTGATAGCAGGATCAAGCCCAGATTCCTAAGATGTCTTTCTAGGGTTTCAAAATTAGTTGTAGACTCGCTAGTCAACATCCTCATTCAATTTTCATGTTTGTATTCCCTTTCACACACACACAGACACATCCATATGCGCAGGAAATCCTGTTTGGGGGTCCTGTGTGGAGTCTCCTTGTGCCACTATTATTAGTGCAGTCAGTTGGTAACTTGTCTAAATCTGATCTGGGCGCATCCACTCCTTTTCTTCCCCTCTGCTGGGTTGGTTTACATTACAGTACTCTGTCTTCCAGCTGCTGTTTTCAGTCAGCTCTGCAGCAATGCATTTCTCACCGTCACTAAATGATGCCTGTGAGGTGGAGTAAATTTACTGACCACTCGCCCAAAATAACAACGTCAGTTGAGCCTCTGTTTTAACATGTCTGTTACTTTGCTTGTTGTCCTGGCCTCACAACACAACATTTATAACCTATGGATACTTTGTTTTAGTGGCTGCAGTGGGACTGGGACTGTTAGTCCACTACAAGGGAAATAGTGTGGACATTGACCTTCAAGCTGTCACTCTTTGAAAAGATTGCAAACTGATTGGTTGTCTTGTGGCTCAGTCTTAAAACTGAGTAAAGCCTTTTTTTTTGCCCAGAGATTCTTCCACTCACAGTGCATCTTGGAAGAACATCCTTGTCCAAGAAACAGCTTTGGATGAAGCATAGGTCTTGGAACTTCATGTTTTTCAGTGCCTTTAGTGTCAGAGTAATTTTTAATCAAATATGCTCCATTTGCAAGTAGATTTCACCCTGCTCCTCTTTCCTATAGTTACTCTTATTCCTCTTTCAAATTCTGCACTAGTTTGAAACTGCCTGCAGACTGTACATGATGCCCAGTGGCTTCAGGGTCAACCTCTGCCCTCATTTAGTGTGGGCTCCATTGCCTTCTAAAGTAACAGTCATCTGATTTTATTATATCTACCCTCATGCTTTCTCAGCCATGTCAGCCCTTGCACAGACGCAGAAAATATAATGCAAGTAGAACTTCCTTCTGAACTTGACAAGGATGGCTCTCAGCACACACAAGCCAAGATTTAAAAATATGAGTAGTGATTCAGGGGTTTTCAACTAACGTCCTTAAGGGGTCTCTCTGAGAGTCACCCAAAGGGATTAGTTTATATGGTCATCTGCTGTATCAAGGGATTGCAGTCAGTGACCTTAGAAGTCCTTTCTTTCCACTCTCATGTACTGAGTCTGCACCCTGAGAAACTGTCTTCAGAGAGGTAATTACTAGAAAGCACTGGCAGTCCCTTTTGCTTCCTAGTCAGAGGGAGTAGGTGCGTGGGTGGAAGTGTACCAGCTTTACATGGTCACCTTCAAAAGCCAGTTAAATCCTCACTGTGTTTCCTGGGGCTGGTATGAAGCTGTATGTATCCCTCTTAAAAATAAGGTGTGATGCTGCCATGTTGGGAGTGTCAGACATCCCGAGTTCCGTGCTGATGGGATGCTGTTTTCTGCTTTTCTGCTAATGTGAGCGGTATGAACCCCAAAAAGGTAAAAAGGAACTTCCCTTGCACACAGAAGGCTGATGCTCCTAAGCATGTGAAGTCCTTAGATGGCAGCAGATGATTGCTAATAGGATACTCAGCCTTTCATCCCTGGATCACTGGTTCAAATGCAGGTCAGGTCAGCAGAAGTAAAGTCTCTGCTCTCTGTGTGTTGTGAGATGAGCTGCAGTGTGTGCCTGAACACAGGCAACAGTGTCACTGCTGTTTCTGTATAGCAGATTGTAAATGCTGTAAGCTCAATGTCAGTATCTCAAGGAAATGAAGACACCAGCAGGTCTTACACACGTCCACAGATCCCAGCCGTGTGAGCTGGTGCCAGGTTCCCTCTGGTGGCTGAGACAGTGTGTGACATTTCCTGCCTCCAAACCTGGCTGAACACACACTGAGTATTTATCCTCTCTGTCCTCTTTTGGAGATGGTCACTACTTTTGATTTTGCTGTGCTGGCCACCATCAAATTTCTGGGCATTAAGTGAAAATTCTCTGCAATGTGTTGCCACATGTATCATCTGCTTGGAGATGCTCAGCTTCTTTGCTTCACAGGGCAAAAGAGCTGCTGCACATTGCATCTGTGGAGATTCCCTCCTTTATCAAACACAGGGCTCTAATACAAGCTGGGAAGGAAGCCTGGACTAAAGTGAGATTTCTGGTCATTTCTGTTATGCTTCAGTAAGGGAAGGGGTCATTATGAAAATGAGTGTTATTTGGGGAATTAGTAATGAATTAATATTTTCTGTATAAATATCATGCTTTGAGTATGAGAAAAAGTTCTTGGTTTTGTGTCTGTATTGAGCTGATGAGAAGGGGCTTTTGCTGGTTGCTGCTGAGAGAGAGAGGTCACGCTGCTGGAATTCCCTGACTGTGGGTGTTGTCACCCCTCAGGACTGGCTGGTGCAAAGGGGAGCCAAGAACTGATGTTCCTCTCAAGAGCTGTTCTTTCCAGGTCAAGTTAAAATATCTTTTGATACTTGTTTTATCATTAGGATTGTTCAATCTGTTACTGCCCTCTGGGTAAATAGAGAGCTTAATTTTCTGCATCTGGTTTCTTTCATTCTCACCTCTCTCAAATATACATTTGAGATTTCAGGCATTCCCAGGGTGCAGTGGTTGCTGCTGATGCTTGTTTGGCATTGAGTGACTCATTAAGCATATGCATGTACCTGGAATGAAAATAATACATCTCATTTTTGTTGGACTTCATTCTGTCAGTGACTGTCTGATACGTCAGAACACACTAGATCCCACATCTCCAGGAGGGAGAAGAATCCAGAAGATCCCATCGTTGCCTGGGCTTTCTTGCAGTTGGATTTTGTGAAATGTCTGGCACAATGTGTTTGATCTTAACTTTTTCATTTGTCCTGGAAAGAACTGAACAAGATTTTAACTCACTCTTGTCATTATGTGATAATTATGTTAATTAAAAATTATATTTTTTCATTAAGATAGAGATACAAACACTATCCATTTAGTTCCCTCCTGGCTTCTCTCTGGGTCCACATATTTCTGGACAAGCATTTTAGCTGATGTTGCTTGATCAAGGCTCATATTTAAGCAAAAAAAAAGTAATTCTTACACTGGAAGAATGTACACAAACACTTCAGAAGGCCTGATCTTCAAAAGAAAGCTTTATTAGTTAATGCATGCTTTTTAAACTCATAGTTAGAGTGGCTAAGGAGTTGAGAGGGATAATGTTAGTGTAACTGTACTGTAGCTATTTGAGACTATGGATGAGATGCAGGAAAACTTTCAACCAGGGTCCTCTTCAAGGGAGGAAAGGACACAGGTTGAAGATGGATGGGAGCCATAGCACGTTTCAGCCAGGTCTGTGATCTGGAAAATATGGGGTGCTCTTTCTAGTTGTGCTCTGCAATTTGGGCATGTGCAGTGTGCCCTGGTCTCCATATTCTCCATAGCATTTCAAGATCCTGGGTAAAAGGCACAGAAGTATTACATCCTCTTTTGGTCCAATATGAGCAGAAATTTGTTAGCTGGCTTGTAGAATGTGATGTCTGCAACAGAGCAGTGCTTGGAGAGGGGCCAGATCAGCTGTGTCTGTGATTGGGCATGACATCAAGTGGAAATTTTGGTCCTCGGAACATCCTCTTGCAGGATGGTCAGATTTCAGTTCAGATCAGGATTTCACAAACATTTCCAGCCAGAAGAAACTACTGACAGTGTCACCATGCAGGGTGATGCCAGGCAAGCAATGCTTAAAGTGGTACCCCTGCCATGATTTCAGAACCTTTGTCGAGGGACAATTCCCTAACATTCCACTTCTTGTTTTCCAGATCTGGAGACAAACAGTGATCTCAACAGTGATGACTTTGAATATGAAGATGAAGCAAAACTTGTTATATTTCCTGATCACTATGAAATCTCATTACCCAATATAGAAGAGTTACCAGCACTGGTCAGTGAGTGTGTGGAAGTAGTCCCAGGAATTGTCTCCTGTTTCTGTTTTTATCAAGATGGTGCTTTGTTTTTGTATGCATGCTGCTTGTTTGGACATAAAGATCTTTCTTAACCAGCTGTAATAGATTGTCAGTCATTTTTATAAGTTGTCTTTGTTTCTTGGATTTCCCTTTACCTCCTGTGTTCCTTTCCTTATGGTGCCACCTTGTCCTGGGAAAGCTCACATAGTATATGTGCTTACTCTCGTGCTGAAATAATAACAGCAGTCTAAAAGATTAGATGCATATTTGAGTGTATAAATAGTCTTACTGATAACCAGTTCTGTATGTGGTTAGCAACAGGCTCAATGCCAAGTTCTGTCCAGTCACTGAATCGTGTTAGGTTTTGGTTGACATACATTTGTCTTCCAGGTGACGATAGCTTGTGATGCGCTCCTCAGTGCAAAATCACCCTACAGGAAGCAGGAACCTGACTCCTGGGAGGAAGAGCTGCAGGCCTCTAAACATGCCAAAACACTTGTACAGTTAGACAATGGTGTTAGGATTCCCCCCAGGTGAGTGTAGTCAGGTTTGTTCCCTGTAGGCTCTGTAATACAGTCCAGGGTAACTGAACGGAAACCAGGAACTCAGCCCACAATTCCCTCGCGTGACTCGGGGCTGGCTGTGTGGGTTGGTTTGACCTGCCGTGATGGGAAACACAGGGCTGGTTCCTGCCTTACATGTTTCTGTTGTTTCTTCCTGTTTCCCCTCGCAGTGGTTGGAAGTGCTCCAAGTGTGACCTGCGGGAGAACCTGTGGCTGAACCTGACAGACGGTTCTGTGCTGTGTGGGAAGTGGTTCTTCGATGGCAGCGGCGGGAACGGGCACGCCGTGGAGCACTACAAGGAGACGGGGTATCCCCTGGCAGTGAAGTTGGGAACCATCACTCCTGATGGAGCAGGTCAGACACGTGGCGTGTTCTGAGATGAGGTATCTGTTGTGCGTGAGACTAACAGGGTATATCTGTTACCGAGTGCAAATGTTTGAGAGTGTGACATGGAAAGGGAACCCTGTGAGTCTGTGAATCTTGACTGGGGTTGAGGGAAATGACAGACACTCCATTCAGAGAAAGCTCATACCTGTTTTATCTGCTCTTCTCCTGTTTTGTATATTTTGTGTAAGTATTTTTTTTAAAATTTGTATAATAGTAAACTTATGATAGAAGAATGGCATTATTTTGAAACAACAGAGTCTGGAGAAACAGTATTTTTTTAGTTCTGCTCCATTTGCTAGAGCAAACAGTTCAAACTTACGTAACAAAGAAAAACAGGGTAATGAGTTTTAAGTTCTGGAAAGTCTGCTTGTAACAGCATGTTTGGGGTTTTGTAATTATACTGGAAACTGCTCTTTTTCCTTATTGACCAAAATACTGTTACTGCAACAGTCATAGAACGCTCATCTTCATGGGGCTGCTGTGATGCGCAGTTATAAAATGCCTCATGATCTTGAGAGTGAAAAAAAGCTAAAGCTGTATCCTTGTTTGCATATCCTCCAAGTGTGATGTTCTGCAGTATTGCTGCGGAGGGGATTATGGCATGTGAGGATTAGATGGAATAAAAATGTGAGAAGCTGAAAAATCATAAGCAAAGAAATCTTTTGCTGCAGCTGTATGGAGAAGTAAAAATGGAAGAACATATAGCATGACTGTATTTTGGTTTTAGTCCTTATGACTGCAGGGATGGAAAATAGCTGTTTAGAGCAGCCCATTTTTTTTAACAAGCATCCGTTGAGAGTTTTTCTAAGTCCTATTCAGTGTCAGGGAAAGGAGACCGTAGTCAGATTCAACCAGCTGTGCCACAGAAACACTAAGGAAAAATCATTCTTTTCTCTCCCAGATGGAATGTTATTTCCTTGCATGAGCCTGGTCTTCGATGATTTCTGTCCAAATCTCAGTAATTGAAGCTGTTCACGATTTGCCCAGCTGTAGGTTTCAACTGCATCTACAAAATAAACAGGGTATTCTTTAGTGTTTTTGTCAGAATTTTTTTTCTCTTTTCTTTCTCATCTTTGGTAGCTATACTTGTGTCCTTATGGCTGCTGTCTTTGTGCCTCCCACTGATCAGCTACTTCCTCTTATGTGGCCTTTGGGATAACAAAGGACAGGCTGTCATCCTCCCCTCTGAATGAGGGGCACCAGCTGTTCTTCACAGACCTTTGTTCTTCTGAGTGATGTTTACTTGGTTTCCATATAGAAAAGACTTCCCTCCCCCAACCTTCCTTGTTTCCTTTTCAGTAATTGTTCTGCCTCTGATCTATATTTCCGTGGTACTCATAACCCCTCGATAGGGCTGGATGACAGATGAGCCTCAGGAAAGAGGCTTCATGGCTGATTGTGACACAAAGTCTGTCTGTTTTCTGCTTCCCTGGGCTAGAGGTGAAGAGGTGACAGTAGAGCAGTAATAAGCATTAGTCCCTCTCCTGACATAAATTATTCCTTTTTCACACCAGAGGGAAGGAGAAAGAGGTAGTGCCAGTGCTCCACTTACACTTAACCTGCAGGTACACAGAAGAGAGCTCTTTGTCTGGCCCTGAGAAGTCTGTGCTGTGCACATTATGAAGGATTTCTAAGGCAGTAGCCCCATCTTGTAGCATCCTGTCAACAAACACATCTGGGATCAGGGCAGAAATTGACCCAAACTTCTCTCTTCCGTTCTCGTACCTTGGACAGGATGCACCAGGAGTCAGGCAAGTTGCTTGCCTCCGTAGGCTGAGCACCACTGGGCAGACTGTGGTACCTGCTGCCTCTCTTGACAGTGGCATTAGGTTTCATTTCAAGTCACCATGAGATTGCTTGTTTGGGAATAGACTGAGGCATGGAATGGGGGATTGGCAGTGGAAAGCCTATGTGGCAGGTACTTGAATGAGTTGCTTTATGGATGCTTCTCAGCAATTGTCAGATACTTTTTGGGGGATTCTGAGCAACTTGTTTCTTCAGGGACAGTGTTGCCATTGCCTGTTACCCTTTAAATAGGAAGGAGTGATGTCTGCACAGCCAGAACAGGTGTAAATCTTGAGCTGTGGAAGAAAGGGAAGTACAGGTAGCATTGTGATTTTTCTTTTCAAACAATAATAGGAATCATAATGATTATTCTCTGATTAATAATATTCTGTGTTGTCTGTCTCAGATTTGTCTTGGTGGGGTTTTTTTTCCCCCTTACATTCCTTCCTTTTTACCCTTTCTCACTCTAATGATACCAGCTTTTTGTGTGTCACATTTGCTGACTCGTCTACATTCCTTGTCTGCCAGAGTCTGTTTGACAGCACTGCACACCTGTGTTTGGTGGCTCTCATCTTCTTTCCTTGATTTTTTGAAAAGTGAATTACATCTTTCTCCCATGAATTTAAGTTACAAAACAAAAAGTACTAATGTATATGACACAAACTGGGCTTGAGCAAAAGTTTAGTCATGTGTTCCATTTCTGCTGCTCTGGGTCAATAGTCCCAGATGATTGTTCCCTGCAGTTGTCAGAGCAGAGGGAAAACAATATCAAAGCAGTCACCCAAGATCAGTTGCTGTGTAATCTCACTCCATGAGGTGCTTGAACTTCTGGCTGTGCTGTGACCTCACCAGAAAATTATGGGAATGCTGTGATGTCTTGTGTGTGGATGAACAGTCATGACTTCTGGGCATGTTTGCTACCACACAGTGGAATTCCTGCAGATGGGCAGCTACAGCCACATACATCCCAGGAAGGTCACTGGGACCAACATTAATAGAGTGTCTGATGGCTAGAGAGTATTAATGTTTGAGAGTATTAATGGTTTGAAAGTATTAACGTTTTTCGTAGGGCTGGTCAGTGTTAAAAGTTGCATTAGGTCTTTGAGTTCTTTGCTAACCTTCAGTGTGTCATTTCAGTGTGGGTTGGGTACTAGCAGACTTCAATGAGACTGCTTTTTGTGAGAGCAGTAGGGGATGGGCTGAGTCTGTAGATGCCAGGAGAGGCCAGGGTAAGGACCTTTTCAGCAGTGATACTTGTGCTGTGAGCAGTCTTTATCTGGGTTCCTGATATCTTCTGAGTTTGTTTCATCTCTCTCCTGGCTAAATTTTCTCTGTCAGCCTGGATCTGGCATTGTGAAGCAAGGTCAGTGCGAGAAACTCTGCCAGGCATGAAGGAAACTTGCCTGAGAGAAATGCAGGCAGACTGGTAGAGGGATTCTGGATTTTGGTGTGAGGAGAGACCAAAGCAGGGATGTAGTCATTTACTACAGAGGAAGAGACCTGAGAAGAGAAAAGATAGAAGGCCTGTTCAAGTCTTTGTAGCACATGTCTTATCACTCCTCTCCCTTTATGATGCCTGCAGCTTGATCATTATTTGCTCAAGTACTTGAAATCTGCTCTGAACTCACCTTCATTACAAGACTTGCTTGGTGAAAAAGTGGTTTTTATCTCTCAACTCTTTTGTCCTTCTGTTGAATTTATTAAACTTTGTTTCATATTGAAGTAACATCATTAGATGCATTGCTTCCCTCCACAATCTGAACTTTGCCCTGCAAGAATGTTTGTGAGCTTTGACTTAAGGCCATAAGGAACTGTCATAGAGCTGGAACTGAAATCTAGATCTCCCATATGATTAAGGAAGACACTTCACTCATAAAATCAATCTTTCTCCCTAGCCACAGATTAGATTAATCTTTGAAGTCCAGTTCGATGGTGTCCAATCCAAAAATCCAGTGTCTTTATTTCTAATGAAGAATTTCTCTGTTCTCCTTGAATCTCTGGGGGGGGAAGTAGATTTCTTATACTGTACTAGAAATTAAAATCCTATTGACAGTAGTCAGTTGGCCTGATAAACTCACAGTTGTAACATGTCTGCTTGTATCTAGTAGCTCTAGAAAAATTCGGAATCTCCCGCTGTCTTGTTTGAAATGTGAACTGGCCACATACCTTTGCGTCTGCTGTTCCTTGTTTTCCCTACAAATTTGTTATTTGTGGGAGGGAGAATACTATCATGACTGTAAATATTTTGAGATTTTAATACTGTGAAGGCGTGTGATTGCTTTTGAGGGCAGTACTTGACGTGATTGTGTTGAGAGCATTTGAGATACATACTGAGCTATGTGTTTGTCTGTGCATGTCTCTGCTGGCCATGACCAAACGTGGAGAATTTGAACAAGGGATCTTGTATAGGCAGCACTGAGAGTGCAATGTTGGGAAACAAAGAGAAGGGATAACATTTGGTACTAGAGCTCACTGGTTTCTCTCTGCTTTTGTAGATGTCTATTCCTTTGATGAAGAGGAGCCGGTTTTAGATCCTCATATAGCAAAACATCTGGCACACTTTGGGATTGATATGCTGCAGATGCAAGTGGTAGGAAATCCATCTCTTATTTGGTTTGTTGTTTACATGCTTGTTCAGTTGGGGGTGGGAGAGAAATGGAAGAAGAATGACACTTGTGGCTTATTTGTGTGATTCTTTCAGAGTGTTATAGTACTGAGTTTTGTAAAGTCCAGCCTGCCAGTTCCTGTTTTACTGTCTGAGATCCGAGTGAATCACTGCTCTCAAATCCAAAAGGTGCCTTATGAAAGAGGTCTTTGTGTTCTTAAGTTTACATTTTTCACCTCTCCTGTTTTATCTACCATTTGCCTTCAAGATGAAAAAATTCATTCAATTAGAGAAGAATATCTGGAATACTTAATTGCAGTGAGTGAAGGGAAAAGCCTGTTGCATGTGCAAACAGGTACAAGTCTTAAGCAAAAAGAAGCTAAGCAATGGATAAGTTAAAAAGTAACTGAAAGTTCTTTATGTAAATTTCAGTTTAGGTTTTGTTAAGAAATACATTACAAAATGAAAAAAAGACATTCTCTCAAGTCTAGAGAATAGTGTGGTCTAGGGTGTGATATGCTGGAAAGGGACTGGGGCAAAAAGAGTCCTGTTCCTGAACATGTGTTTGTGTCTGTATTAGTAAAGAAGTACTTCTAATAATTTGTATCTTAATGGATGTTGATTCCTGTTCTGTTTAAATTATCTAAGAAGTCAGAATAGGATATGGTTATAAAGGCAGGTGGGGTTTTTGTTGTTGTGTTGGGTTTTTTGTGGTTTGGTTTTTGTTTTTTTTTTTCTCCACTCAAGCACATAACCTAGTATCACTACCTGGGAACCTGAACATGAAAACTGCTAAAAATGAACAAACCTTCTACTGGTTTAGCATATTTCGTTGTCCAAGTGGTGAGAAAACTAGTAAGAACTGAAATGACAGAGAAGAGTTAAACTGCAATTTCAAAAGCTTTTGTGGTACTAATAATATTTTTGGCATAATAAAGTCCAATGTAATGCACAAAAAGTTTCTTTCATCCAGTGATTTTTCTGGAAAGCCTATTTTACTCAGCAACCTTGAAAACTTAGTCTCAGCTGTTGCAAAGGTTTCATCTCCAGCCTGAACAATCCTTTGAGAAGTGACACAGCAGTGCCAGCAGTGAATGAACTGAGCCTACAGGCTGAAGGCGGAGCTGTAAAAGGGAGAAACTGCAGTGTCACAAATTTTGGCTTTTCCCTCTTGGAAGAAAGGAAGAGTTCTTGGATCTGCAGCTTTTCATGTGGTTTGTTTGCTAGGGCCAGCTCCTACAGCAGCAGCTATTCCCGCCCATTACACATGGAGTAGAAAACCTGAAAAAATGCAGTGTTTGGTGCCGAGGCTTGAGGTCACAGCCCTGAGGGAAGTGAAACTCCCAGCTGGGATCGAGGTCACAGCTGGGGACACTCGAAGAGCCAGTGGTCTGTGGTGAATTGCTGAGAGGGGCATTGGAGGAACAAGCAAGACCCTCATCTTCTCCCTTATATGCAGCATTTACCTCCCTTTGCCATTAATTTGACTCTTCGTTTTTTGGAGTATAGGTAGAGTTGTTGATGATGATGTCATTAACAGTTAAACAGTTAACAGAAGTTAAACAGATTAAAAAGAAAATCTTGTGCTTTCAGACAGAGAATGGGATAAGAGATAATGATCTAAAGCCAAGAGTCTCAGAATGGGAAGTGATTCAGGAAGCTGGCGTGAAACTCAAGCCCATGTATGGCCCAGGATACACTGGCATGAAGAACCTGGGAAATAGCTGCTACCTCAATGCTGTCATGCAAGCCATTTTCAGCATCCCCGAGTTCCAGCGAGCGTAAGTAGCTTCAAACCAGTTCTTGTCACTACCTGCTGAACTCCTCAGTTTGTTGTTTTTCTAAGAAAAGTGGTATTTTGATTTTTGCCTCTCCTGCACATGGTCTTTTTCAGTCAGTTCAGTGGCTGCTTAGAGGATTTAGTGGGTTTACTGATCTGGAAAATGTTTTAACACAAAAACCAATCTGCCTTTGAACTTACTGACTTAGCTTCAGTGGTGGGAAATCGTATGCCACTCGGTAAATTTGATGCCTCTGTCTCTGTTTTTATATACATATGGACATATCTCTATTTATCTTGGTATCATCAGTATCACGTTAGGGTTTTTATACTGGTCCATGCCTTTTTTTGTACCACTGCAGAATCATTCTGTTGCTCCAGTGTGATTTGTGCCCAAAAATGGCTTAAACATGTTAATATTGATCCATGCTAGTGGAAAACAATGTACCTGTTGGATGCAGGTCTGGCTAAGGAGGGAAACTGTCAGAGGCATATTTTAATTAAAATTCAAAAAAATCATTAAAAGGGTAATGTAGGCATATTCTCCCAATGAATAATTAAGAGGACAAAAGCACAATAGAAGAATCTGAAATACTCTTGACTGATCAAAACTGAACGCATCACTCCAAGGAGAGAAGCCTTTTTATAAAGAGTATGTGCTGGAAGTAAAGCTTTCAGATTTTGGAAAGTCTGCCAGGTTTTGGTGTTAGAATTGCCTTCTGGAGAAGAAGAGGGAGAAAACTTGTGTTTGTTTGCTTTGTTAGCCATATGGACTCCAGTCCGTAGATTCAAGTACCAGCTCTTCTACCTCCATTGTTGAAAAATATCAAAATTGACTTTAGGAAGGAAGGTAATTTTCCACAGCATGGTCCTTGGAGTCACCTGGAGCAGTTAGTGTGGAGTAGTTGAGATCTTTGGAAGAGGGAGCAGGCAGAAGTCAGATATATTCTTTCAACATGGCCATACCTACCTAGCCTGTTTTTTCTTATGCTCTTGTGCTTAAGAGAACCAATGATCAGAGAGTGTGCTCCTAAATGCTTCACTTTCCAATAGATTGGCTGGAACTATGTACGTTATATTGTCAGAATGGTTTCTCTGAAGAATCTCAGTAGAAGCATTCTTTTTACATGATTTTATCCTGATAAAAATTTGGATTTATTTGCTTATGTTGGTTGGGAGTAGAAAGTACATTGGTTCTCAGCTCTGTGGTTTTGAGCAACACCATCTGCAGCTATTTGAAGATCAAGGAATAGAATTTAAATTCCAGATGAACAACACTGCCATGTCCTTCATATCTAGAAGCTTCTAAGTAAAACCTCAATGTCTGTTTTCTAATTTTTTAACTGTTATTTTTGCATGATAGAAGCACTCACCAAGGATGGACTGAATCACTAAGCTGCATTATTTGAACATTTCTGCTTTGTTCTTGCTTCCCAGGTATGTGGGAAACCTTCCACGAATATTTGACTACTCTCCTCTTGATCCAACACAAGATTTCAACACTCAGATGTAAGTTTTCTCAATTATTTGCTTGTTCAACTTAAATAGAATCTAAATAATCTAATGGCGGGGCAAAAGAACAACTTTTCATGGGTTTGGAAGTGAGATTATGACACAAGGTAGAATAGAAAGATTTTCCCACTTAGTTGCAGGTAGTAAAGATGTTTCATCAAGGACTCAAAAGCAGTAAACTTCTTTTTTGCTTGAAATAAAAGTTTTCTGTTCTTTCCTGTTTTTCTCACATGTTTGTTTCCACCCCACCACTTTCTTCCTTACAGGGCTAAACTGGGACACGGCCTCCTTTCAGGCCAGTACTCTAAGCCACCCATGAAATCTGAGCTTATTGAGCAGGTGATGAAAGAAGAACACAAGGTATTTGCCTGAGTTTGTACAGCCTGGTAACGAGGTACAAGTGATATCCTGAGAAAAGGGAACAGGTGCTGGGCTTTGAAGAACACGTGAGGATCCAGCATGGATGGGGTGCTTAGCAAGGTGGAATGTGCAGGATACCAGTCAGGGATATATTAGTCAGGCGCTATTTGTGCAGCACATTAAAGCGAGCATTGGTTCTGCTAATAAAGCATTCTGCTGCTCCAGGGATGGCTGCAAAAGTCCTTAGAACTTGCAGCCAATGTTTATCTTCTCTGAGGAAAAAAAAAAATGTTATCCAGAGAATCCTGAGTATTTGGTAGCAATCTTCTAAAACCCTCTGCAAATTTCAGAAAGTGCTATAAAGAGCTAAAGAATTCTTTCCAGGAAGTGTCTGACAAGATTCCACCTGATTTTAGGAGAAGCTCTCTTGGCAATGCCAGATTAGGTGGTGTTGGAGACTTTCATGTGGATGGAGGGGCCATGCAGAGCCACAGATGTAATGCATGTTTCTGCCACAAAGCCATGGTGATAGTTTCCATGGAAACAGATGTTTTCCTCTACCTTCATTTATCAATTATTGATACAGGAATTTCTTCTGAAATCAGAATGCCAGTGAGATTTTGGATAGAGAGAGCATCTGATACAGAGTAGTTTATGTTGCCGTAAGCAAAGTCCTGTGTCTCCTTGATTTGTACAGTGGCTGTTCGTTATTTTGGAACAACAAATAATGAATCCTGCTTGTTTCCTTTAAATAAAATTCAAAACTTGTCAACACCCCCCTGGGACTAAGGAATAGTGGAACAGATTTCAACAGACTCCATATATTAAATTCTATGTACTGACTGACTTGCTTTGCTGAACACACACAGGATGTGGATGAAGAATAATGTGCTGGAAGTTCAGGGACCTGAATCCTTTGGATAAAACTACACCTCCATGTTTAGCCCAGCAGGCAATACTAGCAATGAGATATTGAGAACTTTTTAATGACAGATGGTATAAAACTCTCTCAGGCTGTAGTAGGCATCTACTGGCATTTAACAGTACTTGTGTTGTTTATAAATGCAGTTAAAAAAAAATTGAAGTTAAATGCATCATATTACTTCCTTATCAAGCAATTCATAGCAGACATTAGGATTTGAAACAGCTTTTCCGGCTTTTGTTCCTTGTTGTACTGAAAATTCATTCACAAAAAAACCCATCAGATTCAGATATTTTCTCCGTTTTTTCACTCTGGGAATATGATTCTATGTTTTCTTCCACTTGGGGATGCTTTTTTTTTGTTTGTTGCCTTCCCTTCATCAACTATACTGGTATACACAGAGATAGTATTTTGTCTTCCAGAGAGTTGTAATGACATTTTAAATAAATATAGCTGCCTAGGATTTTAAGCCTTCAGTGTTTTCAAGTGCTTCTGCTTTGTGTCTATAAAATCAATTACTCATTTTATTTTTCTTCCTTTCCTTTTGTTCCCACCCCCCCGCCCCCCATGCAAAGTTTTCTCACTCTCTGAGCCTTTGGAACTCATCCAAAGTTTTGGGGAGCTGTTGCTTGTAAAAGCATTCATATGGGATCTGCAGTGGTCCAGCACAATCTATATTTAGCTAAACTGTTTTGCAGCTGTTGATGGGGAAAGTATGCCAGGTATTCTATAAATATTCGTGGTACTGTGGAGTTGAAAGTTTTCATCACAGGAGTTTAGCCTGCAAATGGCAGCATTTTTCTTGGACCTACTTTAACATTAAAAAGAGGCTAAAAGCCTAAAGGGTCATCAGGGTTGGGGTTTTTTTTGTGTCCTTGAGGTGGAAAGGGTTTGGATTGCAAGATTCAATCCTGTTTCATAAACTGTCCCACATAGCATGTTTCTCTTCTTTCTGCTGAAATGGCTGAGTACAAAGTGTATAGGTGGAAACAAGGCTGGATTCCAAACTCACGGCATTACACAGCAGGGCAAGTGTGCCATATTCCTGCTTCTGGCAGAGGAAGAAGCCTGTTATATCGTGATGTGAGCTGGTTTATGCATTTCTTTCCTCAGTCCTGGTTTTCATGAAAGGCAGTTGAGGACACTGAAGCAAATATAACCCAGGATTCAGAAATCCTTAGAACATTCCTTTATCCAAGCAATACTGATACTCTGCCTCCTGACAAGTGTCTTTAAGGAGCAGCCTGGGCTAATGTGGTTGCTGGTGTACTGCCAGAAATTAAAAAAGAATTAAAATTGAGAATCTGCTTCTGATTTCAGTGGCTGTCAGAATATTGTACCCTGGTAAAACAAAGAAGAAAATTTTGCTCTTTTAGTGTGTGCTTTATGTGCCTTCCATTTCATGCTGCTATTACTACTTTTATATTGGTTATGATGGTGCAACTCTAGTAATGAATGAGATTGACTGAGTTTTCAACAGCCTTTGTGAGTTATACTTCTGCTTGGATTGTCTGGAAAGTTACTTGGTTTCATGGAGGATGAGGGCAAATCTGAGTAAAAGATTGACCCCTTCAAAAGTGTGATTTAAATGGCATAATAGCAAGTGTTGTCTTAAGAATCTGGAATGGTTCAGGAGGCTTTTTAAAGTGTTATAGAAGATGAGGACTGGGGTCAAAAGTAGGACTCTCTGGGAAGCTAGAGATTTTCCAATTTCAGATAGTTTCCTACTGAATGGCTCAGTAAGTTATGGTCTTGCAACATGACCAGCACCTTCCTGAAAACTACTAACCTTTAGGAAACCTTCAGTAATTTTTTTTTAACTTGCAAATGCCATAGAACAGGTGGAGTGAGTGCTGTAGGAACGAAATGATAAAGCATACTCTAAAACCCTCAAATCATGTGTCAGGACCATTCCCGTTTTTATTAAAATGGAAAACTAGATGAAATAGAAACTGTAGTTTCTCCAGTGGCAGAAATGGACCACAGATAGATCTAGTGGGGTGAGTTTTGGGGTATTTGGTCCAGGATTGAATAAAAATCTTCCTTCAATGTTTTTCTCTTACTTTCATTTAGCCTCAACACAATGGAATATCTCCGAGAATGTTTAAGGCTTTTATAAGTAAAGGCCACCCAGAATTTTCCTCTAATCGACAACAGGATGCACAGGAATTTTTCCTACATCTTATAAATCTAGTAGAGGTGAGAAAATCCCAATTACTGCTTCATTTCCTTGGTTATATTAGAAAATGAGGGCAAATCTGTTATATGAGTGGCTAATTTTTCAAATACAGTGTATTAGGCCTTGGATCTGCAGAAAATGGCACCAATGAAAATGTATTTTGGTTTAGAAATGTTTGTTGCTTTATTTCTTCATTTTCTTTACTTCAGACTCTTGCATGACCCTGGGGCCAATGCTGCTGATAGGAACTCTAAGATTTATAAACATACGTGACCTTTTAAATTGCTGTTTGTTTTGGGTTACATGCTGTTTGTTTACCACATTGAAGGCTGTCATGGAATATTAATGAATTGGGTATTATGGTTGTTGTTATTATTCTTCCAAATTCATGTAATTGTTGGGAGCAGATTAATTACCCTGTCCATCACTTTTGCAAATCCCAACCGTATATCACTGGATCATGGGAGGATTGTCAGCTGAATATTTCAGTGTAAAATGTTAAGTTCCACTGAGCTCCAGCTCAGTTCTGTGTGTATAAGAATGATACTGTGAATTTTGATGCTGTCTTTCTGAAAAGGAATTTACAAATACATTCAGTTTTGATGTAAAGCATTTCTTGTCTACCCTTCCTCCTTCGTTTTCCCATTTTCCCAAAGAATCGAGGATGTTTATTCATGTGTTACAGTCTCTAGATGAAGTTACTCACATTTGCATGTATAATGTTCCACATCCCAAAATGCACGTACTGATTATAGGGTGGTTAGAAGACACTTCTCTGTTTCTTGCCTGATAACAGGCATTAACATGAACAACAAAGAGGAGGTATGTTATTTGTATGGCATTCCCATCTGGATAATGAACTACAAGTTGCTTGTTCTGTTTCAGTGCAGATTCAGAGTGGTAGGAGCAATTCTGTTTGCTGAAAGGATGCTCTGTGTTATTTACCTGAGCTTCCTATCTTTGTTGCAACCTGCCACCTTCCTACCTTCTTCTGTCCACCTTTCCTCAGTCAGGTTCATTAGGTGCATACTCTGCAGGTTCCTGTGTGGAAGGACACTGCTGTGGGTGCAGGCGCTGTGGGTGCGGAGCTGAGTGCGCGCTGAGCAACCAGATCCGGGGGCACAGTCGGTGTCTTTGGGCTTGCCATCAAAAGAACCAGCAGCCTTTGGGTTCTCTGGCCATTTTAGTGATAGTCATGTAAGTGATTTGGTCTAATGTTCCTTTCAGAGGAACCCTGTGGGTTCGGAAAACCCGAGTGACGTGTTCCGGTTCCTGGTGGAGGAGCGCACGCAGTGCTGCCAGTCCAGGAAGGTCCGCTACACGGAGAGGGTGGACTATATCATGCAGCTACCTGTTGCCATGGAGGCAGCAACAAACAAAGGTAAAGAAAGAAACTGGTCTGTTTGACCCGGGGATGTGCCACATCACTTGTAGTACGATGCGTTCACCCCTGTTTCGTGTGTGTGTTTGGGGAGGGGGGGCATGTGTGTGCCCAAAGGTCCCCTTTAGGACTGAGTCTCCTTTGTGTCCTGGGCAGTGAAACAGTTTATAAACTAACTTCCTCATTATAAAAAAGGAACTGAACATACTAGCAAATTAATATCTTGTAAAAACACACACACAAACCACCCCTGCAAACGCCCCAAACCAACCAAAAAACCAAGTTGGCTTTGTGTTTGTTTAGCAGCAGATTATGAGATTTTAATATGATAACAGAGAATAGGGGTATAAGATAGTTTGTCATCTATAAAGACAAAATAAACAGTTTGGATACCCTGGACTTCAGGAGAGGACAGAAGGAGAATGAGGTGTCAGATGTTAATTTAATAAAGAGGAGTGGCTTTTTGATGCCTACCAGCTGTCTGAATAAGGACACTTGTTTTTAGAGGAGGCTTGAAGACTTGGAAGCAGGAGAGAGTCACTGACAAATCATGGTTTCCCCTGCAGTCAGCGTTGAAGAGTCTTGCAGACTAATATAATAAATGTGTGCTTGAAGTAGAAATGAAAGGGACATCACAGGAGCACTAGAAGGGGGATGTGCCTCTGGTTTCATACACTATCTCAATATGTAAAATATTTTAAAGCCAGAGGGAACTATTTAGACTGTTTGAGATCCTTTGAAGTAGCACAAGGCTGAGCATTCTACCTATTCCTTTTCATCCAGCCTGCAACTCCTTGAACTGGACAATAAGTTCAGGATAACTTTGCAATCTTTGTCCATTAGTTTCAGTGATGATTCTGTCGCTTATAAAAGAGCGTGTTATTTCCAGGTAATGACTCAGAAGATAGATTAGTTTATAAATTTACCATATGGCACTGCTCAGCTTGCTGGTGTCAGGACTTTTTCTAGATCATACATAATCCTGTCCTGTCCAGCAAGTCAGCTGACACAGATAGACAGCAGTAACTTTCCAACTCAGATTGAGCTGATAAAGTGGGTAGTTGGTGTTACTATTCACACAGGATTCTGACTGTCATGACAAGCTTTCCATTGGCTGTTGCCTGGATTTCCAGTTCTGTGTTTTCATCATGACCAAAACCCTTCAAAACAGAGGTGTGTCTGTAAGTGTAGCTCCTGACCCCAATGCAGACAAAAAGATTTGATGTCTGGTTAAAGCCACGTAAAAGTTTTATTGCTAAGTAATTTTTTGCATTTCTGAAATCATGACAATGTTCATTTAGATTTTAGTGTTGTGCATATTTCTCAGATGAATTAATTGCCTATGAGTTGAAGAGGCGAGAAGCAGAAGCTGCAAGGAGACCTCCACCAGAGCTTGTCCGTGCCAAGATCCCATTTAGTGCGTGTCTGCAGGCCTTTTCTGAACCAAGCAATGTAGAGGATTTCTGGAGTAGTGCCCTTCAAGCAAAATCTGCAGGAGTTAAGTAAGTGTGTGTCTGGCTGCCTGTTAAAAACTGCTCTGTGCTTACCTTGCTACCAGGCCATGATGCAGAGAGAAAGAGACAAAGGCATAGTGGCTTTGGTGTTGTCTCAGTGTTGGGGCTCATAAATGTGATGTGCAGATCAAGCCTGACAAGAGCTGCAATGACGAATTGAGGAGCAAATCAATTGTTCTCAGCTGTCAGACTCCAAGAGGTGATGCAGTCTGGTTAAGAGCTTGAACTTTAAATGCTTGTAGCTTAATTGCTTGCCCACATTTTAGAATTTGATCCTGTGTATCAACTAGCAGTAGTTCATTTCAGTGTGCATGAGGTTCTGAAATCTGTGCTGCTTGTGATTTTGTTGCCTTGTTTCAAAGAATCGTATTTCTTGTCCTTCCCAGGACTTCACGTTTTGCTTCATTTCCTGAGTACTTAGTGGTGCAGATAAAGAAATTCACCTTTGGCCTTGATTGGATACCCAAAAAGCTTGGTATGTGCTTTTTATATTTACCTTTTTCTCATTCTATCCAAGATAATCAGTAAGGTGTACATGCTTTGGTCTATAACAGGGACCTGACTTGAGACTTAAGTTTATACTGTGAAGATCATAATTGAATCTTCTTTCCTTTTATGACAAATGAAACCAATCCATCAGGTCTGTGGAGGTAAAACAGTTTCATGTAATCTGACCTTGTAGTTAAATCGGGCTTTAGTGTTCCAAATTTCTCAAACAAGTATTTTCAGAAGGAGAATCCTATCTGTGCTTGTACCTTGAGTACCAGCCCCCTCTCTGCAGGGGTGGGTTACACCATAAGGTCATTTTGCTGGGTGCATAAGCTTAGCCTGTTTCTCTGCTTTTTTAGATGTTTCTATAGACATGCCAGACTTCCTGGATATCAGCCACCTTCGGGCCAGGGGGCTCCAGCCAGGAGAAGAGGAACTTCCAGACATTGCTCCTCCCATTGTCATTCCCGATGACCCAAAAGGTATTTACTGGCTTACTGTCTCATGTATTCCCATTTCCTTCTGGCACACAGGGATTCTCTTTAATCTTCACATTTTGGAACTGTGACCAAAAAGCAGCTCTGTGCTTCTGTCATTGAAGACTGTTAAAACATTCCACAGCCTTTTTACCTCCCTGCTAGACAACCTTAGTTCTTCCAGCTTTTCTGCTTTGATGTTTTCAGGGTTTATCATAGAATCACAGACTGTTTTGGGTTGGAGTGGATCTTAAAGATCATCTGGTTCCAACCCCCCCATGCTGCTGGCAGAGACACCTTCCACTAGAAAGTTTGATAACTGATGCAGCTGTTTTGGACTCTGTCCAAACAACCTTCAGTTAATATCCTTGAATGCCTTGTGGTGAAGTCACTGTGCACTTCCCAGGGTCTGGTGCAAAGGACTTGGTCTCAGACCCCTTCACCGAGTCTCATGACAAGTGTCAAAAGTGGGTTGGAACATTGATCCAATTGGTCCTTACATTTGCATAAGAGGTGTTACTAAACTGCTGTCATGTTTTGTACTAAATTTTGTTTAAAACCTGGTGATTAAGTAGTTTGGGAGGTCCTGTACCTAAGTCAATCTCTTGAGTTTTGTGTACTCCTTTGTGTACAGTATATGGCCCGTTCTGGTCAGAAGGAATTCTAAAATCTGTCTTTTATTGTGATTGTTTGCTGTAGGATTTTAGTGTTACACTTCTGAGCAGATGCTCTTCTCCTCAGTCACAGACTTCACTCAGATAGCTCGGAACACTTTGGTGGCACAATAAGCGTATCATGTCTGCAGAACTGATGAATTCACAGGACAGTACTTAATACACAAAGGAATACAATTTAAGATAGAAGCTTTCTGGGCACAGGTTAAGATTCAAAATTTTATCAGTTTTTCAAATACAGGAATTATTAGGCTCTAGCACCTGTTTGTGCATGCGTAGTCCTCTTGTCTGGATGTATGTGGGCTGTACAGCCCATTAAATAAGGCTCTGTCTTAAGAAGATGATGTCAAACAGCTACCTAAAGTATTTCTAGAGCAGAAAGAAAGAGGAGTGAATAACATGCTATGCGGCTTTTTTGCTTTTTCTTTCTTTCTTAAATACTGTTTCTTTTATGCTGAAGTTCAGAAACAAGAATATTAGAATATCCTCCTTCCTCATTCCCTGGGTTTTTCTGGAGAACAAAATGGTTTATATCAAGTAAAATGATGTCTTTATAGTGTGACCTTAGACCCAGGTTGTTGCAATTTCCTCCAAATGACTGAAGTTTGGATGCCTCAGTATTTAATAGGAAGCCAGTAATGCAACTACTCTTGTGACATGACGGCCCCATTTGCTTGGATATTTACAATAAAAGTGGCATAATATGAAGCTGTAGTTTGGTGAAGGGAAACCAGTACCTCAAATTGTGTGCAGAGCAAGAAGATGGCAAAATTTAGTTCTCTAAAAGTTTTAATTTCATCCCTTGTCTGTATAGGTTCCTCCCAAAGGCCTTTTCCTTCTTACACTCTTGTTCAATGACCTGACCTAATTTTAGTGTAATGCATGGGGGATGGTAGTTTATTTATAATAAAGCAGATTCTTGCTTGGGCCAGCCGCCAGCTTGATTTCCTACTGGTTTAGAGTACCAGTGACACTTCACTCTGAAGTAAGTTAGGGAAATTACTGCTCTAACTCATGGCTAAAACATCAGGGATATAAGATTGAGTGTCTCTATGACATCAAATGTTCCTATGACTTTAAAAATATGGAATTGTTTTTCACATATTGAATCTACTCAGCCTCATGTAAGTCCTTTTCCCTGTTTTTTTTCCATTCTTAATTTTCAGATCATATGACGAACCATTTCATGGAGTGTACGTATCTCATTTTTCTGAGACTGCTATTTCAGCTGCTTAAAAAATTCATGCGTTTGCTCAGCTAATGGCTCCTCTCTCCTGATAGAGATGCATGAAATGTTGCCCTGCATGCTTCTAAATAACAGCTGATTTCTGGACTTGTTCAGCGTTTACTTCCATGTGTGCAGGATTCTATAAAAAAGTCCATAGTAGCATCAGTGTAGCTGGAATATGAGCTGCTTCTCCATCTGCTGCACCTGAGGAGGATCCTGCAGTTCTGCAGAACACAGCTGCTCGATCCTGGCTCCCTCTGGACACTGATTTAATCTAAATCTGTCAGGCCCTGTCATTCAGAGATGAAGTTCCAGTGGACACTGGTAGATCCAGCAGCTGTTATTTCTCTAACCTGCAGGATCCTGCTTTGAGAGGTGCTTGTTTTGGCTGCCATCTCTAGCTAAGCTCAACATCTGACTTCCTCACCCCTTGAAATTCAGTGGTGAGGTTTTTAAATAGTTAAAGCCCTGCAGTAATTCTTCAAGGTTTAATGATCTATTTAGATTACTGTGACAAAAGACTATCACTAAATCCATACCAACTCCTGTAATGCTTTGTACAAGGCTATTTTCTTACGGCTGTGGGTTTATTGAAGTACTAAACCAAGTCTAAGTGACAGGTACTGTAATATGTGGCACTATGAATAACAATAAGACATGTTATACAATGGATGAAATGAGACTTTTATATTTTAGAAGGTCCTTTCTTGTAGCCCTAGATATTGATGAGTCTTCAGTTATGCAGCTGGCAGAGATGGGCTTTCCTCTGGAAGCATGTCGGAAAGCTGTGTACTACACAGGCAACCTGGGTGCTGAAGTTGCTTTCAACTGGATCATTGCACACATGGAAGAACCAGGTCAGTGACTGGACGGTGTAAATTAAGCTCAATTCCTGGTTGTGTATTTTGGCAGTCAAGTAGAAATTTTATAATGTGTGACAGAGACACAACGGTCCCCTTCCCCACCTGGGAAACCTGGAAGTGTGACTGAATTTTCCTAAGCTGCTCCTGGGATGTGCAGATCTTGACCATTATGTGGTATCCTCTGCCTAGAAGAAGACAACAAACTAAGCTACACCAGAAGTACACTCTCCTGTCCTCACCAATGGTGTGGGCCAGCTCTGTGTTTCCACCCTTTGGCTAGGTCCGTGCTGCTAAGGGGGAAGCTGACTTGTGATCAAGTGTAAGTACAAAGAACCCTGTGGTCTGGATGCTTTTCTTCCATATGAGCCTCCTCTGGCTCAGGCTAGAGCATTCATGCTGTACTTAGAACCTGGGCTATGGACAGGGCTGCTGGATGTTCTCCACTTCCTGTGTTTCATCCATGCAAAGTCTGGACTACTGATTCAGCACTGAGTACATCTGAGTACTTGCCAGGAAACTCCAGATTTGGTTGAGTTCACGCTTCACCATGGGCTTTTGTGCTGCTTGTGTAAATGGGGAATGATTTTCACTTGGGCTTAGCTGACATTTTCAGGAATGGAATCAGTTCATTTTACATCTGTGTGCTGGGTTGTCTATTATCCTGGTGACATCATTGCTTCCATACCAATCTGTGCTACTTTCCTGCAGTTGTTTCACTTCTGCAATGTGCCAAGTTATTCTAGTCTGCTAGACATTTTGTAATGTGCACATTCATTTTATTGTTTTTAAGGCTTCCCACACATCTAAGTCCCAATTTAGATGCCAGTGAAATGAACTTACACTGATTTCAGGACTGCTTTTGAGGTCCTGCTTGTTGTTTGTTTATGTTTGTTGTTGACTTTCCAGCTCAGTGAGGCAGAAGAAGGAACTGATGAATGTTTGTTTGTTCCAGACTTCGCTGAGCCGTTGGTCATACCTGCATTTGGAGAAGTTGCTTCCAGTGGGGCAGCTGCATTAGGAGCTGTAGGGTTAGATAACCAACCTCCTGAAGAAATGGTTGCAATTATCATTTCCATGGGATTCCAAAGGAATCTAGCCATTCAAGCGCTGAAGGCAACAGTGAGTTCCATGGGTTATTGGTAGCATTGGATTTTGTTCTGTGCTTTGTGCATGTGCATGCTCAGATACCTTTGAAACACATGTCAAAATCCACTCAGTGGGTGATGCACCAGAACTATTCTGGCAAAGGGTGGGATGTCTGACTTCTCTAGAGTGGGGAGGGTGGGTTTTGTGTTTCACTCAAGTGGTAGAGTGTGGAAGACAGTGAGTAAAACTTACCTGCTTTTACTATCAGTTGAAAAGTAACCTGGATGCCTAAAGACTGTGTGTGTGCAAGATAAGAACCCAGGGCCATGAGTCTTAGTTATGGGATTATTTTTCATCTGTCAAGCTCCTGCAGAGTGCTTGTTGAATACTATTTTCCTTGGAGGTAGAGTGTGTACCTTACAAGTTCTAAGTGCTGTTACCATGATCTTTACTCTGTTCAAAGATTGTTGAGTGGCAGCATGATGGTAGAGAATGTATTAAAGGCTGTTCTTTTGATTGTTTTGACTCACAGAACAGTAACTTGGAGCGTGCACTGGAGTGGATCTTCAGCCACCCTGACCTTGAGGAAGAAAGTGAGCCTGCTTTGGACATGATGGATATGGAGAATAATGCTAATGCCAATATCCTTGCAGAGACAGGGTCAGAGGGACCCAGGATCAAAGATGGGCCTGGAAGTATGTTTTCCTTCAGCTATGATGTTGTTGCATCACACATACACCATTCATAGAGCTCCTTCCTCTTGTAAAAGCAGTTATTGTGGGTTTTTGGTCATGATCCAGACAATTTACTGCTTCTGGAGCTGAATCTGGCTCTGTTGGCTGCTGAATTCTGTGGGCTGTGTTTGCTCAGAACTCTCTTTCATTGAATAACCTGAGTTCAAGTTTGTTGTTATCAGAACATATAAGTCTGTCCTGGCCTAGGTTTACCTTTTGTTCTGTTGCTATAAGATAAAAAGACAAAGAAAAGCTAGAATGTTTAAATCTTCAGAAGCTGAGCATCCTAAAAACAATGCTGCTGTTACAGATCACCTGAGCTTCTGTCCTGTGGTCTGCTGGGGGATTTTGTAATCCCTCCAGCCAAGCTTATTCAAAATATGTCAGGTATAGTTGGTATCCTGCATGTACTGCTTTTGTTTTGTTTTCTCTTGGTTGAGATGCTCTGTCACAGTGCTGCTAAATAAACCACAAGATGGGGCTAATGTACAGCAGGCAAAGTTGTGAAGGAGGCAAAGAACCTGATGTAAGTGGGACAGCACTGAAGCACAAAAGCTCTGCAGTGGTGCTAATGTAAGGAGAGCACATAACATTTTTTGAAGGGTCTTCAGTGACATACTGTAGTGTGTTCTAAACTTCTACCTCTGTTCTTGAATATAAAGGTCTTATGAAAAAAAACTAAGAGACAATTTGATTTTTGTTTCTGTGGTTGCTACTGTTATAGTAACATCATAAATATCAACCTTAAGTCTTTTGGAGACACAGGAAACATTGATTATTGTTAGGTTAGAAAAAAAAAAGATTTGGAATAATTATTTTTTGTGGTACTTAGCCTTTATAGACTGAGACCATTTTCTGAGTGCCTGAAATCCTGATAACCAACATGATTCTGTAAAATGGCTCCAGAAAGCCTTCTCCACCAAAATCCAGACCTATGTCCTTATGCAATATCCTGAAAGAAGGTACCCTTTTTCTTTTGGTGGTAATTTGGGTGAGTGGCATGAATGGGTGGGGATCAAGAACCAATGCTGAGTTCTGCAGAGACTTTAGGCACAAAAATTGTCCTTGTGTTAAAGGAAGATGTTTCTTTCCTGTCCTTTCTTTTATGGGCTGCTAAAATATAAATGTCTGGATTTTGATTTATAGCAGAACTGTGATCACAGTTACAGACACAGCTAATTTGTGTGCAGAATGAACTCCATATCTGGCACTTTCTGTGGTGCTCTCTGTGAACTGGAAATGAATCTGCTGTTTTCTTTCCTGGTAGGGGATTAGTTTGATGTTTGACAGTGAATCTGACCACTAGTTAAAGTGAGAATATGCTGCAGCGTTAACAGAAGCTGTGTCTGGGGATGCAGAGTGTGAGTTAGGAGTGCTCAGCTGCTTCTCCAGTATTAGAAAGAGTGTTTCCCCTGGAGTCGTAGTGCAGTGTTAGCAATAAAAAACTTACAGTGCCATTTGTGTTTCTTGAAACAGGATATGAGCTGTTTGGGTTCATCAGCCACATGGGAACATCCACAATGAGTGGCCACTATGTTTGTCATCTCAAAAAGGAAGGAAGGTGAGTGTAGCTGGGAGACTCACACAGGGATAAGCAATTACTTGATTTGAGGCATGAATCTTTACAGAGCAGGGCGTGTTCACAGGAGACAACACATATTGTTACCGTCTATGCCTTTCCCACCAAAGAAATGAAAACTGTCACAGATTGCAGATGTGATGAGTCAGTTCTGATTCCACTGAGGTCTATGCTGAAATTGGCTCTCCTGTGCTTGCTGTTCCAAATTTGTTCAGTTTGGGGCATTGGTTCTGTATCTGGCTTAGTTTATCTGAGCTGTCCCCAACTTCCTTTTGTTCACCATCAGTAGAAACCCATCAAACTATGGGCTGATACTTTTATTGCTGGTACTGTGGTGCTGTGATTTTGATATGCTTTGATGATTTGGCATTGGGAATCCTTGATTTTCAAATGATTCCTCATTTGCACTGTAACTACACATGCCTCTGCATGTCCCTCCTCCTTTCAGTTCCTGACTGCCAACACACTGCTTTGGCTGTTACTCTGATCTTTTGTTCTTGTTGCAGTGCCTAATTTTAGATTTTAAGCTCTTCGAAGTTTGTGTCTGAGAAGTCTCTGATAAACTTGTGATGATGTTTATACACATGGAATGTAATCGGTCTTGTTTTCCTTTCAGATGGGTGATCTACAACGACCTCAGAGTCTGTGCCTCAGAACGACCTCCCAAAGACCTGGGCTACATTTATTTTTACCACAGGATACCAAGTTAGACCTCAAATCTATTACCTGGCCTTAAGAAGCCATAAGCCTTTTTAACCTGCCCAAAAAAGCGTACCATAAAAAAGAAAATCTAAAACCAACAAAAGACCCCTAACCCTTGGACTGCCAAAAAGCAAAGGAAAACATGGGATGTTTATAATGTATTTAAAAACAGTCATTTGATGCCGCCTTAAGTGTTAGATGGGAAATTTCTATTAGGTGCTGTATAGTACATTGTTTTAAATTTATACACCTTAAAAGTCATGCAGATTACTGGTGGAGTTTGCATCCAGTGTGTGGAGAAAATGGAAGCTTCAGTGTTGAGCAAAAACAGCCCAGCCCAGCCCCTGCCTGTTCTGTCTGTGCATCTGTGGAAGACCACAAACAAATATTGGTGTGTTTGGTAACTGGAAGCCAATGTTTTCAACCAGAGTCCAGACCACTTAGGGAAATCCTATAAAAGTTCGAGGGAGAGGGTATGTGACTGTTCTTCAAAGCAGAAGGTCTTATTTCAGGGGTTATTTTCAGTGCAGTGAGAAAAGTCAACTGAAGTTATATCTGTTGGAATTCAGTGGAATAGTATTTTGATTTGCCTTTTTGATGCATAAGCCTAAGAGACTAATGGAGATAGAAGTAATCTCCTGTCAGTGCCCGGTACGTTTTCTGCCAAAGAGAAATAGTAGATTTTATTTTTACAGACATAGGTTTCGTCATCTTCTCTTGGATGTTCATTTTTCAAGTTCTTCCAACAGATTCAGGATTACAACTGGCTGAAAGAAGTAGCCTTTCTGACTATGAAATTAAATGCATACCCTCAGGAAAGGCAAGGGTAGTATTTAAATTTTGTTTTCTTATGGAGGAGGTAAGGAAGAGTTTAATGTCCTGTTATATTTATTTCAGGGAAATTTGCATCTAGACCACTCATTTTCCAGCTGAAATCAACTCCCTGACAGAGTACTCGCAGTGAAATTCTGCTTTCTGCTAAGGATTGTTTAAATAGTGAGTTTCATCTGTACGTGGGCGAAATTGATTAGTAAAATAGCTGATTTATTTGTTTGGCCTTCTATCTCCCCCTTAAAAAAACCCGAACAACAAAAACCAACAAGAACAAAAAAGTCACAACTTGAATTGATATTTCAGCTTTCTTAAAACTTGCAAACACACCAATAATCTGATCTCTTCAACAGACACCTTCTGAAAGGGGTTTGATGTCTCTGGCAGGGAGGAAGGGGTGGGTAGGTAGGGGCTGGGCCTTTCCTGTTCTTTTATTTTGTTTTTGGTGTTATATCAGTTTGTTTCACAATCAAGAATATATATGTGGGCTTTTAAATTATGTTTGAAAACACTAATTCTAGAAAAACTACAATGGTGAGTGCGAAACCTTTCATGATTCCAAAAAATACCCCAAAGGTTCACAGTGTTGGTCACTGCTTGGAGACTGTTGCTGGAGTTGCTTTGTACTTTGTGTTCCTGAGCCCTCAAAATAAATGGCAACAGTCAAAAAACTCTCTTCCTTACAGAGTGCAGGAGAGCCAAGGAGGTGTAATTACATTTTTTCTGCAGTCAGTTCTTGCAAGTTTAATAGCAAAATTCAGGCAGCCACACACAACAGAAGAGAACCCAAATGAAACATCTGGTTCTGAGTAGAGTATTTTAATGTTTTTCCCCGTGTTTGGGGATCACAAAGCCTCATGCAGAGCCAAAAAACACTGATTTTTTTTAATTAAAACATTTATTTAGAACATTTATTTTTTAATCAGTTTTTGATCTTAAAATATTGTGAGAGAAATTCCACTGCCATAATTCTGTACAGTGTAAAGGTGCCTAATTGCTGGGAAAGCTCCCAGCACTTAGTGCTCTTATTGACGTAGAATTGTGGTGTCCTAGCACATTAATAAGTGGCCCCTGTGAGATTCAGGTGCCTTGTAATTATTGAGCCATCAGTTCTCGATTAAATAAAAGATGCCAGTAATTTTTTTTCCTTCTTCCAGGTTTTAGATATTTGTGTACTTCACCAGAAAATGGCAGATTTGAAAATGGGATCAGCAAATTATGCAGTGATACATCTTCTATTTAAAGTGAAAGAGCAAAACTTCTGTGTGTATATATGTCTTTTTTCATTCTGGCAGTAGGAAAAGGAGAACGGGCATTTTTATTTTTCCCTTTTTTTTTTAAAATTTGTTTTAATTCACAACTATATTCCAAGGAAGTTCAGCACAACAGCTTCCCTCTTTCCTCTTGAACTTAAAGGGCTATTTATAAACTAACAAGATCTGCTGGCCACTGCCTTTTTACTTAGAAACTTTGGGTAAATAAAGGCCAACAGAGTAATTCCCATGGTCATTATTAAACTGGAAGCATGGCTGGTCTTGTAGGATGAAGGATGGAGCTTGGACTATTGCAAACCATTTGTCTGGTGCATCCTAAAACTGCAATGGCTGTGGGGCTGCCTGATCTCAGGAGGCACATTTGGAAGGCTTGCAGGAGGTATGATGGGTTTGGTAAACCCAAAAAAACCTCAAGATTAAGGTTTTAGTTTTAGCTGGGCCCCAATTTAACCTTAATCTGAGTTTTTTTGGGGTTTCCCAAACCCATCACAGGAGGAAAACTGGAAGTAGTGACTGAAAAGGGAGAGCCCTTGGCTGGCTGTGCAAGTGACCTGTGACAGCTCAGCTCCTGAAGTTCTTTTCAGTTCATGACTCGTGTTCTGCCTGCCCAAACCCACCAAGTTGGTCAGGAGTGCAGGGAGCCTTTTGGGGGAAGGGCTTACAGATCTTCTGGAATTTAGCAGTTTAAAATATGTTACAAATTCTTCAATCAGCTGTTTCAGGCATTATTTTATTCTCTCTCAAAGCAGTGGCTTCCCTTCTCTTTCCAATTGCTGGTTAAGTCGTCTCCCTTTTGCCGTGAGATACATGTGAAGAACATCTTGAATCTGGAGGAGCAGGATGTAAACTCCTGACTCTTCAGCCTAATGTGGGGGAGAGGAGTTTGTTTTGGTGGTTTTTGCTGTTTTTTTTTTTTAAACTTCAGCATGCAGAAACCACACTCAGACAGACTGTACTGAATAGATGACTAATTTATCAGGCTTTGACTGCTAAGATTTATATGTGCTGAATTGTGCTGGGCCAGGCCCCAGCTCACAGCCTGGGCACACTCCTGTGTCTGGGTGCTGTAAGAGCTGCTGGGGAGTTCAGTGTGCTGAGGGCTTCGTGGCAAAAAGGGATGGAGCAAGAAAAATCACTGTGAGCTGTTTGAGACAATCTAACCTGAGAATTATGGCAAGCCAGGACTTGGCACTGAATAATGCTCTTATTTCTCAGACTGATTTTTATGTTTTTGTATGATACATTTGGGTTAGGAAATTGGAAAGAAGAAAAACTCGACAATTTTTCCATATTTAGGATAAAAATTAATTTATTCAGAGCTGTGGTTTTAAAATAGGTGTAGACATTTCTGAACTGCTGTCACTTGTAACTCTGCTGGGCTCAGTGGCATTACCTCTGACTCAGCCTTGGTGGAACTGAAACCAGCATCAGCCCAGTCCTTTGATTCAGGCAGCCTCCACTGGGTCCCAGAACACACTTGGAATATGGGTGCAACCAGAGCTCACTAAATTGCTTTAGAAGCCTCTCCAGTTCGTTCCTTTTGTTCTCCATCCTGGCCACAGCCATTTTAATCCTCTTTGCCGTTTTCATGCATTGAAAAACTATGCAAAATATGTAACTGGACATTTTATTGTTTCTCCCATCACCTTTCCTACCCTGATGGCTGAGATCACTGTCTGATTTCTACTCACTCTTCAGCAGTTTTACTGTTCTACCCTGAAGTGTCTGTCCTGGTTTACTTTGCACCACTCAGAGTTGTTTGCTTGAAGCACTGTTAACTTTTTGGAGAGTATTTGTCTGAGGTGAGAAAGGTTGTGAATGACATCGTTGCTACTGTTTTAAATTAAAAAAAAAATATTCTCACATCTGGTGACTGTGTGGATTCTTGCTTCTTTCTTTCCTGTCTGAAGAGGAATAGACTGACTGTGTTTTGATGCTGCCTCTTTTCTCACTCTCTGTGCTCATGTTTTACTTCAAAAAAAAGAACCTGCCGAGGGAACAAAGAGGTTTGTGAGAGTCTCAGTTTCCTGTGACTCCTGGCAATTTGTGGATTGAAAAAAAGAAAAATCCCTCAAGCCCTGAGTGGATATAAAACAAGGCAAAAATAGAAAATAGGATTTAAGTTGACTGATTTTTTTGGTTTTAACTTTTAAGCCAGTTGATATTCTTTGATCACAGGAGCTGGCAATGTTTGTGTGGAATAGTGTTGTCATTTCACTCCAAATTCCTACTTTATCATGGTCTGTAATTCTTCATACTCAGAAATTTAATCTGCTGTTCATTAAAGGAGAACTCTGTTTTCCTCACATGTAAGGACTTTACATAGCAATGTGACCATTGGGTCTCTGGCAGATGTGGGTGAAAGAATAGGCCAAAACAGAAGACTGAAGATGACAAGCATTTCAACCTTTTATAGGATCATTGGACCAGGAACTGGAGTAGAGGTAAGAGGTAAATCTGGGCTCTGAGTGACACTTCCTGATGTGGAAATAAGAGCACATGTGACATGCTGAATGATAAGAAATGTGAAGGTGGTTCAGCTTCTGAAGTCCAGATGTAATGATCTGGTTTTGTTTCTTTTCTATCACAGATGTCCTTTGTGACCATGGCAAGTCTCAGCACACTGTTCACACCACTTGTAGCAACTGGAAGAGGTGGGAGAGTGGCTCCTTGTGCAAGCTCAAGGGCTCTGTTCAGGCTTCATCCAAGAATTTCCTGTGTAGGATTTGTACTTGCTAGCTTTTGCAGACTGTTTGTGGGAGGTGGTACTGGATAAGTGACAAGTTACCACCCTCTTCTCCCCCTCACTAAAGCGGGAAGCATCACCTCTGTCCCTCAGGTGTACTGCAAGCCTAACGTGGAAAAGGGAGGCACTGACAGCTGTGGTGGAAGAAAAATGCAATAAAATTATTGAAGGCAGATACTGCATGACTGACAGCTGGCGTGGAGTGGGTGATTGTGTTTTCAGATGTCTTCACCAGTATGGTTCCCTGATTTTTTGAGCAGTTTTGTGTGTGTATTTGGTACTAATGCTTTTCTCCCAACCACTGTCTTTGGGTTCAAGATGTCAGTGCTGTGTTCCTGATCTGGGCTCCTACAGGGAGGGTAACTCCTGGGTATTCCTGCTGCTGCTCTGTTGGTACATCTGAGCAGCCAGAACTAAACTAACCTTCACATCTCCTGGCAAAACGCATCAGTGTCAGGAGCCCACACTTACTTTCATCCTAAGGGTTAGTGTGTTGTTAAAGCCTGTTGCCTTTCCTTCTTTAGTGGAGGGTTCTGGTTAAAGCCATGCACAGAGAGCTTTCTTTTTGCTCTGGCTGTGTCTTCTGGGTTTTTTTTCCAGAGCAACCCACATGTCCATGGAGAGTGTGAGCCTTTAGATCCATGCTGGTGTGGTCCTGCCTTGTCCTTAGCCCTGTGACAGCCCCCCTGGCTGCCCACAGCCCTGCAACAGCATACAGGAGTTTTTGTCCCTCATGTCTGTGCTTGTGCTGGTGTCTCAGAGCATAGAGTAGGAATGACATCGTCCTTATCAGCCTCTTTGCCTCGTCCTACGAAAGCCAAAACTGAAAATGCCAGTAGCAAACTCCTACTATAGTGCTTGGGAAGTTTCTCGAGTAGTGATTTCAGTTCACTGAAAGTTGGTTTTGTTTTTTTCATAAAGTTTTTTTTTATATTATTACTTCTGTTTTAATTGTTGCATTGTCTTCAGAAAAAATTCTGATCTACTTTTTTTCCCATTTTCCTCATGTGGACTGTATGTGCAAAATCCTTTGGGTCAGGCCTCAGCTGGTGCAAATTCCAGTTGTAAGTATAATTGATCAACATGTTGAAATAAAAATAAATTCTATCAATAATTCTGCCTCAGAGTAACAGTTTATGGAAAATGAGCACAGAAACATCTTCTGAGCTTAATTTTTAAGCAGAGAAGCATGTTCACTTTGCAAACAATAGAAGACCTCATTGAAAAAATCCTTTCTTTCAGTTGGAGACACAGATCCCTCCTTTCAGTTCAAGTAATTGTAGTCAAGAGCATTTTCAGGTTGAAAAGAAGTTTTGAAATATTTGAAGCCACAGACAAAGTTTATTTTTAAAACATATTTAAAAATCGCACAGTTATAAATACAGGTAAATAAATACAATTTAATATGTGGAAAAGAACCCAAGGAAGGCATGCTTCCATTACAGTACAAAAATACTACATTAAGTGTGGTGCTCTGCAAATAGTCATCTATGACCTTAATAAATTTAACACATCTAGTATGCACATCATTCTTTTTCTTTTTTTTTTTTTTTTTGAGGAAATAGATTATTTGAAACAGCAGTGCAAAGGAAACACCAAATTAAAGCATCAGTAAACTATAGGTCTGTGTTTAATATTATACACAGCTGATAATGCACTAAGTATGCAGAGGCAGAGTTACCTGCAGTAAGAAACTGATCTTTCACCCCGTGTGTTTCCTACATTCAGATTCTCCTTCTGGGTCAGTATGAGCCTTGGGAAGGGAATGTAAACATTCAGGTGTCGGGCTGAGCCGCCCCCTGCGCTCCCACCACCCGCCCTGCCAGGCCTGGCCCCTGCACTTGGCTCTCCCGGGGGTGGGGAGGGGGGCAGCGCAGGGCTGGGCAGCAGCAGGGCTCTTCAGATGGCCCGGGGCAAAGGGTCTGCCAGCCCTGTGATCAGTTCTTTCCCGTGCGCTGGCTTAAAAATAAAGCCAAAAAGAACTGATGCAAGACTGCAAAGGTTTTTCAAAGAGTTTACAGCATATAGAAGAAGCCACGCAGAATGCCTCTCAAAACTATATAGTTTTATTTTACTCTAGATATGTTATACTCTGATATATAAAATATATTTATAAATTTTTTTTAATTTTTTCTGAATTTACAATAGCTTACTGATATTAAAAAGGCTGTTGAAATTAAAAGTTTAGCCAATGTTGATGGCATTCTGTAAATGTAGAAGGGGAAAAAAGATCAAAGCACATCAAGTCTTGACCATGCAAGCTTGCTTAATGGGCTGTCACATATGCAAGCATTTGTAAAGTTACAGCATATTTTAGGAAAATTTAGATTCCTTCTGTCTCTTTCCTTTGCTGAATGCCTGTTACTTTGTGGGCTGAGGCTCTGAAACTTCCCTTGGATTCTGTGACATGCCTGTTTTTCACTTTGCCTAGGTTTGTTCAAAGTGTCAGTGATCTCTTCATGCCTGACACTCCTGTTCTCTGATTTATTTCAGCAGTCCAAAACCAGCAGAACTATAACAAAGGAATCTGACTTCTAGCCTAGGTAAGGTTTGAATAGTAGATAATACTCTATTGCATACCCACCAGTTTTTTTTTCACAACGTGCAGTGCATTTTGTCTTACCATTTTTGTCTGTGAATACTTGGCATATTATAAACATTTATTACATAAATTCACTGTACAGACTGCTAAGCTGACAACACTGGTGACCAGAAATCACATTTGTTCAACTGTGCAGGTTATTCATGCAAAATAACTAACATGTCTCATTTTGCAGATGCATGTTTGGGCAAAAGAGATATACAACCACTTTATGTTTTGCTCTGTTTCTCACTGGCTCCAACAGACAACGTCTGCCAGTAATTGTTATCAGTTGTTATTTCTGCCATGGTGGCTTCTGTGCAGTGGAGGCCCCTGCTTTGTGGATGTGCCTGGGATCACCCGGCTGCTCTGTTGGTGTTGTCAGGGTCCTCCTTTTCAGGCCCAAGTTTTCTAAATTTGGCTCATTAGCTTAACTCCATATGCTGAGGTTTCAGCTGAGTTAAGTGTCCTCAGCTGAATGCAGCAGATATTCAGATCCTGTGAATATTTCAAATAGGACACTGAACAGTGAGCTGCTTTCAGAGCTACTGGGCAAGTTTGAAAAGCCTGGCCATGGTAAGTGAGTGCAGACTGAGACAACAGTTTTTTCACTGATTCTGGGAATCTTTTTTCTCTAGTTTGTGGTGTGTGGTTTAGACTAGAGAAGAAAATGTGAAAGTCCAAACACCCAGCTTCCCTGTGTAAGCTGCGCAGATTTAGCTTTATAATTCTTGAGAGGCTACTAAAACATGTCTGCAAAAAACTGTTACTAAAGGTGTCTGTTATTAATTAAACACTTGAAGCAAACATGAAATCCACAACACAAAGTGATTTCTAAGGGTGGGATTTTAAAAGGGCTCTGCATTTGGTCTAGCCTGTTCCAAATAATATGAACAACTCAGATCTGAGTTTGGCAGATGCAAAGTACTTTTAAAATATTCCATAGAAGATACCAATCAATAGTTTAAAAATACCCTACGTGTGGGCCTTCTGCATGCATTCTGGAAACACGTGCTCAGGTAGCATTACTGCATGCTTTGGGTTAATGCTTCAGAGCGGTTATTGGTTAATGTAGCTGCATGCACATGAGGTTTTGTGTCATTAGAACCTCCCTCTCGATATTTTTACAAGTTCTGTGACTTATCAGATCAGAAGAAAATACCATTAGATGGAGGTATGCATATGTGTGTACCTAAAGATCAGATCTGTTCCTCAAGCTGACATAAGCCTGGCACCACAAAGTTTCTGTGGTCATTACAGTTTAAGGAGATCAGCCAGAATGAGCTTTTTGCCTTCATTGCAAAGCCTCACTCCATAAACAATCCCTGTGATTCCAACAATTCCTGTTCAGCTCTTGCAGTGGTACCAGAGCCAGCCCTTGCCTGGTCACTGAATACCTGCACATGAGCTGATCATGCGAAGTGCTGAGCACTCCTGTGAAGACTCCAGGCTTCCAAGTGCTCGGCAGCTTGATGGATCAGGCTTCTAGGTCCTAGATCTTCCTAAAGCTTTGCAGAGGAAAAGGACAAGGACAGTCCTAAGCTGGGGTTAGGAAAATGTTTTTTAGTTGTGTGAAATATAAAATAGAAAAAAGACTCAAAAATTTGGAATCGGTTACCTGGCAGTGATAAATCACCTCTGGAAAAAGAGAGGAAGAACAAGAAACAGGGGTGGGAGATGGTGATACACCATTGCAGCACTGTAATTTAGCCTCACCTCATAGATGCTGTAGAGTTGTTATCCTGAAATGTCTGAGTCTCTTCTCTGCTGAAATTGCGAGTCTGTGTGTGAAACTTCTTCCTTAGACCTGGGCATCCTCGTGTTTGTGTGTTACCTTCCTATCCAGGTGAGTGGTGGCCTCACCCACTGTGAGACAGCAGCACTCCCCTGCTCCCACACAGTGCCATCACGTGCAATGGTGATTATTTCCCATCTTCCTTCCTTGCACACCTGGGTGTCCCGGATGGCAGGAGGTTTTGACGTGGTCGAGCTCACAGAGAGCACTGAGAACGGGACCCAGATTTGCTGTCTCTCACTCTCAGGCTCAATCTGCTACTCTTCAGCACCCGCCTTATTTATCCCACCTCATGCTTGGTTAGAAGCACAAGGAGATGAATTTTCTATTCAGGTTGTTAATATGCTGCAGCCTCCTCACGTGCTTCCTCTTGCTGTTTCAGGCAAATATACATGCTTGCCCTGAATATTTAAGGAATGCCATGAGGAAGTCAGATCAAAGCTGTACCTAATCCTGTCTGCTGCACTGGCAGTGCTTGGCAGTGGGGGCTAAAGGAGGACAATAAAGCCCAGGGTGCTAAAGAAGTCCCCAGAAGTCCCAGGAGCTGCAGGGTCTGACCTATTAGAGAGAGGTGAACTCAGTCTCCAGCTGCTCTCCCACACTGACCAAGGCAGAGCTGTGTGAGATGTGCCACTGTCCCCTGTAAGTCTGCCTGCTTTATCCTTTCCCTCGCACAGTGCCTCAGTCAGTGGTACGCGGTTAACTGGCCACAGGCTGCGTACAGCGGGAGAGAACAGCTGGGATAGTCTCGGAGGGTGTGCACCATCTCTTTGGACAGGCTTTGCAGCCCGTGTCCTGTGCAGCAGAACTCGGCACCAGAGCTCTGAGCCTGCCCTCAGGAGGCAGAGTTCAGCCCCCGTGATTTGTCTCAAGGTTACACAGACAACTCGGACCAATCCCATGGGTGTGGACATGTATCAGCAGATGAATGTAGTTTGGAGCAGTGCATCTCAGGATAAACTAGAAGCTACCTACTTAGTCTGTTCTTTTAGGAGAGGCTTGGAGTTGCATTAGGTTTTCCCAACAACTGCTGTGTTACTCATCCACAGGCTGGAGAAGATGTTTAGTGAACTGCCATGAGTATCAAATATCCTTTGTCATTCTGACTCTGAGAGGTCAAGTACTTATTTTTTTTAATTTGAAAGATATGAAAATAAAGTTCCTGAACAGCTAATTCCTCTGGGTAAGCACTGATTATCCTACACCACAGCACAGAGGATATTCTAGAGGAACTTGCATGATGGCAGGGCATCAAGCAAAATCTAAGCACATATGCCTTTGCTTTACAGCCTCTTCTCAAAGCTGCCTCCCTTCTCTCTTATCACTTCCCAGGTTCAATTGCACTGCACCTTCTGCTCTGCCTTATCAATAAAGAGCTGTCATCACACATCGCTGTCAAAGCAAAAGAGCAAACTGTTGTCAGCAGATATGAATACAGCAGCCCACTTAGCTAAAGTGACATTCCCAGTCAGTCCCATACCCCATCCTTAGAGAAAGCTGCAGGAATTGGTTATGAAACGCTTGAAAGATAAACAGGAATATAAATGTAGACAATGAATTAATAAAACACCCTTAAAAAATTTCTGTAGCTGTTTCAGCATCTCTGGTCTGTGGGAGGGAGAGAGGAGTAATATGTTTATTTTTTAATGACAATCAATTATTTTTAGTTAACAAACTATAGATGGTGATTAGATGCAGTGATTGCACTGTCTTACATGGAATTTTTCTTTAAGTGGTTGCTCAAAATAACAGACAGCTGCAAGAAACTTAAGGTTTGTACGGGTGAAACTGTCCAACTCCCACAGAGCGTCTTTCTCTGTGATCTGTGCAGTTGGATTTCTTTTTTATCCAGCCGAGCTGGATTTTTCTTTTAATGTTGTTTATAGGAAATGTGCTATTTGTCCCACTTTAACACATTCCAGAAGCTATTCTGCACATTGAATTCCTGACCACAGATCCACGCAGTAGCCATCTGATTACACTTTTTATCTCTCACTATTTAGGAAAAACATGAAAAATATCAGCAACTGAAAATCACCTCCTAAAAATTTCTATTCCTTCTTTGATTGATGCATTCACCCTGAGCTAAATGTGTTTGATTGTAGCCAATCAATCCATTCATCATGTGGCAATGTACTGCCCCAACACTGTTCCCCGTTCATCCAATCAGGGGAAATTAAAATGCTGTGTTTATATAGACATTTTTAAGCAGCTACACATACTGGTGTTATCTAAGGATTTACTCTGCTATCATGGGAGTTATGGAGACTCTTGCTACTGTTTGTCATAACAGCAGGATCAAGTCTTGGTCCCAATCCTACAACCATTATATAGACCAATTTCTTTAGGGAAAGTATTCCCCTGCGCATGGTCTGCAGGCAGTAACTCCTACGAAGATTTTTCTTTATTTGCAATAAAGATCTGTGGCTTTTTATGTTCTGAAATGACATCATTTGCATACAACATGTATGTGCATGCACATGCATGTATATGTGTAGTACCTGATGGATGCATAATAGAATAATATTTCTAATTGTTAATGCAGTTAATACTGTATTTGCATCTTTTTAAACACAAGAATATTGAAAACCCTCTCGTTACATTTCAGAAAATGATATTTGGTCCTCTATGCCAACAAGGCCATCCTGTACATTCTGTTGTTGGTAACTAAAAGAAAAGCATTGCACTATTTTACAAAAAGAAAGATTAAAGTGCATTAAGTACACAGATAGGTGCAGACCCTGCCATGGGTTCCTTCGAAGCAGACAGACAGACTCTGTCCGAGACCAAGGACAGCTGGTTTGAACAGTAACAATTCTAGTGCAAATTGCCCCTTGTGCTGGCAACGCTCACCTTCCCACACGTCCCAGATCTCATCCCATACATCTCCACACACAATGTTCCTCCTGACATTGCACATGGTTAATGAGCCTGCAGGACTGGGCCCAAATTAATCGAGGTACCTTTGGAAGCAAAAGTTCTTTGCCAGCTAATAGATATATCCCAAACAAAACGCATCCACTTTACGTGCATCTACTTTCAGAGCTGTGTTAAAAATGGACCTCGATAAGACTTTTCATCAAAGAAATTGAAGGATAAGGAATCCCCATTGTGGGGCAAAGTGGGGTCAGCATAGTGCAAAGAGCGACTAAGCAGGTTCCTTGGATGCACTGCTTGCCATTCTAATGTGCAATAACCATTATCTAGGTTTGTTCTTAGTATACATTTCTTTGTAAAGCTGTGTATGTGTAGAGAGATATAGCTTGCATGGGATGAAGATTCTTCAGAAGTTGCTATTTCATCTAATTCAGGGCTTTGTCAGATTACCACAGCTCATTTCAATCCTTTGAATTTGTTTACAGTATTTTTGTGCTTTTGAACTTTTCAAATAATGTCTGAAATAATTCCCCTCCTGATCTACAGTCATGATCTATTGGAAAATGTGGTCATTTTGGGACGAGTAATAAAAAAGTTCTTTTTTCCTAATACAATTTAATCAATGTGTGGATACTTTTTATTACGGCTCTAGATTAAAAGCTCTTAAGAGAATGTCTAGATCACCCACATTGGCAGCTTGAAATAGTTCTGGCTGGTCCATCATAGACAGGGCAATCCGAAGTGCTGCCCAAATATTGCCTGATAGAGCAGGGTGGGGAACTTGTTGTTGATTCCTGCTTTTTCTTTGCAAACTGAGAGCAGTGAGAAAGTTGCTGACAGCCTCTCTGTAGGGAAGAAGGAAAAAAAGAAAGAAATAACATATTTTGCTTGACAACTAGAGTAAAACTTTCTGAAGTTCCATGCCAGACTCTAATCCATTATTTTACAATGCAGTTCATCAGTCTCTTTGTGTTGTTCTTGTTTGATTTTCATTAAACAAGTGGCCATAGCTTGTGGTAATGCAGAGCCCAGTCTATTCCTAGATACTGCCTTCATTGCAGTGTAGCTCCTGCCATCTCACCTGTCTTCACCCAACAGCTGGGACCCTGCAATACCATCACTCAGCTCCACAAGGATGTACTGCTTTTCATGGCATTAACTACTTGAAGCAGTTTAACTGAAGTTTCCCTTCTAAGGACAGGCTCTTAAATTTTCTTTACAGAAACTCTTAAGCACAAGACTAAGCTCAAGTGTGAGAACAATCTCACTGATTATAAGAGTATTGCACTTAAAGCTAAAAAAAATTGCTTAAGCAGCTTGCTGAATGAAGGATTTATTTTGTTTTAATAGAAATTCAGCAGTTTTACTGTGCAGAATTTGTGGCTATAGCAAAAGTATCATTGCTCAGTACTTTGTAAAAAATAATGACACATTTTACAGTAGCTGAGATTATGTAGCTATATTCTGATTAATTTTTTTCTTAGATCCAGCTAGAAAATGAATCTTCACTTGGTAGTTATGATCCCTGACTTTGTTTTTACACTCTTTTTAAACTCACCTGTATGCCCCTAGGTTGATGCAGCTTATCCCTAAGTTGTATCTGGACCTAATGAAGCCAGGCTGTATTTCCAAAGCCCGTGTATAGGCCTCCACAGCTTCCTCACTGCGATCCCCATTTGCCAGGGTTGCTCCAAGACGGTTCCATAGCGTGTAGTCCTGGTGAGAAAATGAGTTTTTCTACTGCAGGTGTCAAAAAGGGACAGAGTAGCTCATTTTTGCTTGCAAAGTAAGGGGGGCTGCAGAAAATAACAGTATTGTATCTTAATTGACACAGAATGTGAGGTTCTGACTGGTGATCGCAGGCAACTTTATATAAACTAATAAAATTAATCAGCACACAGCTGGGAATTGGGGGGTCTGTCTTGTAATTAACATTTCTATTTCAGGTATTAAAATTTTAATGTTGGAAGTGACATCTCATTAATAACAACCTGATCGAGACGGGAGAAATAAAACGGCCTGTTGAGCTAAATTTTTTAAAATGTAAAAGTATAAAATGTACCTCTGGTCGAACAGTTAAAGCAGCACTAAATGCATCTATTGCTCTGTTAAACTCTCCATTCAGGTGAAAAAGAACTCCAAGTCCTGTCTGCAGGTCAGGGTCTATCATATCACCGTTCTGGTGAGCAGCCTCCAGGTACAAGTCCTTGACTTCTTCAAGTAATGAGCTAAACAAGGGTGAAAAATAACTTAGAGATCCATCATACAGTTATTTACAAATATTTCAATATTGATTGCATAGCTGGAAATTAAAATCCTTGTAGTGGCTTTATCAGAAGTGATACATTCCTAGAATTTGTAAATAAGCTTCTTTAACTTCACCACAGCAGAGATTTACTTCGAGGTGCTGATGTAAACTCATGTCTGGAATAAAAAAGTTCATCTATAAAATGAGGTACAACTGTGAACCCAAGTCAGATGACATGAAGATTTATTAAAACTATTCAAAGTAGGTGAGTTTCTTGGACATAAAACGATTCTTTACTGGCAAAAAATAATAGTATTCTTAGGAGGAATAAATAAGAGACTAGCTAAGACCCTTGAAGAAAGATGCCAAAATATCAGAATTCTGTGCCCACTGTAGGCTTCATAAAACCTTTGCACTGACAGCACCAGATGTCAGGAGGATGAAGCCCAAGTTGAATAACACACTTAGCAATTAAGCAGAGCTTGCATATTTTATTTTTGCTCATAATCAATTATCTTGTCACCTCAGGACTTGTAAGTGATAAGGGTATAACATAAGGCCTGTCTTCAAAGTGACAAGCGGTGAGATAGCCTGAGTGTTTTAGTTCTGCAAATCATGTTTATGCCTTTAATGCCTTTATCGCCTTTATCATGCATCTCACAGTCCAGAGGTACTTGTTTATTGACCCCATGAAATCACGATGAAGGGCTGCCACCTCATGAATTATTTTGTTGTTTAAAATGACTGCCAGCTGAAGACAAATAAAATTACTATGTTTGCTGTCTCTTTGGTTAGAACCAGAAGGGCTTTCAAGCAAGCAGATGCCTCCTCCCAGTATTTTCAGAGAACTGAAGCCGTGTCGCACTGCCATTCCTGGATTCTGGTGGCTGGGTTGGGATACAGGAAAAAATATGAACAGTAGGAAGAACAGACACCTGTAGAACAGGATGAAGGCCTAGTATGGATATGGAAGCAGCTGAATGAGGGTGCAGGATGTGGGATTACAGTGGCAGGAGGCAGAGTCAGAGGAAAAGTGATGGGAGTTGAGGGGAAGCATGGGGGTTTTTTTGCTGTTTTATTATTATTTGTTTAACTTCCAGGGATGGCATAAGAGATAAAGCCTTCAGTCACTAAACCAAATGTCCTATGGTGGCATCCCACTCCTGCCACTAGAGTCAAAGAGTTTTCCATCATAAGGAGCAGACTGAACTACAGAGCAAGAGGGCACAGAGTGTACCATGGGTTCCATTGGTGTCATCAAAATTTCCCCCATCAGGGGTTACACTGCATTTACCTTTCATCTGCTGTCTTAGACATCCTCCGGGTAAGTGCTGGGGACCCTTTTTTGCTTCTCACTATATACTTGTATTTTGGATTTTGCTTTATCCAGTTTCTCAGGGCTTGATAGGCTTCTTGTTGATGGCCGGTGTTGGTATAACTTACAGCCAGGGCCATCAGAGCTTTTAGATTGTTTGGCTGCAGTTCCAAGCACCTAGGCAGAAAATAAAAATATATTGAAATATTTCTGTAGCCAAACACAATTCTTGAATTCTTCCAGAATAATCAGTGTAAAGAAAATCACTCACACAGGTAAGATCTACCTAATAATCCTTGTAAAAAGGGACATTGTCTTATTTTTGTGTGAAAAGTGCATTATGCATGTGCATACACACACATGCCACACATTGCTGTGCATAAACCTACACATAAAAGTTTTATTTTCATCCTTATGATTATGAGTAAATGTAGGTAGATTCATTTTTGTAATACCTATCCGGTAAACAAGGAGAAGCTTTACGTCGTTTCAAGCAAACAATTTAATATGGTTTTCAGCTTCACAAAAAAAGTATTTTGAAGACAAAATTTCTTCCATCCTCATGAATCTTCGCAGTCGTCTTGATTTCTGTTTTCCTTTGACAAAGCTGGAGACAATTGACTCGAGCAGTCTTTCTCTGGTTATGTACTATTAACTGAAAACAGAATCTCATCTATTTTGAGAACATCACTCACTGTTGCGTGTTTGAAAACTGGGGGTGAGCAAGCCCTACCTCAGGTAATTCCTTGGATTTCTATCCAGGTAAGCTCATAAACTACACATAGATAAGGTTGAGTATCCTTAGATGAAATAACTTCATGGGTAACAGTGCTGATGCAATTGAATGTTGCTTCAAATGGAAGCATAAAACCCCATTACACAAAGATAATATCACTGTTGATATTTTGGAACTCACATTTTACATACAAGCATTCTGTGATCTTCACATCTCTAATCAACCTAAAAATATTGTCAGTTTAGCACTCAGCAGCTGAAGGGAGCTCACTCCAATTAAGAAAACCTCTTCATTAAAGGACAGGCTATAGAAAATATGCCAAGTGGCTAGAATATCAAAAAGGCACTTCATTTGCATTATGCCTAATTCATGTTTATCAGGCCATATAACTTTTCTTTTGTGCAAACACTCTAAGGCACTTATTTAATAAAACAGAAATATTAATCACCCTCTGAAGTCACTTGGAAAGTTTCTCAATCTGTGTGAATGCTTTATTTAGCTAAATAAATGCTTCACATTCCAAGACAAGAATGACATTAAATATCCCCAGGTCTCTGTTACCAAATACCCATCAGACCCCTGACTTAGCACTGATCTTCATCTACCTTTGGAGGGCGACGATTGCTGCCTGCTCGTTTTCATTCTCTGCCTGTGTTATACCCAGGAACTGCCAGGCCTGCAAAAATAATCATCATTTTCTTACTTTGTAATATTTATCCAACTGCAGACAGAGTTACAATTAATATCATTGTTAAACAGAGGGGTGAGGTCTGTCCAGGGTTAACTACAGATTTTTCAACAGTGTGATACCAGTAGTACCAGTCAATGCAGTTCTGAATATCTTTGGGCCGAATAAATATTTGTAGTCAATGAATGCAAAGGTGCTCTGTCAGTGTATGATCACATGCTGATTTCTTAAGTTTGAGTTACTGTGCATTTTAAATTTTATGGGAAACAGTGAAGAAGAATTATTAAGTTGTATAGATTTAAGGGTTTTTAGAGGGTTTGGGGGTTCTCTGCTTTTTGAAACACTGATGCTTAATTTAATATAGCAGTAGATTCAAAGAGACAAAGATACTTACACTGTAAATATTTTTCACAGAAAACAGACTTTAAAAATATACTCATTGAAAAGAGCAATAGTGAAGAAATTTATATAACTTCTAAAAATTTTCAAAACTCTTCTTAAATCAAAAGTTTTCATCTTTTCAATAGCCATGTTTACAAGATAATTTGAAAACATCAGGATATGAGGGAAAGGTTTGAAATACGTCAAACAACATTTCAAAAACAGATTCTCATCCTACGAAGAACTCACTGTTATCTAAAGGCATACACCAATTCAAACCCCTAGAACCGAATCTGGGTCAGTCAGTCATGACTAGCAAAGGTTTGGGCCCCGAAATCCTTCCATCATTTCATGCTAAAGGGAGTCCCCTTTTCCTTTGTCAGTAAAAGGCACATGAGTGAATACCTCTGCATCGTTGGGTTCTTGTAGAATAGCAGCCTCCAGGTATAAGATTGTGACAGGAAGGTCACCTTCTTTCATTTTTTTCAGTCCTTCCTCAAAAGCACCAGGCCAGTCTTTGAAGGGATTCTCAGTATGGAAATAATAACCCTGGAGAAGAGAGATAATGGGCCCGTGATGAAGCACTGTAGCAGGAAATGGCAAGTCCGAAAGATTGAATGACTCACTATTTTCCAACTGCATGTAAACATCCTTTGTTCTATGAAAACGGTATGAGCTCCCCCACAGAATTTCAATGACAAAAAGTGTAAAAAGGCAGCGTCACTGGACATTTATGTTTCTGCTCTCTTTATTTTTGCTTTAGCTCCGAAGTCGTACCTACTGGTACTAACGGTGGGCTCTCCTGCTCCCATCAAAGATAATGGCACCAACTCACACTGCCTGCAGTAAAAGCAGAACTGAACCTCTCCTGGGCCCAGGACATCCAATTGGATGGTAAAGAGCACACATCAAGCAGCTGACTCCCTGCAGTGCTTGTAACCTCGTGTCTGCTCAGTTAAAATCCTGAAATCTTCTATTAACCTTCCAGACACTGTTGCAAGCACCTGAGTTTATTTTAGTACTCCGTTAAATTTTGCCTTTTTCTCTTCTTGTCACTGCAGTGTAAAGGGTGTATGCTAATATCAGCTACATTAGAAATCAAATTAAAATGTGAAATGGAAGGAACGAAGGAGACAGAATCTCTGTCATTTCTATCCTCAACAGTGCTTGAATGTACCAGCCCAGATATTTTAATTTGGTGCTCTTTTTTAAGTGCCTGTCTTCAAGAGTGCCAATAATCCAGCAGTTTGCTTTGTGAACCTTTCAGCTGAATTCAGGTAGTGTGCAAGTCTAAATGTATTCCTCACTACGGCAAGGTCTTTTGAATCTGCCCCACTCACAGACAATTAAAGAGGATGAGCTGTTTTGGGCAAAATTAGCATCCATGTTCAGAGAGTTTCCCTGGGTTCCTTTGAAGAGCTGAATCTCATGTGAATTTTGCCCAGGAGGGATGTAATGTATTAAAAGCTTGGTGTTACCTTCTCAATGGTTGAGATGGTGACTTGCCCTGGTGCTTCCTGGTTCTCAGAAATCCAGTTTCTGCGAGCCATTTCTTCCCATTCTGCTTGCATTTTATCCCAAAACTCTGTGTCTGACTAGAAGAAAAGGAGGAAAAGAGAAAATGAACAACAAAACTTTAAAACAAAGTGGTAAGCTTTTAATTTCTTTCTACCAGTGGTCTGAGTCTGTCAACTTTGCTGAACAATATTAATTCTATTAATAATCACACTGACCAAGATACTACAGCCCCTGTTTGGAATCCCATATAATTAAATTTCATCTCTTGTATTGGAATGTATTTTGTCAACAGAAAACTATTTATCTCAGAGGCAGCATATGTCCTGTTTGAAGCAGGATTTGCAGCAGCTTACACTGCATCTTATGGATGCTAACAGGAAATTGTTACATAAAATTTGAAGAAAATAAATGCTGCAAGTCCCTGGCCAAAGAAAAGGGAAAAAAATCAACTAAGAGCATATGCTAAAGCATAACAATAGATAAAGTAGTTTGAAAGAGAACAAGCATCCCGCTTTGGTATATTCAGCATCATTTTCAGCTGTGTGAAAGGGAAATGTCAAAGCTTAGACAGAGGGTGTTTGCATAAGAGATTTAACAGAAATTGGGCTTTTTGACATGGTGGAGAAATCTTAATGTTGCATTGTGTACTGTGCTGGTGAGAGGAATCTACAAGAAATTATAAAATCGTACAGTAAGATTAACATTCAGCTCAAAGACAGGGGGAAAATGCATATATAAGGGAAACAGAAATGATGAAAAAAAGAATGAAATTCAGGATGTGCAAAAACCAGATGGAGGGAACCACTGTGACTACTAGAAGATGATGCCAAAAAGCAGAAATAAGATTTTAAAAGAAGGGAGAATCCAATTTAGGTGCTATTTTTTCAGTCCTCCACAGGTTAGTCATAAGCCCCCAAAAAGCAGATCCATAGCAGAATATCTGCCCAGCACTACGAGCCTGTCCAAAGTTCTCCAGTTCCTGCAAGGTCATGGCCAGAACTTCAGTGAAATGATACCACCGGGGGCACAGTCTCTCAGCTTATTTATGCCAAAGACAACAGCACAAATAATCCTACTGAGATTAAATGTAATCTCCCTTACAAGACTGACAACTCTGCTACTGCTCTGCAGCCAGGCATGATCTGAGAAACAGCTATAAAATAGTCTGTGATGGTGTGACGTGCTGCAACCTTCCCTAGGTACCTGGAGAAAGGAAAGCGTGTGCCTCCTGATATCCAGCACATTCTTCCAGAGCACTCAGAATTGTCTGAACTTTGCAGTTACGGGATCTGTGAAGGTACCTGCAGTGTTTCCTCTGGGGAGGAGGGAAACAAATGGGAATCATTCGCTCCTGGATAGGAGATTTCACTCCGGGTAACAGAAGCAAACTGCACTTGACCACTCTGTTACACAGCTTCAGAACTTGCTTTCATCCCAGACTTGAAGGAAACACGTTCCTATAAATACTTGTGAGCTTGTGCTGAAATGCCCATTTAGGATTTGAAAAGACTGGGATAATGGATCAGGTTGCTCCATCTTTAACTCTTATCAGCATGACTAGAGACACCTGCATCTCTAAAGCAATCCTATTCAACAGGTGCCTCTATGAACTCTTTCTCACTCAGTACAAATCTGCAGTGCACTGAAGAAAAAATTACATGATCATGTTTTTACTTGCACTAATTCTGAGATTCAGGATGAGGTAAAGGAGTGTAATTTTACCTTTCCTTCAGATTAAAACTAATAAAATACTGAGAAGTAATTAGTTTTAAAGCAGATTAAGTTATAGAAGTAATTACATATATATGAATATATAAATGCATATATATAATAGATATAGATATATATGATGTTTAATTAGAATTTTTGCTTGTATTTTCCCCACAGACATTCCTTATGAATCAATAGTTTGGAAACATATCAAATCATATTTCCGCAGATCGTAAGCAAGCATATAAGTGGGTCTAGGTCTTAAATTCAAATTCTGCTGTTTAATTACATATCTTTAATTCCCTTAGATTTTCACTGTGTTTATATTCCATGTAAAAAGCCACCAAATTACTGTACATTCAAGTAGCCAGGCTGGATGTCCAACTACAGCGAGTCAAAGGGGGAGGGAAAATGCACCGAGAAGAAGACCTGCTTTCCTCTAATGTCTCTCAACATATTGGGCACTACTTGGACACGGGGCAGGACCCAACTTTATTTTGCAATGATGAGAACAGATTTGCTTGGTTGGGCCAGGCTACAGCGTTCTGAGCACATCCAGCGCGGGGGTGGGTGTGAAACCGGTGTGGCAAAGCTGCCCTGGGCGCCCCGAGCAGGCACCAGCCTGGCACCGGATAACGCTGTAATATTGCCGAGACAAATACCAGTAGCAAGAGCAGAGCAGTTTAATGTCCTTGAGGATGAGGATTGCAAACATTGCACAGTCTCTGGTGAAGGGCTAAGTCTATTTCAGCTGCCATTAGTAGCAATTTTTTCATTGACTTCAGCAGCAGGAGGGTTAAATTGATATGGAGTGTTCCTGAAGATCTGGCTTTGGACCAAGACTCCTAGATCTAATTTTGACTCTGCTTCATCACTGGTGCCAATTAACCTCATTTCAGTGTTTTTGCTACCTTAATGCTGGTGAATTACTTTGGATGTACCAAAAGTTTTCAGACCAGTTGAACACATTTAACACGTTCTCAGATCATCTTCAGCAGTTAAGCGGAATGAGAACCAGGAAAAACGTTCCTACCATCTGAATACTTCCAAGCAGAAAATTCTGCATTTTGCCAAAGAGGCTATTTTTACTCTTAGTATTTAAAAAATATGCTGAAGAAGTTAAACAAATGGGAGGCAGAAATATTTCCAGGCTCTCTACTTCCTATTATACAGTGAAAGTGCCTGGGGAGGTGTACTTTTTGAATATTGCTGTTTAATTTATAAATTTACCTATTTTCATAACTTTTAGAATTTTTCCTGTCCTGTATTGCCAGAAATTAATGTGTAAAAAGTATTCCTTCTTGACCAATGCATAAGAAAGAAAGGTTCTGCCATTGTTCTTTGAATTATTCTTTGATGTGAAAGACACAGTGAGTTAAACTTGTGTGCTTTTAACTAGGCAACATTTCCTTAGCTGATATCTTCTTAAAATGAAACTTGAAAATTTTAATAAAATTTAGAGATAAAAAAAAAAAAAAACCAAAAAATTGATATACCAAGGCAGAGATTCCCATTGTGATTTGAGAGAGGAACAAATAAAATGCATCTGTCCCAGGCACATCCAAAGGGATGTCTGAATAGTGAGACAGGAACACTGTAGGTGCAGAAAGAACTCTAACTGATACTCATGGGAACAACAAAGCTGATGGTTCTGGACTATGTTTTTCTAGGCTAGAAGAAATTAATCCCATCTTTTCCTACTACTGTCACATAATTTAACTGTAATATATTCTGGTGCTTCACAACAGTACATTATACAGCAGATGGTTCAAGTGACATTGTGTTGTAAATAAAGTGATGCTGAGAAGGACAGCTCAAAATTTCTTATGCATAAGCTCACAAAACAGCGTGGCATCTGCAGTTTAATCAGGGAAATGTGGAATGAGAAAATAACAAAATTGGTTTTTTTCCATCTCTGAGGCATTTCTCAGTTGGAAGATTTTGCACTTTCTTGGTTTTATTTCTCTTTACCCTAATTCATCACCAAGAGGATGGCAGAAACTTGTTTTAACAGAATATTGCTACGGGGTAACCCGAATACCCGTGCTGGCATTTTTAAAAAAATTCAAAAGTACCAACTTTTGGTAAAACAGAGCTAATTATTAGGAAGATTGCGTTAAAACATAGTGCTTACTGCACTTGGAAATCACGGAGACAAAAAATTATGAGACAAAAGTCAAGTCTAATTTCCAGAATAAGGTAGCAAGGTCTGCAAGCACCACATCACTGCAAGGGAATCTGGACCCTCTCTAGTAAAAAAGCTGTTTTACTTACTTCTTTATTCTTATAAGATTTCCCAATGGCATAGACATCTTTAAACCTTCTTAAGAAAGAATTACCTCACAAATCTTCATTAATCTCAAAGTCTGACATCTTAAAACCATTCCCAAAGCTCTAAAGTGAATACTGGGTGGAGGATAAAGTTTGGTGTCTTCATTTACTGAATTGTTAATTAATTCCTTTCGAACTAGGCCACAAAGAACCTGAGATTTGCTTCCTTTTCTTGATCAGTTTTCCGGCTAATCTTACCACTTGGAGCTTTCCCAGTTGAAGAATATTACAGAAACATCCAAAGCCTAAAAAATGGATTTTTGAACTGTATCTATTCTCCACTTAAGAAAGCACTAATCTTTCTGAGATGGGCTCAAATTTATTTCAATCACTCCAGCTTTCTTACCACTTCATTTTATCTAGGATGAAAATTCAGTTCTTTTCATATGCAAATGGAAATAACTGCTCTATAAAGTCTTGAAGAATTCTTTCCTTTACATTTTTACTACCTGGTCCAAGGTTCTATTTTAAGAAGAAAGAATAACTTTAGACTGCCAGCTACACAGTTACGGAAACATTTAATTAGATTCTTTTTAATAGCTGTTTTTAAACTACTTTAAAGTATTTTAACAACCTGTCTCTATTGCCTCAAAATGACCTTTTAGTCTGCAGGGTTTTTGTTTTTTGTTTTTTTGTTTTTTGTTTTTTTTTTAAACAATATATTCTCCTTTTTACTTTACTCTGCAAAGCAATTCAATAATTTCTTGGGATCTGTTGTTGGACTCAACTCATTTTTCTTTCTGAGTGTCTGGAAACTCCCCATCACACAGAATTTCTGGCAAATGCAGAAGTACTGACATCATTTGCTCAACCGCTAACACCAAGATGTTCATGATCAGCTTCCCTGTGTTGCCATCACAGGTTACAGCACAACACGTCCCACCTTCAGGATCAGTCTGCAGTGTAATTAGGAACACCTTGAGCTTTTTTTAAGCGGTGGCAATTTGAAAGCAAGTCTCTCCTTTCATGCCAGGAGCAAATGTGTATGATGTGTGACATCAAAAACATCTCTTGTGCCTCACCAGCAGTTGCTTATAAAGAACCGACTTGATATGGAAAAAGGAATACAGGCAGAAAATACAAGAAAAATACTTCCAGTGTTCAGTTTATAAAAGAGCTTATTTACTGCTTGTGCCTGTTTTAGCCTGTGTGCTGAGACAAGACTTTTTTTTGTGTGTGCAATAAAATCCCGAGAAACCATGTATCTTATCATAGCATATCATGAAAAGACCCTACAAATCAGATAATTTCTTAAATAAGAAATTCTGTTTCTAGCTAAAAGCCATCACATGATTTAGGCGTAGTCTTATTTGTAATCAACCAATATTAATCTGGAGTAGTTCAGCTGCCAACAGTGGAATTAGAAAGGTATAAAGACTTGAGTTAGCAGAGTATTAAAATACATGGTTAAAATTTAAATCTAAACTCAAATATCCCTAAAGTGTTCTAGATGGTTTGGAGACTAATGAGACTGCAGTCTATGTCAAAAATAACAAGTTTTGAGGAATCGGTTTCACAGGCTCATCCTTTCCATCCTAAAAACTCATTTCAGTGGCTGTTACGTAATTTAGCCTGAAATTCTGTCCTCAGTGGAAGGCAGCTGTCTTGGCTCTTTGTGGCCATGAGATTTTGCAGGGTTATCAGTGGAACCCCTGATGCTCTCAGATCCATGCTCCAGATGATGCTCCAGACCGATGTTTATGTCTAATTTTTTATTGAGTTCTCTTTAAAAAAACTGTATTCCACCTTGTGTCTAGTCAGGATCAGGATTTCAGTTGGGATCAGTGGTATAGGACAACACTCAGGCAATATTTCAGATGTTGGAAATGTACTTAGCAAAAAAAAAAAAAAAAGAAAGTGAAATAGGAGAACTATCCTAATACCTTCACCTTTTCAAACCAAACGGATTTGTCAGGAAACAGGAATACTCTTGGGTTTAACACTGCCACTGGCTATAAAGATGGTGCATGGTTACTGCTATATGTGCAGTCTGCATTACAGCAGGTACTTGTGCTGTTCATCAGGGATTCTGAATTCCAGTTTCCCTGCAGAGAATTGGTTTGTGTCTGAGCTTAAATAGCTGACTGCACACATTCAGTTGCTGGGGAAAAAAATGTTTCCCTCTTTTACTTTCAGTTTGGAAGTACTTATATTTATGGTACACTTTCTTTGCCCACTTGCTATAGCAATAAAAATCGAGCTTGAGAAGTTGGTTCCGTCTAATCTTAGTTTATAGCTAAGGGTTTTGAGTTTGTCTGGGTTTTTTTTAATGGGAGAAAATACTATTTTAAAATAGTAACTCCAGGAATTGTGTCTTTGCTTTAAATAATCCAATCCCAACTTCAATACTTGTGGTGCAAGATAAACAAGAAATCTGTAGAACATTAGCTGAAAATGAAAACAGTGAAGGAAATAATACCTCAACAGCTGCCTTTGCTCTTTCAAATTCCTCCTCCAAGGAGTGATTTCTGGAAAGAAGAGGTGCTCCCCAGCGCTGCTCCTTAGTTGATCGTGCCTAAAAAATAAAAGAATAAATCAGAATGGGATGATAGGCTCTCTGTCACATTTCTGAATTATTTCCTCAATTGCCTAGAGCCCCAAATGGCCTTTTCCTTGGGGAAAACTGGCTGTTTCCCTGCATGAATCCCTCTGAATTCTCTTACACCATAGCAGAGATCACTCCTCTTGGGAAGCAGGGTGATTTATCTTTTCCAGATTTTTCTTTTCACTCGAGATGTGTGAAAGATAAAGAGACATCCAAGAAAAGGCAATGCAAGAGCTGGACTACAAAGGAAAGAGCTGACTATTTTGTATAAGACTTTCAGCTTCCATGTTTCTTTTCCTGCATTATAACTGTTGGAATGCATTCCACTGACTATGCTCTAGGGAAAAAAAAAAATCTCATTTTCTGTGTACATTTTGTAGTTTTCTTTCAGATTTTCTTTTGGGGCCACATTGGAGAGCCATGTTTGCTATGGGGTTCACTGGAAGAACAAATCCTTTTCACAATCAGCAGCTCTCTCTGTGCCTTACTATCAGTCTATCCCATTGGAAGCATATAGCAAGTTTTTCCCTGTTCTTTTATTAAAAACAATTTGTTATTACTTTTTTTTTTTTTACAAAAGGCACTGCACAAAACCAAACAATGTTTAAGGATGGCATAGAAAAGCACAAAGTGGCCTAATCTTGCTAAATAGAGCTCTGACTGCTAATCCCTTCCCTCGTGTTTGTCAAGAGGTTAAACTCATTAGCCACTTGCCTGCCCATGGTCCCAACTGCATTAATTTCTGTGATTATACTTCTGATGACTGTACTTGTAATATTCAATTTCAATGAGCCACATTGCTAAAAGACTAATTTTGCTCACATCAGACTCATTGGGCTGTATCTGTAAATGTTGGAATGTGCACTGCTGGGATGAAACGTCCAATACATTCCTGGGTTTTCACGTATTTTTCGTACAATGCAAGGTTAAACAGGTATGTCTGTGGTTGTACACGTGGGTTTTTTACCTAGAAAATGGTATTAATTTGTCATTCTAGCCTTAAAGGTTCTGTTTTTTTCCTGAGGCTTTGGTCTTTCAGGCAGAGACTGATGAGTGATATGTACACTGAGTGGATGATACACAGAGGGTAAGAAAACAACAACACAGTACAAAATCTGTGAGAAGCACATGGGTGTGGTGGGCACTGTGTGTGTTATTCTGTGTTGGCTCCTGGACTTTGCAATATTAAATTGCCTCATTATGAAACATTTTGTTCAGATGTCAACCTTTCTTGTGTCCCTTTTACTCAATCCTTCTTTACTTTTCATAGCCATACAGACAGCCAAAGTGAACCCAGCATTCCGGGACCTGTCTTGCTGTTTCTCTGTTCTGCAATCAGGTTATCTCCTGCATCCCACTAATTATGTCTGCTTAGACACGCCCCTCTTGCCCCAGTACCACACCGGGAGCCCTCATGTTGACATTCTCATACGTTCTGAGCCATTGATTCCTTCCAAACTGCCTTCCAGCATGGTGTTGTAAGTGGAGCCTGCATTCTTGTTTTGAAATGTATTAGAATACATATTTATACGAGTGTCTTGGTCACCAGCTTATTTTTTTTAATCCCTTATTTACAATTTTTTTTTCATCCCACTGCTGTGTCATATGGAAATTTTCCCAGGAATGGCTTACAAATTTCTTTTCAGATCAATAATACTGAAGATCATAGTTTCTCCTTGGAATCACAGAAGAATCTCCGTGTGGCTATAATTCCTGGTAAGTAACTACTGCCTCGAGATTTAAGATTAGCCAGTCTTAATCTGTTTAATGGCCTCTCAATTCATGTTGTATGGTGCCAGTTTTAAAATCAGAATATGGTATGCAGAATATCACACAGCAGCATTTATCAGCTCGACCTGTAATCTGATCAAAGAATTACATTTGTTTTTCTTGACACAGAACTCTGTTGATAGGCACTAATTATGTCCCCAGCCTTTCCATTATTTATGAGTTGGCTCCTGCAAACGGTTTGATTACTTCTGCTTTTTACCCTTTTGTTTCCAGTGACTGCCATTCCTGAGGTCAAGGACAATACTGGAAATGATGATGTTCAGACCGAGTTGTGCTGCAGAAGGGGAGAGTGAGCTTGTTGGGGCAGCAGAGAGGTGAGGGGGAAGAGCACAAGAAGGATGGAGGTCCCGTCTGCCACACGACAGAGGATACACATTGTCCCTGCATCACCCCCACAGAAATAAACTTTCTCCCCCATTAAATGCACAGCCAGAGGGAAAAAAGGGCATTAACAAAACCCACACGAGCCGCATTTGCATATAGACAGTGCAGAGTCGTATTCCACGGTGTGACACCCAGAAATGGAAGACCCCACGTGTGGTAAACGTGCAGGGAGAGGGGATGGGAAGGGAGTGCCAGCACCGGAGAGCTCCGCATCTCCGGCTGGCGATGGGCTGGGACTCTGCAGCTGCCTCCCTTCCAGGGAGCCCGAGATGGGTGGGGATCAGGGGGGATGGATGTGTCTGTGGACACTCTGTGTGGTTTGATATTCTCACCACTCTACAGTGGAGGTGCTGCTGTCCTCAGGGGGAAAAAAAAAAAATCTTCCATTCCAATGCATTTGCACACACTTTCCTGCACTTGTACTCCACTTGTGTGCTGTTGGAACTTAACTGTTCGTGAGAGGCTTAAATTAGTCTTAACTTTTGATCAGGTCTTCAAATAATGAGCTAAATCTGTCCCTTGTAACCCTTCATTTCCTAAGAGTAAGTGACATATCCAAGGAGAGCCAGAGCCTTTAGTCTTACTGTAGCTGTTTGGGAGAAATGGGGAATCAGCTTTACATTCTAAATATTGTTGCCTCAAATTAGAGATTTCTAATTTAGTGGTTTTTCACTGTATCTTTGTCTAAGACTGCTGACATATTAGAATTACATACAGCTTTTTAGCATGTCAGGGGTTTTCTGTATTCTGGGTGAGCAATAAAATACCTGTAATGCCCAGGGGAGCATTTAAAGAGTTACAACATGAGCAAACTTTATGCATAGACAATGGAACATGTTATCTCCCTCTGCAGTTTGTAATTATAGGATTAAAAATAAATCTTCAAAAAGGCCTCCCAAACTATAGGATATTTCAGTAGTAAAAAAGCATAACAAGGAACTTCTTAGAATGGCAGATAAAAGAAAGAACAATGCCAATGCATTTTAAAAGTTAATAATAAGTATGATGTGAAAAAATGCTGAGAAGCAAGAGGGCCACATCCAATGGGAGCCACGACGAGGGCCTGTTCCAGCCTTCAAACACATTTCTCCATTAGCAGTTCAAAGCTTGTCTTTTGGATTTTGTCGTGACATAAGTGCTGGTAAACACAGGATTTCCTTAAGAAGATTGCATAATTTTAATGAAAATATGACCTAGTTACTTAGCATTTCACTTTGAGGAGCTAAATCTAACATGTCAAAGCTAAGTGATGAGGTGATTGTCTGGGAAACTGCTGATGGAAAACTGCAGCAAGTTTGACAAGACGGAATCTGTAGGGTATGGCAGAATGTGTTGCATATGCAAAGGTTACACTTAAATGAGAGAGGCAAGACCTATAGAGGACAAAGTATGGAAAACATATGGTTTGATAAAAGCTCTTAACGTGATTTCTTTTACAAGCACAGTAAGAACTCGGTAGATAGATGAGCCTGTTTGTTGGGAACTGACAACTCTGACAGTCCAAGAATAAGCAGCATGAAGCAGGCAGTGAACAAAACCACTGAAATTCTAAGTAAGCTACCTAGAATGAGAACACATCCTCACTTCAGGTCATTTCTCTGCACTACTAATTACCAGTTTGACATTTTGTTACTTGAATGGACCACAAGTTTGGAAAACAGCAGGTTATAACAAAATAAAACAAAACATGGAATATACCAAAACAACAGATAAGAATTTTATTCTCTGCTTCTTTTTCAAGCTGGCTTATTCAACTTAATGTGATTTTTTCATTTTGAAATGTCAGTCATTTCACAAAACAGGATGGAGCATCAACTGACTGAACTTACACTGAGTGAAAAATGTGGATTTTTGTTTCTGCAGTTATTCTAGTGGAAGATAAATAGGAAATAGACCATATAAAGTAGAGATGTTATATACTAAATTTGTAAGTGCGTTTGCAGAAAGCCATGGTATTAAAAAGATCTGTGACAGTCTACTTGATTTACACACATCTTGGTTGAGCACAAATGTTCTGGAATTTAGATCTATTAGGCTGAGGAACAGCCTCCTAAAAAGGGGTCAGAGGTACTTCAAGATAAGATGGAGAAAGTGTGAGAGAAAACACCATCCATTTCAAGTGGATGCTATTGTGCAATAGATCTTTTCCATTAATAAAATATATAAATCTATTGCAGACAAAGGAAAGATATCATGCATTACAACCAGTGTGAGGCTTTCCAGAGGGAAAAAAACCCCTCCTGTTTGTAATGTAGAGATGGCAGAGAGATAAAGAATACTTTTTTCCTAACAAAAACACAGAAATGGATCTGATAACTGGGTTCCATTTCGCTTTTCTGAAAAAAAAATGTTCATAATCTAAGAAAACACATTTGGCATTTTAATGTCTTATTTTTCCATTTTCAAACGAGGCTATTATTTTCCATTAATTTCCAGATTTTCCATCTGACAGAAAGTTTTTGAAGTCCAGGCCTAAAAATAGCTGTGAAAGGGGAGAAGATTATTTTCAGCTAAGAGCTAGTCCACCAAACAACTCTCTCTTCCCCTGGCCAGTGGCAATGGCTGAAGTATTTCAGTTAAAAAATAGGAAGCTGGAAAGGTACATAAGTAACCTGACCTGTGTGAATACATATATAAATGTATGTTTGCAGCTGTGTGTGCATGTAAACATACATACCTAAACACATACAACTGTAAGTAGTAATTTCCACAAGGTCCTGTCCAATCTACAACCCTTCTGCCCAGAGCCCTCCATACTGGAGCTGCTGTTCCAGCAGGAAAAAGTCCTTTGACTACATTTCTCTCCCACCTGTGGAGATAAACTACTAATGAACAATGGTCTAATGATTCCTTTCTGTTTTCCTGAGCCATTTCCCAGTTCTGGGGATTCCTGCTTGATGAAGAGACCTTGAGAATAGATATGTTACAGGGACACAGAACCATTAGAAGGATGAATTTTCAGAACTGGTGGAAGAGAAGAAAGATGGTGCTGTAAATTGTAGTTTGAAGGTTTTGTCTCTGTACAGGAGGGTCACAGTTCACTCCAGTACTAAACTCCGAGGTGCTGACATAAGGTAAGTTATTTTCACAACATTAATTTCAAAGGTGTTTGAAGATTCAGCAGTATAAATATTTTTCCCTGATGATCCTGAAAATATCCCTTAAATCGTTTTCCCAGAATGTGAATGGTTAGCCAGGGGGTCAATTCCTTCTTGCCTTTCTATTGCCAACTCTCCTTACCTGTATTGCAGGTGCAAGTTCTAATTCTGATGTGGAATCAGAGTCCAAGGCACTCTTGACATTAGTCAGCTCAGACTGTGATCTGTTTTCTGTGGACCTGGAAACAACGCATTTACATACTCATCACTGCACACTAAGACACACTGCCTTATGTCTTTCAGCTTCATAAGCACACACTGATTAATTAGGGTATTTCTTTTAACTGAATTATCAAAAGGCAGTTATTAAAAGTACCTGGACCTTTCTCAGTATCTCACTCTTACGCTTCTATTTCATACCCAGGCAAAACAAGGTTAGGCAATAACACAAGACTGTACTTTCAGTCAGTGTCTAAGATCAACCACCACAATATAAGACTTCATCTTGGCATACGTGCATTTTCATGCCACAGTACCCTGACATTCTTTCTTCCTAGAAAATGAAAACCTGTAGACCAGAATCAAGTCAACTGAGCCAAGCTTGTGTCGAGCTCAAAGTTAATGAAGTACCCAGAAAAAGGGCAAGTTGAAATACAGGATCAGTGTCATTTGGTCAGAAAACTTCTGGTGTATGAAAATGCTAATTATGTCCATGCACAGTGTGTTGAATGAGTGTTGCTTACATATCAGGAAGGCAGAAGAATTCATCTACACAAACTGTTCCCAAAGGCAAAGCCCAATTCTTCCCTCATTTACAACCCCTCAACTTTAGTTGAACTGCATGAAAGAGGAAGCACTTGGCTTGGATATTTTATCTTGCCTCTTCCAGTTGCACATGGGAATTCTGCCCTCTTGGTAGCAAACCCAAAGTACACTGGATATCCAGTGAGTGTCAAATCACTGCCCAAGCATCCTGTTTTACGCATTTTGCTCACATGTTTATAGTTCGATTTGGATCATTGTAGAATGTCTCTGTAGAATTCTCACCACCATTTATTTAGTAATTGCACCTGCTAGTTTTCACAACATTAAAAATTGCTGGCAAATTGCCATTTTATAGTTACTTGCTTATGATGCATTGTCCAAAATATGTGCTTGAACACGTTTAATGCAATCATAACAGACCTAATAATATGACTTGCCATCGAGCAAGCATTTCTGTGATTTAAGAAAACTGGAATGGAAATACTCATGTAAGGAAAGCAAAAAGCTGTACCATAAAATCTCCTTTGATGGAGCTCTAGATGATGATGAAGTTCGCTCTGCAGAAGGGTGGACCCTGCTACTCCTGTCTCCATGAAAACTGACATCATCCCATTTCTCTATCTGTGTCTGAATATCAACTGAAAAATAAGAAAAGAAAATATGAATCTTTTAAAGAAACTACTGCAGAAAATTTTATCTCCTCTGCTAAATGTATGTTTTAGAGAAATTTAGAGAAAATGGTGCCACTGAAGACTATTTTAGTTAAGATCCAATACACAGAAACATTGTGTACGCTTTTAGTTGATGGGCTGTGAAAATATTTGGAAATTCACAACATTTTTTCTAAATCTGTTAGCATTCATGGTCAGAAGGTCAGTGGAACTTGATTTAGAATCAGTAATTTGTATGTAATTTAGTCTAATTGTAAAAATAAAACTTTTTTAGAGATTACCATTTAAAAATTACTATGTAGGCAACTGATATTATTCAGTCATATGTTGGACTTGCTGTGCAAAAATCAGATGTTCAGCTCCTGTTTGAAGATAAAGGTCTTTAAAAGAATTTCTGTGCTGATGAATGGAAAATTTTCTGCCTTGCTATAAATTACATTTACCTTGCAAATTTCTCAGTTGCAGTGCAAGTAATTCAGTTTGGGTGGAACTAAATTAAATTCACCTTTTCCAAAGCTTGTCGATGGATCAGGCTTGGCAGGATATTGAGTTGTTTTGGGGATTTTTTTTTTTTTCGATCTGCATAAATATATCTCTCTTGTCAAGGGTGGATTTTTTTTCTCTCCTATGCATAGGTAGAGCAGTATTTATAAATATATTGTCTATTTCTGACATCTGCAGTTCTGAAAAGGACAACTGTGTATGGGCTGCCTCTCATTTGTGTCCTTTCCCAATTTCTCATCATACCCCACTATAGATTTTCCTACCATTTTACTCACCCTGACTAAATTCCTTTATTCAAAGAAACCTTTCAAAACTTTAGTAGCGCACTTAGACACAATTTAATACCTATAACAGCAAAATGTAAAATGTGTTCACAGTGTTTCAGGTTTAAAGTGCTTCATTTAATATGAAGTTTATAACGTGGGGCAAAGGTTCCACTCCCTGCTAAAATGTGGTGCAACACAAAATCAGGTGTTGCTCATTATTGTGTGATTATATCCAGGAGACACCTGAGCTAAGAAAGGCTGTGGAGCACTGATGAAACAGCTACACTCTTACCAAAATCTAGTGAAGACTTGTCTGCAACTCTGACAGCCTGGACTTTCTGCTCAGAATCCACACTGATAAGGTCAGGATTGTCTGTCTTCTTTCTGAGGGCTGAAGCTTTTAAGCCTTCACTTCTTGATGGAGTCTCTGATTTCTTTGCTTTGTTTTGGGTTTGTAAGACAGGTTCACTCAGATCCAAGAGATCCAGACCTGCTGATAATACTTAGAGACAAAATGTTAAAATTCAGTGTTGTTTTAATTAAAAAATCTCACTTGTTAAGATTTGTTTAAATTGGAAAGAAAATCCTGATGGGTTTGCATTTGACTAGAGCAGGTGTGTGTTTCCTGGCTAAAGGTGATGACCAGCATATTAAAATATGCCTGGGGATTTCAGGTGCTTAACTAATGCAGTTTAACAGATTTGCATAAAAGGCTTTTCCTCTGAAAATCTTAAAGATATCTGAGGTCTTAAGGCTGTGGCCTTTGCAGATTTTCTCCTGCTGGGAGGGTTCCCTGTACAACTGAGCTTTTAGGTAAGATTTGCTTTAATCTTGTGGTGTATCAAGTACTGGTAACAGCTGCATTACTGTTGTGCCACGTGCCTCTTTGGAAAAAGCTGGAGTAGACACCTTCCTGGGTTCTTCACTGAAGGGTTGCTTAAAGAATAACATTTAAAATTCTTAAGCATGTGAAATACAGAAAAACTCTCGTTTTATAATTTTTTATAAGATAGATGTTTTTGACAAATCAATCTGTATTATCTCTTGTGGGGCTTTATCTGTGTTCTTGGCAAATCACTGAATTTCATCAATCTTCATAGAATAAAATTTATTTTGTTAGTGGATAAATCTAATTAACCTCCCCAGTCTGGTAGATATTTCAGGTAGGTGTAGAATCTACAGATATGTTTTTACAACAAACACTGTTCTTAAACAACCTGAAATAGTTCTATTCATCCCTGTAATACCTTTAGCTATATATAAAAGGAAAAAATATTATTTACAATTGCTATTTAATTTAGCGTTCCAGCTTTTGTTGTTAGAACTTGCATACTGCTTTAGACACATATTAATTACATGCAAAGATAATCAGCCAGCTGTCAATTATTCATTTAATAATTTGCATGTATATAAATTTTAATTAAATGGCTTCTATCAAGCCAAATCATTTTATGAGTTAGCAAGAGAACACAGTGGTGCTATGCTGATTTTATTGAATCTCTGCTGATCTGCTCAACTGCATCGATTACCTTTGCACAAATACTGAGTAGGAGGGGGACAATTTCTAAAAATACCTCCAAGGGACAATACACTTCAAATAGAATTCAGTATAATTCAAAAGGCTTTCAGGATTCACTCTTACTTTTGATTATCTTCTCTACTATCTGATCCAACACAAAGGAGCTGAGAAATGTGCTCGATCCTTTCACTAATAAGGTATCTGAACTCAGCCTGGATAAATTGTTTTGATATCTCTTCCCTTTTTCTCTCTTATCTCATCCAAGTTTTTATTAAAAAAAAAAGTCTTTCTAGAGTAAGGAATGGATTTGGTTAAAATCAGGATAAATGTGGCTTTCTCACAGGTTAAAATTTTGCAAAAACAAATCCTGAGAATTGGTCAAACTAATAGGTACTTTCTGTGAAACTTAAACAAAATCCTTTTATTTCAGCCCCAAAGATCTGCTGGAAATGATGTGCTTTGAATCACATCAGATTTGCCCTCAAATGTAAGGAATAAATTTGTTTTCTGTGAATAGTTCAGGCAATTACAAATTAACACCAGCTTGTGATTTTGTGCTTATAGTAAAAAAAAAAAATAATCCAGAAACCATGTGACAAAATTGTGCTGTAGTTGAGCTAAAGCTAAAATTATTTCTCTCCAGATAGTAAAGATTGTTGTTTACCTGCAGTGTTCGAAGTTACAGGCCTTGCAACAGCTTCTGGTTTAGTTTCACAGAGAAAGTCGTCAATGGAGGGGCTCAGGAGGGGTCTGCTTTCCTGTTGCTCATTCACCAGCTAACAACAAAGAACCCCGGGGTCACAGAGTGCTCTTGGGATGCAGAATGTAAAGAAATAAACCACCCCTCACCATATCATGTGCTTTATTTTTGATTGTGAGAGTAAGATATTGCAATTAGGAGATGTACGAATAGCTCTGGCTTTAAGATAAAAAGACTTTAGTTACTCTTTTGGGGCAATATTACATTCCAGTTTTACGGATCACACAAAAATAAAGCAGCAAGATGATTTTTCCTTAGCAGTTATTGCATACTATTGCTTATAGGGCTAAAGTATACAAGGCCTGATGCAGCTCCCTTCCAATCCATGGTGAAGTTGGCCTTCTCTATCACCAGGAGACTAAACAGGGCTTTTTTAGTGTTTGGAAGTGGCTTTTTATTCCCACAAAGTAACATGCCTCCCCTCAGAACTTCCACAATGGCATTTCATCCAGCAAATATGCATTAGCCCATTAAACAATAACCTGCTGAGACAGAAAACACTTCTCTGCCATACAACGACATGTGAATGACAGTGGATGGAGCCTGGTGAGGGCATGAACGTCCTGCACGAGCTCTGACTGCGGGAAGACTCAGGGGACAGTTTTGATTTATAAGCAGTTTTCCACTTCTGCTGTTAATTGCATGAATGCGTTGGTTTCCTGCTAGCTAAAGGAAACCTCTGCTTTACAAGCTATTTAATGTATTAGGGATTAAAAAGACAAAACAGCGAAAGTATCAGAAATAAGTCTCCTCTTTGCCGTCTATCTCTGATTGGAGGCTCAAGACCTAAGCTGAGCTGGAGGAATGTCTGATGGTGTGTCCTGCATTTACTTTATCTTAATAATGTGAAAATGTGTCTTCCCTCTGTTGCTTTTGCGTGGAGCTCTTTCAGGTTTATTTTACCCTCTCCTCTCTCCCTCTTGCCATTCTGTTCTTGTTCTTTTTACAATGTTGAATTTTTAAAATTTTCTTTCAGATGTATTTGAATTTTTAAATTTCGGATGCTAATATGGACTAAAATTGGCAAAAAAAAGGGTATTTACTCATCCTCATATTTGTTAATTACTGGCACTGAGCTACTCCAGCAGCAGGGAGAGCAGTTAGATGACACTGGAGGAGGAAAGTTACTTCAACTATCGAGAAATATTGGCATGATAACAAAGAGTTCTAAACTGACCATGAATAGATCTGGTCTGGGAATTAAAAGAATCTATCACAGCAGTGAGCTGTATGAACAGTATTATTTTTAGGGTACAGGGACAAAAGGGCTTTTGCCAAACTATTTACTTAACTCTTTATGATGTGATGGCTTTTGAGAAGTGGACTGTGACCCAGAGGATCCCTCCTAATCCTGTGTCCTATGCTCCCATGATTAAGGACTAGAAACTGTATGAGTGTCTTATTAAAAGGCTTATTCCCATGAAAAATAATCTGCTTTCAACTGAAACATTTGGGTCAAAACAGATAGCAAATACATGGTCATATCTACTAATTTCAATAAATACAAACTACCTATGTATAGCAATAGAACATATTAGAGAAATACTATTTTGATGTGAAGCAGACATTTAATGATGAGTTAAGACTTAAGAAGTTAGAGTGCCATGAGCTGATATAGGTAAGTGGGCAGTGGGGGAGGTTTCTGACCTTACTGTGTAAGCGATGCCACTTGTTAAGCCCCTGCTCTCACACCTGGAATTTCATTTTGCTGCCTCATACTTTGTACCAGATTTATCCCTAGTTTAACTCTGCTCAAGTTATTAGAGTTATATCAGGCATGAATTTGGAGTAGCGCTATAAAAGATTCATGAGATGAAAACTATGATCTATATTAAACTAATAATTTATGGTTCTCAAGCACCTTTCGGGTGGAAATCACAGAATGCTTTAAAACATTCATGAATCAAGCCTGGCACCAGCACAGAGCTGAGAAGTATTATCTCTACCTTGCAGATGAGGGAAGTAAAGTGAAATTAACAAAGTCACCCAACGTCACCAGGTGCTGGAGGAAGCGGTGCTGGGAAACAGGATCTGGGCAGACGGTGCTGCCTCGGATTTATGTGCACAATATCCGTGCAGTACAGACTCAGCCTGGGAAACTGAGGGTTTTCTGAGTACTAATTTAGCCAGTGAGTGCCATAAATTCTCATAATGTCTCTAAGAATTTAAATCTTCTTTATAAAAATTCATTTTAATTAAAGAAGAAGCCCACACACTCCTCTAACTGAGGGATTTCTAAAATCTGTGAAGGGTGATATTCCCTACTATCAGTACAGTTGAAGAGATTCATTCATAGTATAAAATACTCCTTCTAAATTTGAATGGGTTTTCTGAGACTGATGCTGCAGTTGAACAGCACAACAGAAAAAAGTGGTTTTCTCACCCCAGTATTGCTACTGGCATATTTTGTTCCTAAAAGCATCTGTGTGGGGCTTTTTGGTGCTTTGGAGAGTCAAAAGTGTCATCTGGTGGCTGATATCAGCCCCACTGCTTCAATGTACTCAAAGGGTCCTTCCATCCCTTTTTATTCGCTCTCTCACTGCATTCCTGAGCTTTGTCTGTTTGCAGTGCACAAAGTATGCTGGTTTGTTTCTTTTTTAAAATACTAGTAGGGCATAACATAATGTTAGTCTTTAAGATAAGTTATTTTGACTCTAAACTAGGGGGATTTCCAGTCAGGCACAGGCAGCTAATTAGCACCTATGTTTTGAGCACATAGTGAACTAGTTCTCTTAAATTAAGTGCCGAAATTCCCTTCTTGTTCAATAGGGAGAGAGAAATGCCTAGAAAAGCAACTCCAGAGGGAGGCTGTGCCTGCCTAATTCAGGTTGTTCCTCAGGAGGCTCTCAAAGGCACCTCACTTTCCCCCTGGCTATATATGGAATTTATCTTAGAAGGACTGGTTCAAGAGGCACCTAAAATTTAGATGTAACTAGCTATCCTGGTTCATTTGATTGGATTTTGGATTGGATCCATTTTGTCATCTGAGGCCGATTGAATTACTCATGGCAGCAGTTTAGGAAGACCCAAACTACTGGGTAATCCTCTGTACTGTTCAGCAGCAAAGCTGCTCCTGGGCGCTCATGGCTTTTTCTGTGCTGGCCACCCTGTGTGCTGGTGAGAGTGTGGTTGGATCAGTGAAATCAGCTCCTCTGCAAGGCTCAGAGAGTGTAATGCACATGTGGTCGTGAGCATGGGAGAAAGCAGGAAGCATTTAACTCGGATTTTCTGTTGGAGAAACTGTATTATTGAACTTCAGCCTGAGAAACTGGCCTGCTCTTTGAGTGAGACTGGACAAAGAGGTGAACAAGTCAGATCAATTCCTGTAGCTTGCAAGTGTTATACTAAACAGGAGACATCCACTAATTTCAATCACTGATTATTTGTATGACACATAGCACTGGTTTCTTGATAGATAGGTTGTCTGCACACACTGGCACATCATGATCTTTGGTGGCACTCATGAGGATAAGAGGAAACAAGTCAATTTGTTTCCACTACCTCTTTCTCTTTCTAAAACCTGATAAGTGGAAACCACAACTAGAAACTGAGGTGGTTGTTCTCTAGAGCATAACTGGAAGTCCTGGTCTGACAGCTGAGTCAGTGAATCATTATCTTGGAATAATGAGAATAGGAAGACCTCCTTTTCTGCCTGCAGAACAAGGCTCGAGAAGGGAACTCCTGAAAAAAAAATCACTACTTCTCATGATAGAAGTTCAAATTGCATGAGTTATGTTCTTCTTCACTCACTTTTCGAGTATGTTTATAAGTATTTCACAATCAAAATTACTGCCCCACACACTTTATTTGCTCTAGTATAGAAAGTGTGATCACTACTTGGCTTTTTGCATCATCCTTGTGCCATGGTGATACTAATTCTTTCTCTGCTACTGTGAATTTATGCCCCAGTGAAGCTGACATGAGAGCCAAATATTTGGTTTTCACTGGAACAGAGGATCAATTCCCATGGCACACAGTGTGACTGGCTTTCACCTCCTGTGAACTGTGGGAAGCTCTAAAACTCAGGCAAACCCTTTGCAGCCTCTTGCAAAGAGGGCTGGTGTTGCTGCCCCTCTGAAGACCAGTCTTGCTCTATGGGTGATAACCAATACTCTGTTGCAAAGCAGTGTGGAGTGGCCTGTGAATCAGAGGTGACAATATCTTACCTGAAATCACCCAAGCCAAGTCACCCCCAGGGGCTTCAAGCAAAGAGCTGTCAGGGTGTGTGTGAAGCCAGAGCAGCTGTGAGAGGATTGCTGTAGGCACTGCACTGGATATTTGAAGTCACATGCCAGCTGTGTTTGTTTAAAATGTGTGCTTGATGTCTGAGTCAGTAAATAATTGTGTGTGTGTTGCATCATCATAAAGAGCAGTTGCATTGCCGGGTGACAACTCCTGCTGTGATCCCTGTGTCACAGCAACATCCTTCCTACCTGTGTTTCTAGGTGCTGACAAGTTATGGTGTTTTGTTGCAAGGTAAAAGTAAATATCTCACAATTCAGTACCTCCTTCCCTCTGTTGGTCCTGGTCAGGCTAAAGGAAACTTAACATGGGAGTTGTGTCTGGCTGCTGCATTTTGGCCTGGCTCCAGCAAAGCACTTAAGTGTGCTTTGCAGAACTCAAGGTTAAGCATGTGCTTAACTGTCCTGCTGGATCAGAGCCATGGGGGGAGAGGAAGAAAGTTGCTCTTGTCGTATTTTGACTGTGACTGACAGTTTGGCCTTTCGTAGTCATACAAAAATGTGATTTATTGTAAATCTGTTGCATTAATGCCTCCATGCTCCACGCACTTTTTGAGTTAAAGGAAGCTGTTTTGTAAAATGGAGTGCCTCTCCCTCCTGGGTGTTAGAAGATTTTATTTATGTATTTTCCCCTCACTTGGTTATGTATTAACACAAGAAGTACCTAGTCTGTACTGCTGAAATGGCCTGCTAGTTAACTGAGGGATTAAGATATTTGACATGAAAGCTGAGTAAATTCAGGTTGGAATAGTCTTGTAGAACAGGAAGGATACAGAATCCAAAGCTGTCTGTTGAGAATGCCCTGAAGAAATCTATGCTGAGGGAGTGTCATGGTAGTATCTACAGGGAGCTCTTCATGCAAAGTGCTGGATTCTCTACCATTCACTGAAACTGCTTTTTGTGGGGGAACTCCAAGTGAAGAGGAAGGTTGACTTTGAGACCCACAGCTCTCTAATGCTCTTAAATAAGGTGCAGAGGACAGAAAGTAGAGAAGTGCTACTTCACTCACATTGCAGGTGATGCATTTGTGGTGTTAGAGCACCTCTGGGAGCATCTGTGATCTTTGGTTACAAGATATTATAAAACTCTTTAATATTTTTCTCTAGCTGGAAGGAAAGAAGACTGACAGCATAGAGAACTGAGCTGCAGGTACAAGTTCTTTGTGAACCACCAGTGATCCAGGATAAGTTCAAGAGTTTGAGTAGTACCAACTCTTCATGTTATAGCAGCTTGAAGACTAAAGATTAAGATGAGAGAATTAAAGAATCAAAGATATCACAGTTTCTTGCAGAATTTAGTTATTGTAAAGCTTATGCCATTCCTACTGATCTTCAACTGTGTTGAAAATGCCCTTTTTTCATTTCCCATTCAAAAAAATTAATCTTTTACTCTACCCTTGCTGTATCTTTGCATGTAGGCTGTAATAATTTTAAAAGCACACATATTTTTCTTCTCCTTTCTGTGCTTTTTTCTTTTCAAGCAAAGTTCTGCAGCGTATTTAGTGTAAGGCTGTGGATGGGTTGCTGTGGCCAGGTGTAGGAATCACATAAGAAGTGTTTGTTGTTACATGGCTTTTCTGCGCAGGGATCTGTGATGGTGTGTGTGGGTGCTTTGGAATGGGGTGTTGTTTTTTTGCAGATTGAAGAGTTTGAGGGTCATCAGCTGTTTGTGAATTGCAATTCAACAGAACAGTCTCACTGTAAAAACATCGAGTTCAGTGACTCTAGAACTGCAGTACATGATTTGCTACTCTTTAACAGGACAGTATATTCTCAGAGTATTCATGAATGAAGAGCCGACAAGTTTCTGAAAAGTAACTTCTATGAATTCGTATCAAAAAGAGGTTAAACTGGTATATTGTGTTATTAACGAAAAAAGAGTTTGTCCAATCTTTCTGTCCTTAAGGAATAGTAAGGCATTTTACATTGTATGAAACAGTATAATAATTTTTTTCACTTTATTAAAAAATGACACTATCAGTTCCCATGGTAATTTGAAATTAAAGCTGTTATTTTGTAGAAAAATGTATTTAATTTATATGACAGAGAAATCTATATTACTTTAGGCAAGGAGCCAATTTATGACTTTTAAGTGTATTGTCAAGGCAATTTTATTGTGCTCATGAGAATATTTGTGCTGAAATTATGCATACTGCCCTAAAAGCAGTAAGTGTTGAGCAATATTTAACTTAGAGGTAAAGAACCAATTAATATTTGTACTGCTAAGCATACTTTTTTTTTTTTTTGCTCTTCATGTATTTACCGTGCTTTAATAATAGATGAAAAAGAGTTGTCAGTAGGACTTAGGGAGTGTCTCCAGCTAAACTACTCAAAAATTTTATAATAAATCCAATGAGAGAGATTTGAGAGGTATGGAAATTACTGCTAATGAATTTATCAGGAATCCTTTAAGAAAAAATCAGAAGATAGGATCTCAGGTCTAGTTCTATGGTCAGAGAGGAAATGACTGCTGCTCTCAGAGGGCAAATTGGAATGTACAGTGAATTATTGTAGTTCAAACTTAGATAATGACAGTAATTAAAACTGCCATTATTTTTGCCTTTTTCTACATTAATGTATTTCATTTAATTAAAATGGAGTGAATTCTGGTTGTCTATAAAAGAGGATGGAAGCTAATTACATCCACTGTAACTTCCCACCATTCTGTTATAATGTTATTTAGTAAATATTTATGGAGCGGCCTGGAAGTCAAAGCAAGTCTAATACTAAGGAGCTTGGAATGAAAATGATTGATTCAAATGGGACTGTCAACTTTATATGGAAAACTCTGATTATGCAATGAAATTCATGTAATGAGTCCTTGATACACACATCAGAAAATCTACTAACAACATTGGGAGCTGAATATTAGCTATCTTTACTTTGTTTCCTTTATAAAATTGAATAGAAGCATTTGAAAATATTATATCAGAGATTTAAAAAAAAAAAGAACAAACCCAAACAAACCCACAAAAAGTCCCAGAAAAAAAAAAACAAACAAAAAAAGCCCTGCAAAGCAAGCAAAAAAGGAAAACCAAACCCAACCCAAAACATATCACCACCACAATAAAGTAAAGTAATAATAATTTAAAAAAGCAAACAAAACCCCAAACACCAAAACAGTGGCATTTAGGCAGTGGAAATGTTCGAGTATTTTATTCTTAAGCCCTTGAGCAAACATAAATCTGCTTAGCTCAACTAATGGCATGCAAATGAAGTTCACTTAAAAAAAAATAATAGTTCCTACTCTGACTACTAACTAATACCTCATAGAGAGACTATAAAAAAGTCTTAAGCATCTGGTGGAGTTAATTGGGGTGTACTCATGAAACATATCTCTCTTTTTGATGTATGCTGTGGCCTGCAATTTTCATGGGAGAGGATGAATTTCAGCATGTTTCTTCTAACACATTCTCAGCTTTTTGAATTGCTTCTTTCCAACTGAAATTCTAAACCCTAAGTGTTCTGCAGGTTAACTTTTTGAATTATAAGTGGTTGAGATCAAAACTGTGCTCTGAGCAATGCCTGTGTAGGTCCTGTACATTCTAAGTAGGCAGCTCCTATATTTCTTGGTCCCGAGCAGAACTGGGGAGCAGCTTTCAGGATATACTTTGCATTTCTTTTTCCTACTGGTGAATTTTTCATGGACTCCCATTTCTGTTCCATACAAGTCCAGAGTACATTTGCCACAGGATTGTCATGGACATGAATCCCCTGTTGCAGCTCTTCTTTCTTCCTGTTACCTTTATAGGGACCCTTCCATGAGCAGCTTTCCAATTTGTGTACTCTAATGAGGAATCTAAATTAAGTGTGATGAATCTGGGACAAATAACTCCTGTGACACCGTGAGATTTGTTTGTTTAAAGTCAGTCTGGCAAAGCATTAAAGCATGGACTTTTTTACTGCTCAATAAAATGGTTAGTAATATTTTAAAGTATAAGTCTGGATCGAAGTGTGTTATTGAATCAGATCCTTTGAAGTTCACTGACCTGCAGTAAATTGGGAATTTCATAGCTGACTGTACAATTAAACTTTGACTTCAGGGGGTATTTAGGTTTAAATTTCTCATTAGAAAGCAATTTTGAAGTTTTTTCCCACTTGACAAATGCAAAGAAGCTGTGAAGAGGTTAAGCAAAAATCTTATTTTGCAATTAAAATCAAACTCTTATGCACGATTTTTCTCATTTATTTCTCTGCCTCAGTTAGAAGGATATTGGTTCATAGCTGCATAGTCAGTTCATCTTTGAACCTTCAGCAAAATATCTTTCACATTTTCTAGGTTCTATTCATATGAAAAAACTAATTTTTTTTTTTCATTTGTCCCAGTCTTCTGAATTACCTTAAAAAAGATAAAGGGAGACAGCAATAAGGATAGAGTTACGTTCTATAAAATCCTGTTAGCACTGAAAGCTCACTCTGCTGATGCTTAAGTATTAAATTTGGCAAGCACTGAATCCTTTTTCACACCAGTAAGTGTGAAGAAAGTGACTTTTATGGAAGGTAATTGAGACAGAATCACAAAAGATAGATACTGAAGGGCCTATTCAATTACCAAGAGTACCCCTCTGCTTACTGTGGTGTGCTCATTACTCCTGGAATGATGATTGAGATTCCCAGTTGCCATATATTGCTATAGCCCCACTGGAGGCTGCAGTACTTCTTTAGTTCATGTTATTGGAAGATTTGCCTCCAGATTTGATGATATAAGACAATATCTGATGATTTAAAATAATTGGGAATTGAAAACTTCATTTAAATTTAACTCACAGTATTTATATGAAAAAATAAGTGTCATATTTTAGAATATGGGCTTTGCTAGGAGCAGTACGATAAAATGTGAATATTTACTTGTCTGGCTCTGTGTTGGTTGTGTTTTTAATGCTTTCTAGAGGGAGAGAGCACAGAGACATATTTTAAAATACAAATTCAGGGGCCCACCTACATTATCACTATCAAAAAGAGGATTGAGCCTCCTCTTTGTGTGTCAGATTCCAATTATGCTTCCTGCAGAGTCTGCTCCCACAGTCAGACATGATTAATCCTCCATTCATCACGGCTTTTGGAAATGGGAGATTTTAGAAAAGTCAGTACTCCTCTCTCTGGGCTTCATCCTTGCATTTCACTCTCAGGTTTTTTGCTTAGCTGGTTGTAAGGCTGGAGCAGCACGGATACCCAACGTCTTTAGTTACTTCCTAATATAACAGACCTGCCTGCAGTGGCTTTGGTGGTGGCAAGACCTTTGGAAAGGTCAGGCTTTATTCTCATGACTCAGCTTAATCTGCCTTGGGAAGTTCGTAGCTCGTTTGGAACTGGCGCGTTTCACCTTGTGAGCAGCAACCGCATCCATCTGTTTCATCATGTAAAGAGCGGACGCAAACACTTTGATGGTGATGGTTAATGTATATCACGATATAACAGAGCGATATTCTGCATGGATGGTCTGAGTGAGGGAGTTACACGGACACACTGCACAGACAGCATCTCAAACCAACATTTCAGCCAGACAATTAGGGTACAAATGAGGTATGCAACGTGGTTGTACAACTGCACATCACACATACATGGTGCAGAGATGGCTATGGAAAATACTCACTTTTTCACTTGATTCTGCTTCCTTTTGGCTTCTGCACCCCTTTGGTGCATAGCAGGGAAGTAGGTATTTGTGTTTAGTGGAAGAAATTACACTGACTAACAGACACAAGCATTTTACTCATAAATTTATCATAGACTATTGCTGAGGAGACTGACAGACAGCCACTACAAATGGTGTGTTAAACATTTAATGAACCCAGGCTGAACTCCTGGCCCTGTTGAATCCAGTGGAAGTTTGTTTGTTAATATTTTTGTTTGTTTGTTTTTGAGTGCTGTGAAGGTTTAGAGGGCGTGGCATTTTATGTTGGTTTCTAATTGCCTTTTAATCACTTAGTAGAAAATTAGAAAAGATGCCTTAAAGGGAGCATCTTTTTCCTTTGTGCAATTACTTCATAGACATTAGAGTTCATCACAAGGAAAATCTGGTGTTCAACAGGGGCTGAGGAGGAGGTGCCAGACCTGGTTTCCAAATTAGTAGATGGTATTTCTAGAATGTGTATTAGTGCAGCACATCTGCGATGCTCAGAAATAGAGGTACGTGTTGGTGTGTGTGCAACTTAAAACTTTCTAAAAGTACAGTAATTGTTATCCTAGATCTTGAAAGGAATAAAACAGGATTTTGTATTTTGTTTAAGGCTCTCACATAAAAGCAACTTCCAGCAATTTCCATTAAACCTCCTGATGAGTAGGAAGTACTTGTGTGCAGTAAATATTGGCAGTAAACTAAATGCACTTCGCTTGGGGAACAAATTCGCATATGTGAGCAATGTGAGGGAATAAAATCCACTCTTTAAGGAGATGGCAGTGCTGTTATTTACAGTTATGCTCAGTTACTGACTTGAACAGACTAATGGAACCACCAAATGTTCGGTGGCTACTCCAAGGTGCGTGTAAGGTTTAGTGTGAGGACATGCCGTCCCTTCCTTCGACTGAAGTTGTAGAATGAAAGCAGTGAGATGTGCAAATCATGTATTCTGATCCAGACCAGGAACAGAATGCCAGTGAGAACTTAGGAATGAATGGCATCTGAGATAGTGAAAATGATACTGTTGCGAACTGACTGTTTCTAATTTTACATATGCATTGAATGGCGATATTTTATATATGAATTGCAAATGAGTATTTACGGCATGAATATCGATGGCATGAATTAGAACCAAAATTTGAAACCGGTTTTAAATAACTTTCTGGTAACTGAAACTGGGGGGAAAAAAAATGCATTTCCCGTTAATTTTTTTCACGTGAAAACATCTATCCCCCTGCTATTTCCCCCCCCGTCAGTGAAGCATTGGGATGCCACTGGCGCAGGATGGACTCGCGCAGCGCCCGCGGCCTCCTCAGAGCCCCGCGCTCCGCCCACCTGTGATGCCACAGTGAGGAGGGGCTTTTCTTCTGCAGACTCCTCCCTCGGAATCTCCTTCATCACCATGGCCACAGCCTTATCGGCCGCCCTAGCGCCTTTGCCCTACAACAGCGAAATCAACAATGGCTCCAGTCAGCAGCGAGCGGGAAGCGCCGCGCCCCGCGCCCCCCGAACCATCCCGGCGGGACACCGGCGGCCCTGCGGCTGGAAGCGAAGCTCGGTTGTAAGCACAATACACACACACACTGGTTAAACAGAACAAATTCTCTGTGAATCCAATGGTTTAGGAGGCGGTTGGGTCTAACCGTGGTCTTGGTGGCTCGTTAAGAGTTGCCCCAATGAAGTCAACAGGAATCCGGCATTGTCCTGCTGGGAACAAGACCTGCTGGAAGAGCTCTGGTGTCAGGATAGGATCCCCATAGGAGTAAGGCCTGGAGGATCAGCCCTTTGACTTGATTTTAGTTACCCAAAAGTTTACGTTGAAAATACCTGTTTATTTGTATTTGGTTTGGGGATTTTTTTTCCCCTTAAAAATAGCATCAAGCTGATTTTGCAAATAAAGCACAGTTCCCTGTGGCTCACTGAGGCAAACTCTCCCTGAAATTTGAACGTATAACCTGGACCCACAGTGTTTATAGCTCTAGTAACATTTTAAAAAGCAATTTACATCATATAAACAATCTGTGTTTTTGCTAAAAGAACATACGGAGCCAAATCCTGCCATCTTAGACATTGCTACAGCTCTCCTCAAAATGATCGTTGTTGTTGAATTTACTGCAAGGATTTTTTTTTTTATTTTTTTTAAAAACTTCACTTTTCTTAAAATTCACTTAATATATCATAAATATTCAGGACAAAGTAAAGATATGCTAACATTATTTAATATAAATAATACACCAACGTTATGTGTCATACTCTGTTTGATGCCATTATTTTTATTTAATGAGGATATTTATCATCTTGAATTTGAATGGATTTCTGCCTTGAACTTTTGCCTTAGTTTGATCTCCGCCTCTCGCAAGTGACAGAGAAAGTTGGAGTGCACACATAAGGCTTCACAGCAGAGCTGTGTTATGCCAGTGGCCCGGGGCATGTCCTTATTATTACACTTTAAAGGCTTCCATTGATTTCCATGGAAGTTTTAGCTGTGCAAAGACTGCAGGATCTGGCTCCATAAAAGAAGTATTTTACACTAGATTAAATATATCTAAATACTTAAACGTTATTAACAGAAGGGGTTCTTTGCTACAATATCGTATCCAAGAATTACTTTCACTAGCGGTGTATTGTGTGCCAAATAACCCCCTCCCATTGCTTATACTGAGCTACAGGTTGTTTCAGAAACATTTCATCCATTTCAGGTAAAACCCTTATGTACTATTGCAGGTTCTAAAGAGATGTTATTAATCATCAGGTCAATATTAGATTAGCTTGCTTGTGCAACACATCACAGGTACCCTACAGAGAGTTCTTTGCATGCTGCAAGAAAGTCTCAGAGCAGAAGTGTCACAAATGATAAGCATGCTGGATTTGTGATGCCTTTGATATCCAAAGAACTGCAAAGTCATTGTAAAATTAAATATATTAAAATCAATGAGAATTACTTCTAATTGGTAAGCATATCAAAGGTTTTTGGCCAATTAGGTGTTTGTACATGATTCATATGACATATTCCAGGTCTATGAAGCTTGTTTCCAGTATGACACATGAGTTATCATTAGCTAGCACTAATAGCATGCTACTGGATCTTTACAAAATGTACTCCTTTTGTGCTGAGTGATAGAACAAAATAGTTTATCAGCTAGAGAGGATGCATTGGAAAGCATGCAGTGCTTTTTATTTCTTGCAGAGTAAAAACCCACCAAAGCAAAGGTCAGGTCACTTTTTTGAAGACAGAGCCACTTTTTCTTCAAGGTTTCACCTACTGCCTGAAAAGAGTCATGATACTGGTATTAGTGCCTGCTGTTAATCTCTCGTACACGTAACTGCAAAACCCTGGGAGTGGTTGAGAACATATATAAAATCTGTCTCGTCAGTTTAAAATGGCTATGGAACAATGGAGAATGGATACCTCTGGGCTATTTCTCATGAGCAGACTTTGTATATTTGCCAGTCAAAGCAAGTGGTTCCATCCTACTATTTTTTTAAAATTTTTTATTATTATTATTTACTTTTAATTAGCTCTTTCTTATAAGATTCCTAAAAGGTTGCAGGTAAGGTTGACTTATTTCTGGCAACTCAGCCTATGGTATATAAAACATTATTTTGAAACTAGAAGTTAGTAGCAATTTCCTGGATACCAAAGAGAAAGTCAATGCAGTGGAATAGCTTAAATTCTCAGATTCTGCTGGAGAAATACACAGGTGACCAATTCATTGGAAAATGCAGTTTTCTATTCTGGTGACTAGAAATGGACATTGTTGTCCAATGTAAGGTATGTAGGCTTGAAAATTTTGGTCTCTATGTGCTCTAGTGAACACTGTGCAGTCAATCTTTGCCTAGGAAGTGATTAGGCAGAAGAATTGGAGGGGAATAAAGACAGTTTTTCCATGGTCAGGACAACCTTGTAATTGTGGTGATCTGCAGTTGAAATGAAAATCTCTAGCACATTTATTGCAATAATCTTTGAAGAATTATTATTTTTTAAGGTGCTATTTACTTGGCCTCCTTCAGTATTAAGTGCTATTTCTTAGCATGCCAAAATGCTGTAAGAATTTATCTGGGACAGTAGCTGTTTGCTCAAACCCTGTAATTCTGTAACAGCTAATTTTACACTTGCCAGGACTTTAAAAGGAACTGTTGGTTGATAGTGGAGATTTGCAAGGTAAGTTACTTTCTCTTGTAAACCCCAATTTAATACTTCAGTGAATAAATTTTATAGTTCCCTATGTGTTCGCAATATGTAGATGGAAACAATTCTGATGCAGAGCATGACGACCCATGGACAAATCAAGACAAATGTGAACTGATGAAGGAAAAATGTATTATTTGTTTTAATGGAACATACTGCTTAAGAAAAAGTGAGAAATGTGCCAGCATTTCGTTATATGAGACACTAAAAAAATGCAACAGTCCCTTTGGGTGATATTTCCAAAGCAAGATAAGGAGTAGAACTCAGAGTATTCCCTTTATGCTAAATATTTATGATAGAATTGACTTCAAAACTTAATGATAATTCCTCTAGGCTCATCCTTTGGATTCAGATAACGGATAGTAATAGACATTTCCAAAGAAGTATACTGTTTGAGTACAATTTTGTAAGGAAATGCTTTATTTTTTTGCAGCTGTTGTTTCTGAATAGTTCCAAATTAAATTTTTACAAGTCACACTATTTAGATTTGGTTCTTAGTAGTGAATATTTAATTAAATTACTGTAAGAGCATATTAATGTAAATTCCTAGAACAGCAGTTGGGTTTTTTTATCAGTGGTGCACATAGCTTTGTAACCATGCTCATGTTTGGTAAAGCTTTTCTCCTTTAAGTACCTGGGACCAACAGATCACCTTCGGGTCATGATGAATGAACACATGGTCAAACTTGAAATATTGCTATGTAGTGAAATCCTATATAATTCTCTAATTATTTTCTTCATTATTGTGATTTGGAAATTTGTTCTTGTATATGAAAAGCCAACGGCCAGTGCTTTTGTAAATGTTTAGCATTTTAACAACAGTATTTAAACTATGATGGTTAATTGCAGAAATTCTTTATCATCACCTATGAAATAAAAGGGTTTTATTTAAATCTGTATCACAGTTAGAAGTTTGCTTTCGACAAATATTTAAGGTAATTGAGTCCCAAACTCACTTTTCAGGAGTATCTATACCACTTACTCTTGTGAGAAAGTAAACAGAAAGACATGGAATGATTAGATTTTTCCTTTTTTTTTAAAAAAAACCCAACATATACATGGAGAGAGAAGTTATTTCTTGTATAGACCTGTGTTGTTCCATTTATTTTCCAAAGATTCTACCAGGGTTTCCACCTTTAACTGACACACTACAATGCATCACTATTCACTGAGCCATTGGAAATCGTCTCAACGTGGGCATGTTTAAATTTAAGCTTTTGTAAAATACAATTTTTGGGACAGCTTTCCTTGTAAAGGAATTTGATAGAAAAAGGTGGTCTGCAGACAGTGCTAATACAGGTATGACAGAATTGCTGATTTCATGTGGCATCTCTCCTTTCTAGTTGAGGATAAAGAAGTACCACTTTGTTATTTATGAATATAATTAAAACAGTGCCATATAATTTATGAATATAATGCCCAAAAATAGTGACTAGCTATCCTGAACTTTCCCACTGGGCTAAAGAATTGAAGTGTTTAAAAACAAAAGAACAACAAAACCCACCAGTCTGGGATATCTTGAAGTATTGATCTGCTCTTTAAATGTCTTTGATAGATGGGGAAGGGTTTTATAAAGCAAATTTTGTGAAAGTTTAGTGATGACTCTAAGTTAGTGTCATCCTCTTATGCTGGGAGAAAGACAGACAGAGCTGGTGTACGTGTTGAGTTTGGGAGGCTTGGCTGCTCTCCAGGCCTCCCGGCAGCTGATGTATTAGACTTACAGTACCAATTAAGCAGCCTATTCAAAATGGCTTTATGCTCCACAAATCTTTGTGGTTTGTGCAATTTAAAAATAAAAATGAAGGGACAAACTTGGCTTTACCCTTTTTAAATTATGCAGTGCTAAGATTCTGACCTCTCAAAATGAGCACATACAGCTATGCAATGGCACCGTGAGAGTTCCAGTGTCCACAATACAACTGTGGGCTCTTGATTTCACATAGGATCTGTTTATTACTTCATATTTTCCCCTTCCCAGCCTTTTCTAGTCATGTTTTCTCCGTATGTCTTTTTTTTTAATCTGTATTTTTCTACTGTTTTCTAGTGATGTTTTCTTTTATATATAATTAAAAATAATGAGAAAACATATGGCGAGGCAGTTCTATGAACCAATATAAGGTCGATATTTAAACAGAAATTTCTGCTTCATAAAAGCTCTTGGTAGTTTTTTATTATGAGCTTTATAAAGTGAGGTACATAATTAAGGTATATGGGAACCCAATTTCTTTAGGCAATGCTCAGTTGACTGCGGTGAGGAGACATGAACAAGCTCTGTGTCCTGAGCTGGAAGCAGTATTGTCAGGGACAGCTTTCAGGATGTGAGCTGGTGTTTCCATACTGGACTTGCAGCATTTGGAACCTCCTATCAAGCTTTCTGTTAGCGATGATCCAGGCTCTTTTGACTCAGGACCTTTAGTAGTTCATTCTTCGAAGATTAGGATGAAATACAGATAGTGTTGGTTACAGAGAAGGAAGCAGCTATAGGAAGGCTTGCCTAAGAAGTAATTTAAAATAAAGCAGCTAAGTCCATATTGGCTGAGTTCAACATGCACTACTCCTCTTGCACTCCTTTGTGTTTTCTTTTCATCCTTGCATTGATGGAATAACAGATTTCAGCATTTAAAGGGAAGGACTTTACTGCATACAAGAAAACTGGCAAAGAAAGAGACAAGAGCTGATTAAAGTTAATCAGCATAAATATCCACTTTGACCCTCACTGGGTTGTGTTTTGTGTCCATGTAAATGTCAATGCTGCAGTTAAATTGCATTCCAGTTTGGGAAGCATTTGCATTGAAATGGCACTGTAAGGTTTTCTGCTTATTGACTGTCAGTAACTGGTGCATTATGTGTGCCCTCTTGAAAATTGTCTCATTCTGAAGCCTGTAGATTCATTCTGAAAGCCAAGAGGGACACCTTCTGAAGCATCTCTGGTGGAAGCTCTACAAAGTTATTGTACTTAATATATCTGAACACAAATTATGACTGGAAATTAATAAAGAATTCTGTCAAATCCCACTCATTCTCTGTAAACTCATATGATTCCTGCAGGCTAATAGGAGGAGGAGGATGTGAAACTAGTTTTTTTTCTCCCTTAAATTAATATTTTTATTTGGAGTGTATGTTTTGAGCAAGATAACACTCTGTAATGATGGAACAGTAATGATGATCTAAGTGTAAATAGTAAATCCAGCCTGCAATATAGAGTAAAGTTGGTAAGAAGAGGGAGGTTTGGGACAGAACTAATTACTAGAAGGTTGTTTGAGGTTCTGGTCCTTTTCTGAACAAGTTACGTAATGTATCTGCTTGTGATAGAAGGCTTGGATGAGAGGTTTTGCACTCCTTTCTGTGTAAGTGTCATCTTTTTAATAGGACCATTGTGAATATGTAGAAACTGATTTTTAGCACTTATTTGATTGACTTCTTGGTAATTTGGAACTGTATTATCAAAGGGGTGATCCTTTGACTGCCCAATGGTGTATGACTTGAAAAATTTCAGGGAATAGCTGCAGAATTTCTTTCGTGTCTGCTTAGTCTGTGCCAAGGAACTTTGTGAAATCATTGGATTTAGCAACTGGCAATTTCAAATTTGTTTGGTAGTCTTCAGCAGAGAATTAATACTAAAGTATTTTCTTTCCCATAATTGGGATTCATTTTATGTAGACTTCAGTCCTGTGAGCCCCAGTCCTAACATGCACGTAACAGAATGAATTGCTATTAGTTGCTATATTGCTATCATGATGCAAGACATTCCTCTAGTACTAGTTCAAGTGAAATTCAAGGAGTTCAGATCACTTTGAAAATAAACAATTGGTGACTAATGTACTGTCTGTTGTTTAAATGTGTGTTTACTGCACACATATTGTGTAAATCATGGATTTTGGTCACTCTTCCTCCCAGCACGTGATTTATTGTTCTTTGAAGTGTCAGGGGTTCCTCACCTCCTGCTACACAATTTTTGTGGTTTTATTTCATGAAGTGTTCAGAGAACACTGACTAAGTCTGCAGTCTGTTTAGGAAAAACAATAAACTGAGAAGTGGTGGTATTTTATGTGGAAAATCAGAGGCTTGTCAATGAGCAGGAATACCAAATAGTCTTCATAGAAAATGCAGAATGTAGAACATTATTCTGAGCTAACTGGTGATTACAAGGCAGCTGTTTCTGAGCCTGTCTTATAGAAACTCTTTTATAGGTGTGGCAATAGGGTAACCCTCAGTGAAATTAATAGCTGTTCTTATTTAATCTCAGGTAATGACTTGAGCTACAAAGCTCGAGACAAACTTTTAACTTTTTGCATGCTTTGTCACAAATGTTTGTGGATGTTGGGAATCTTACTTTTGACAGTTTTACTTGGATTTGCTTTTTTATTGTTTCTGCCTTTAACTCTCTTGATGATAGAGAAGTTCCTGTGCTGTCAGTTGTGTTGTCCTAAGAGTCAAAACACCAATTTATTGATATTATTATAGCAAGGGCAGCACTGACTAGAGCAAAATGTGGAGCGAGTGGTGGCATAGCTTAAAAGTTCCTATTTATTTAAAACAAAATAAAGAAACAAACACAGATTGTGCTCTGTGCAGAATCTGTTATGCCTTAACTGTTGTGTCTTGATATCACTAACATTTCTTAAAAATAAAATGCACAGATGTGGCAACACAGAATTATTTTGGCCTAATGTAAAAGACCGAGTATCAGTCTGCCTTCCGTCTCAGAGAACAATGTGGATCTCAGGGATGAGGTCAGTCTGTGGGCTGGTTCTCTGTTTTATTACTTCACTTGGGGCCAATGAGACTCAGAAGAAAGTGTATGACAACACTTTATGAGTAACAGACAACTAGAAATATAACTGTGTCTGGAATATCATGCAAGGTCTTTTTTAAAAAGAAAGTGATGCAGGTTCTGATGTTAAAATGGTATAATCTGTGCTCTACCTCTCTGGAATATAGAAGAAATGTGTATTTTTTCCAGTATTTTCAGACTTTGTTGTTCTTGTTCCAAATACCATTATAAAACCATTCCCTTCACAGTTGTACACCTGCATAGCCAAAAAAGGAATTAAGTCCCATTAGCCCAATATTTTCTATCACTAGATTGGGCAGAGACTCAGATATTTACAATGGGAAAAAGAGAGGCAAAGAAATCAACATAATTTAAAAGAAAAGAAATTTATTACAGAGCTAGAAGAAGGCTCTGCATGCATACTAATCAGATCTTATCCTATAGTTACAATTCTGTGAGAGTTTGAACATCATTTAAGTCCTGAAACTGTGGTTTTCTGCAGGGAAAAGAATGGGCGCACCTGTAAGGAATACAAGAGAAATTTTACCAAAACTGTTGGAGGGACATAAATGTTGTCTGTGGTTTCCTCTGGCTTTTACAGTACCAAGAGTCCACATGGCTTAATGTCCTGGTAAAGACGGTTTTACTCCTGTTTTGAAAGCCCTTAAGGAAGGTATTGTTTAGTAAAGGTGAAATTCTGTTGAATAAGGGTGACTGTTCAGATGACCTGTCATTTCAGAATCAGATAAAATTCTGCAAACTGTTTTGAAAAATCGGATCTGTATTGAAATAAATGAATTGGTATATGTCTCTTGCTAGGTACCTAATCTCAGAACCATTTTAAAATTGTATTAGTTCTAAAATTACTTATTTTGATTATTCTGATTTTGTTTATGAAGGAAGACAGCTTGGGCTCCAAAGACAGTTTGTAATGTATTGTCATCACTATTAACTCTCATTGAAGATTAGGATGAAAATCTCAGGATTTGAGTTATATAAATCTGGGGTAAACATTATGTGATCAAAATTCATGTCCTCGGTTTAATTCTTTCATACAGATTCTTTCAGGATTTCTGTGTAATAACACAAGATTTAATTCTGTTTAGGATTTTTGTTTTTCCTTGGCTCATTTGTTAAACACATTGTTCAAATGCTATCAAAAAGAATGGAAGTTTTTATTAACATTAAATGCTAAAATATTTGATCCCAATATATGTGATATTGCCACATTAAACGATAGAAAGATGGTGAGGTAGGGAATAAATGAAACAAAAAAGTAACAGAGGGTAGATGGAGGTTTGTGATCTGTGTTTGTTTTGAAGCAGATTGTCACTTTCTCATCACCTGTATATATTAAATAATGGAAACATATCATACTGGATGATAGGTTTGAAAACAAACAGGATGGTTTATGACTGAAAAGTACTTTTAGGCCTTATTTTCTTGACATATACAAGTTCCCTCCAGTCTCTATGCTGAATGTTGCCAGGATAGATTTAGCCCTTCCCATAATACAAGCATTTGATTCCCACCATGATATAAACATTTGATACCTTTTAATATATTATGTCACTTCTTTTGCTACAACCTTAAATTTGAGTCCCTTCTATAGTGAATGGAGTCAGAGTATAACTGTTTTCGCACTTTAGTCATAAAGGGGCTTTGTGCTGTATCCTTGACCCAAAATTCATCCTGTCTCTCTTGTGCTGTGTGTTCTTTGTGACAAAGGGTTCTGAATCTTAGTGTACTTACTTGGCCAGAATAAAACTCTATTTTTAACATTGTATAGTAGAATATGTTTACCCCCTTATTTTTATTCCCTAAAAAGAGTAGGTCGCCACTTCTCAGACAGTGGCAATAGTACATGAGGCACTGGAATAACTGTGACTGCAAAATAACCTCGTGTCCCTGACCTGGAGATGGCCTCTGCATGCACTTTCAGCTTTGGAGTGGTCTCATCTGAAGTACTAAAGTATGTTAATGCTGCAAAACCAGCATTAACAGCATCATATAAAAGCAGCATTAGCAGCATCATATAAACCCATTTAGAGAGGATTATGCTACTGTCCCTTCATTTCGCCCCTTATTTATCACACAGTCTGGAAACGTTCAGAAAGCAAATTCTTAAAATTGAGGTATTATGAGTGTGCTCTAAAAAGATATTCCTAATTCTCTGACGTGTACTGTTAGTGGAGAGAACGGACTTTTCTACTCTAATATTGCAAGAATATTGTAATTACAAAAATGAAAATGGGAGTGCATTAGTAGATAATTACTTCTAGACCTAATATGAAGTTCAGCTGTCTTGGACAATTAAAAGCTCATTCTTATCATGGAATCAGGACGGTTTGAGTTGGAAGAGACTTTAAAGACCATCTAGTTTCAGTCTCCTGCCATGGGCAGGGACACCTTTCACTAGACCAGGCTACTTTACTGTTAAAGGCCGTTTTTTAGCATAATGGACGACATCAGTTAAATTTTTAGAAATCTGCTCTTTTTTACATATTTTCAGGTGTTCTGTGTTCTTTTTGGCTTCAGTGGATTTAATTTCATTGCTATAACAGTAACAGTGATTAGCATTTGGCTTGTTCTACAAGAAGCTGACAGCAACATCTCTATTTCTAACAGCACATCACTGATATCAGTTATACTCTATATTGTTCTGTTTAAACAGGCATTCACCTTTTCCTATTGAAAGTTTTTTTTACCTATATAACTTATTTTTTGTATGCTTATAAAATAAAAAGTATTTATTAAAGAAAAAAAGAAAAACATGTACTTTCTCATTTTACAGATGCTTTTCAAATGGATGCTTTAACGTTACATAATAATGTTTATAAAGGACACTGTACTTTGTAGTCCACTTGTGCTTAGGTTGGCAGGTTCCTCATTAGAGAAAGAAGTTCTCTATTTTTGTTTCTGCAATTCAACAGTATTAAAAGTTCAGTCATTAACTATCAGTTTGGGGATATCTGCAAGTCTGCAGTATGACTAAAAAGGTGGTGAGTCCACACTTTTTACAGCAGCTTAGTTTGGTTGGTAAGGTAGCAATTTTGTTTAATAAAAACTCCATGGATATCTACAGCACGATATCTGAGACCAGGCAGTAAAAGCAGCTGGCCATGGCAAATGGCTCTTACGGAGAAATTGTTAATTCTCGAAACATCTTAATTAAGATTTCATATGCAAAAAAAACCTGTAAAATGATCGATTATGTTTGCTGTGAAGCTTTCTTAGCTGTTCCTTTCTTGGGATGTAAATTACACTTCTTGTATTTCCAAACTGGCTTCTGGTACATAGAAAGCCCCTTGGATGTGCTGTTGCACTAATTAGGGGACTGTGTCTCTTCAGCTGGGATGCCAAATCCAGGACCAGTCTGTCCTGTGTAGTTAAAGCCACACTAAATCTCCCTCATACTTCAGGGCAGAGTAACCTCAGGCAGTGGAGGTTTAGTTGCCTGACAATAGAATGACAGCTATTGTCAGAAATATTTCTCCTCAGAGGTTCTGTGAAAAAATAAATCTTTCTTAATGGTGTAGTGCAGGGCTGTATGCTGCTTGTGTTCCACTACAACACGTTCATTTACCACAGACACCAATCAATCCTGATCGAGTGAAAGAGCAGGGATGAGTTAACCACTTTGTGAATGCTGGCAGACAGCCTCAGCAAATGTGCTTGTTACCAGAGAATTCGCAGGGTTGTGTCTGAGGGAAAGGGCTGCTGGAGCTCGCTCGTGTGTGCCGCTTGTGCTGAGGGACAGGCTGGGACGGGGCTCACAGACACACGGAGCACGTACGGGGAGTTCGGGCACCTCGGCGTGCCTGACGGGGGTGTTGGGCGTAGAGCAAAAGTTGTGAGGTCTGAAATACATATATATATCTATATATATCTGCGCTTTTTCTACTCACTGAGGTGAGCAACGGAGCCAGCACACGGTAAGAAGTACTAGTTTGTTGTTGTAGACCAGCAATAATTCACTATGTTGTCTCCTGGTGGTTTTAGGAATAGAGAGTGGCCTTGGATAGCTTTCCTAGTGACTGTCTGAAATCAATCTATCTGTCAGCACTCTGAATTTTGTATTCACTGCTGCTTCAGTTCCCTATGAAAATCTCATAAATAAGGAAGTCTTGATCCCAACTTCAGTCTTTCCCATTAAGCTTCAGACACTTCACATTAGCAAAACCCCCGTGAAATTATATGAAAGATGGCATTGTCAACTCAGATCATTAAAAATTACTTGAATAAATACACAGGCATATGCTTAGACTGGCAAAGACTGGAAGACTTTTTTTTCAGACCAGATAGCATGAGCATAATTGAGGAATAAAAGAAGCTGTCGCAGATGGTGATAGCAGTGAGAAGCCCAGTGACATGTGCTTCGACTCAAAGTTTGCTACAGGGGAGTTACTGAGGTAGGATAACACACCAGAGCAGCTGCCAAAATATCAGGCTTCAAGAAACCTGCTTATTAACTAATTAAAGTTGCATATTCATAGAGAGAGTGAATCAAATCATGCTTTCCTGTTGAGAGATGTTCATAAGCAGGAAAGTGAACTGAGAAATATCCCCGGAGATGAGTGCCAGAGAGCATCCGACAGAGATGAGGCAAGGAGGATTTCCAAGAGTGAGGCAACCTGTGGTATGGGCATGGTGCAGCTACTGCCTGGTCAGGGTAAGGAAGAATTACCAATAATGATGTAAAGTGCCTGGGAGGATCAGAAAATACCAGTGCTGTCCTGTAAGGGAGGGTGTTACCTGAGCCACAAGGGAGCTGCCCTGTTTGAAACCCTAACAAGTTGTGCTTGATCTAAAAGCTGAACTAAGTGTCCACAGCAAGGCCAGGGTTTTGGTTTTCACACCATCACATGAAGTGCCCATGGAATCACCGGCAGCCAGAAAAAAAATCAAGCAGCTGATTCACGGTCAGTGAAGTGGAAAGGATAACTTAGGGTTGTTTTCACCCACTCCTTTCTGAGTTGCACTGTCCTCTCATCAGCTACATTTGAGTTTTTACACACGTTTTGCCTCATTTCATTAGTAGAAGAAGTTTCTCTGGTCAGTAACAGTGCCAGTGGCTGAAGAGAGTTTGGCTGCGGTAAACTGAGAATTTATTCTTATCCCTTAATACATGAAAGACCATCTCCTTTCAAGTGTTACTGTGTTTTCCTGAAAGTGTTGGAAAAAACCCTTCTCTTTTTCCTGTCCCTGTTCTCTGACAGGTACAGGACTAAATCCTCTTGTGCCTGCTGAGGCTGTTGCTATTTTCTCCAAAGCATTTTTCTTTTGGTGTTGGCATTTTTGTCAAATGCTGACCTTTTATTTCTCTGTTATCTGAGACAATATAGTTTAGATTTTACCTTTCAAGAGTAAGAACTCAACAATGTTATTAACTGTGTATTATTTCCCCCTATATAGGCTTTTAAATACATTTTTTGCACTCTGTAAATGTCCTGACAACGCCAGAGGCTGTGAGCTTTTAGAAACTCTCTTAAAGATCTGCTTGCAAATGCAAAAATATGCACATTTCATACGTGCAGATATGAAATACATGGCATATCAGAGAGCTGAGAGGAAATCAATTGTTAATTAAAGTGAGGCATTGTCTTCTGTGGAAATGTGAGCTCTTTGAGAGCAATTGTAAACAAGAGATACACACAGTGAATACAGCAAGTGCTTGCATTTTGTGATTCATTTTGAAATTTCAGTCTGAATTTTCCTTGTTTATTTGTGAATCCAAGGCAAGGTGCACAATTAGTTTTCTGTGCACAAGAGAAAGATCACAAGCAAAGGACAGGCTTTTGTTTGTCTTGTAGCTGCCTAATTTAGAACTTCTATTACCAAGTGTGACTTGTTTATTTCAAGTTAGCCATTTAATTCTAATGAGAAGTATTGCAGATATCACCAAATCAGCAAATTATAGATGACATTTTAAATTGTTACAAATTAAAAGAGCTAAGAGAAGGAGGACTTTCTTTCCAAGGTTTTGCAGCAAGACTTTTTGTACCATTAAGAAAGTGGCTTTAAATTTCTGGGCTGTGTGATACCATGTGATACAGTAATTTTTAGTATTTTCTAGTTTTTGAGGTGATAGTATGCCTTGTGCTCACCTTAGTTGACCTCATATATAACAGACGTAAAAAGTTTTTCTCTCTTTTTTTTGTACATCACTTGTATCTCACAGGGAATATCCTCTAGGATATATACAGATTTATTTTTATTAAATTAAAAAAATTGTTTTGTGTAATTTGCATTGTTCTGCTTGTGAAGTGCTCTAGTGCTGCTCTTAAGTGAGATGGGCATGTTTGCTGACTACCTGACCTCTCAGCCCAGAGAAAATCCAGCTCTCATGGAGAGACTGAGTTGCTCCCTACTCCTTCCTCATGGGATACGTCCCCCCAAACCATCCTGCTGTTCACGTCAGCATGTCAGTGCTCCACTTTTCCAGTGGAACCTGATGGTGCTGAATACTCCCACAGGCAGGGATTTCAGCAGCCTGGGCAGAGCAGCACAACTGATCTGGAGGGGAATGTTTTATTCCGGGACACTGCTACCTTTCCTCTCCTGAGTTCACACTTCAGGTCAGGTGTGATGTTGTAAAGAGAGGATTTCTTGAATTTTCAGCTTGCACCTCCCTTTGGTGTCCTTGGGATTCTCTGCTTGCCTTCCTCTTTATTTGCTGCTACCTCTCTACTCTTTGCAGTGCATCCCAAAAGGCAGCAGAGCACCTGCTATCATGGGGTGTTCTAGTATGCAATCACTGAACTTCAGATAACCACTCTTTCAAGTATGAATTCTTACGCTCTTCTAGGAAATAATCTCTAAAATAGTAGTCTAGGCTAGTTTTTGGCCCTTAATTTTACTTTACAATAAATATGTCAACACTTGGAATCCATCTTCTGAGAATTACATGTTTAGTGAATCAGAAATGGTGTTATGGAACTAAAATGACATATTTGTGTTTCACTTTTTGACTAACGGGAGATTTGACCTGATGTGTATTGCCCTCTGTGCTGTTTGTTATACTGAATATCATACCTAGAAACTATGGGTGCTGTTTGCAAAACGGGATGTGAAATATTCTGTAAAGAAACTGGTGAGTTACAATTACACTGTGGACTAGTAAGGCACAGCTGTGGCTTCTTAGGGACCCATGTCCTCCTGCAGTAGCTATTGTACAGTGTTGACATTTCTCCTACCATGTTCACGTATTGATTTAATATCATTATTTAGAAAAAGATCTGTGAATGATCTGGAATAGTGAGCACTTGACAAGATGGTACAATTAAAGCAGTGTTCAAACACAGATCTAGCAGGAGAACTGCTGGGGCCTCTGCTCGGTTAGCACCAGCAGCAGTGTAGTTTATATGGGAACACTCTTGTAAATGTTCTGTTCCTCTCCAGATTGCATCTGCCTCTTCTGGCATGTCAGTAGTTGTCTTTGGTTCATTGGCTGACTGGAAAAATCACAATGAAAAAATTCTTGTTTCTTTGACCTGCAACTGAAGTGACTATCAGTGCCATGCAAAATTATGAAAGTAGTTAACTTTGAATCCAACGGAATGTTTTACTAAGTCCAAGTCTTCTAGTTACAGAGGTAACAGAGAAAGACATAGCTCAGAAGGAGATCAGTAACTATACATCTGGAACTGGTATCTCCAAATATTTTTCACAGAAGACTGTCATCAAAAACTGGGGATGCTAACAAACTTAATATGTACTATATTTTTCCTGAAAAAAAAACTATGTGATTGAATGTTTACTAAAATTGTATGCAACTCAGTCACACCAGTGAAAAGAAATATGGACATTAAAAAATAAACTCATATATGTTCAATCCAAGGGACACTCTTGTTTGTTAGGTTTGTTTAATGCTGCCTCTTCACCATTTGCTGCATTAGACACATCTCTTGCTGCTTCCAGGGATGAATTCCAAAGAAAAAAACATCTTATCTCCCTTCTCAATCGTTCATTTTGTAAAAACTACCTAATGTTGGCAGCAAGTGGAATGAAAACAGCAGGACTAGAGGGATGTAAAGGAATTTCTGAATTTTATGGCAAGGTTCAGCACTCGATAGGAAATCTTTGCAATGCAGTTGTCATCGCTGTAGTAGAACAGCACAACTTCTGAGGGTTTGATGCTTTTCTGCCTGGGGTCCTGGTGGGTGAGTGGATGTGAGGAAACACTTCTGTAAAGGATTATTAACTTCCTAAAAGTTTTTCAGAATTGTGAAGACCAGAGGCTGTATGGCAACATACTCACTAAGAAGATGCAAATGTGAAAGACAAACAGAAAGAAATCAGGGAATGTGGCACAAAGGGTAATGGATAAACACAGCTGTCCCACACCATTTAAAAGAGAAAATCTTTTTTCGTAGTTGATATTTTTTAAAACCTGTTTCAGCTATAAATGTGAATTCAAAGATGAGACTGTACTTCTTGCAATAATTGTATCTGTAATATTTTGCTTCTTTCATACATAAAATGATTGAAAGAGGAGTGAAGAGCAACAAGAATCATACAGATGCATTGTCTCATCTTGGGTGCTGGGAATTTATCCTGTAAAGTAAACTATAGAAAAATAATACCGTTTTTGCTCTGAGAAATCCAGAACAGTTATTACCTTTAGTACTGTAGCAGTGAAATTATCACCTAGCAATTATCAACATGGCTAGAAGCCAGTCTAAAATTAAAATTACTGCTGCCCATCCATGCTGATACTGCTGTTATTACAAGCCCCTGAGCACATGAATACAGTGTGTTCTGTAAGTATTTCCTAAAACCAAACTGTTGGTAGCTCACAGCAGGAAGAGAATGTTTTGCATATTCTCTCTACTTTTACTGACGTCTCAGTAGGGCAATTACAAAAACAAACTACATCCAGGATTCTAGTTGAGGTTACATGTGACACTCGTATCAAGATAAGAGCTTGTCTAAGATATAAATATAACAACCTATTTTGACATGTGTACAGGCTAAATCTCATACATTTAATTCCTAAATATGACACCGTGTCTGTAGTTAGGGATGTGACACGGGCTAGCCCTGCTGTGTGCCCTCAGAGCATTAACCTGGTGGCCTTTATGCAGTGGTTGTGGCTTGATGCTGTAAGATGTTAAATGCTCCCAATCCCTTTGCCTCCTCCAGCTATAAGGGGTACTCACTAAATCCCATAAGCAGGTATTACATTTAGCAAAATAAGTCCTCCTTCTCTTGTTTTAATCAGTTGAGTTCCTGAATTAGTGGAAGCATTCAGAATCCATTAAAAATAAACACTGAAAGGCAGCCGAAAGTGTGTATTTAGTCAGCACAAAACCACGTCTGATTGAAATTTCCAACTTTAGTCTAAGCTTGCTTCCCAGTGGCAAATGAAGCTTGTAATTGTATTGTATGAATGATGGGGAAATATGATAACGAAACAGTTTGAAAATTTGGAAGTGGGAGAGCCTGGAGGTAGCCCCAGTCAGGGTGCACAGCTGCAGCAAGGCAGAGCCCCGGATGGTAAAATACTCCCTTTCAGCTGTTCTTTGCACAGGTTTTTTGGTTGTTTTTTTTTAAAAAGAGTTGTTGATGAAATCCACAATCCTATTATCAGTTTCACCACATCTCCCTGTTCCAAGTACCATCAGGGATTAAGTATACTTGTCTATAAGTACTGGTTATAGGGGAATAGAGACAGGTGTTGTGAGAAGTGCTGAGGTCAGACAGAAGAAGAGAGAACACACTTAGTGGAAAATGTCAGAAGTAAGCAGAAGGAGAAGACTGATGAGACCATCAGCCCTCATGAAGTATGTCATGTCAAATGTGTTTGACATGATGAAGTGAGATAACGAGCATATACCATACACTGAAAGTTTCTCTGCTTATATACTCAGATATCTGTAGCACAGACTATTTTCTTTTTAGCATGTTTCATACAATGGTTTGGGTTGGAAGGAACCTTAAGGATCATCCAGTGCTGACTCCCCTGCCATGGGCAGGGATGTCACCCACTAGGACAGGTTACCCAGGGTCCCCTTCAATCTGGCCTTCAACACTTGCAGAGATGGGGCAACCACATCTTCTAGGGACAGCCTGTGCCAGGGCCTCACTGCCCTCACAGTAAAGAATTTCTGGCACTCCCAAGTCCTTCTCTGCAGGGCTTCTCTCAATGTTTGTGAATAAAGTCTCAGGGGAGCAAAAAGTAGTTCTCCCATGGACTTTGACAGCCTAAGCCTTCCAAAGAATCTGCCACAGAACCTGCAGGACAGAGAGCTGGGAATTCATGGGAGCAATAAAGAACCTACAGCAAGGGAAGGCTGACAACTGTAGCTGTGTTGTAAGTAATTCATCATGGCAGAGGTATCTGCCTCTGTTTCCCTGGTATTATGTTTTGTAATAATGTATTTTTAGATAAGCAATAATTGTGTTAAAATGAACAGGCAATTGACATATGCTTGTGCAATTTATATTTTGTCTTCTACTCCACGTGCTATCTCTTTCAGTCTTTCTTATATTACTTTTAATTCTATTGTTTTGTCTTCAGGGAGGTAGATCTGTGTTTGACAGTCTTATGAGACATAGGCAACTATATGAAGCCTGTGCTCCATTAGGAC